>JAVGWX010000013.1:25194812-25624812 GCA_036924085.1 Ariolimax columbianus | reverse complement strand
AAAAGTTTTACCATTTTCTCTGCAGAAACATGTAATCACAACTCTCTTCTCTGTTTTATCGTTTGAGTTTTGTTCTGTTTTTACGGCCTTGGCAATTATCTCTCAATTTCTTTCTACCTGTTTTTATCCTCAGATGTTTAATGTTGAACTATTTTCCCAGGGGAATATTTATATTTCTATACCTTTCTTCTCTTCAAACATTACCTAGCTTTCAGTTTGAGAGTGCTGATGCCCGTGAGAACAAAATTTTAGTGAGTAATATCCAAGATTGGTGGAACACCGTTTACCTGTGGGAAGAAGTGAAGTCATTGGATGTGTTATGTACCTGGATCAGATGGAGGCGAGTTGGTTTAAAAAAATCAAGGTAAGGCAGTCTCATGGAAAACACTACTATCAGAGATTAAGTGTTCGAGACTTCATTGTTTCAACATTATGTTAGAGGGATGTGACCACTTTTTCTCTCTCTGCATTAACTTCACGATCCGAACTGGAAGTTAAGCGCCAGTACAGTGTGATCTAGCGGTTGTCATCTTTGCTTACAATCCTATCGAACGAGGTTCAAATCACGTGACAAGTCGTGGGTTTCATGATGATATGACCGTTTGTCCCAGTCAACCCAGCTGTAAATGTTACTTGACGCAAGTCAGGGGAAAATTGTTGAGCCCCTGCTGGAGCTACAAAGTTTATGCTCTGTAGTCGCCACAGTCGGCTCCCAGTTGCAATGAAGACTTCTATAAGCAAGTTTCAATATGGTCAAAGTTAACTACCCATTTACAGCTTGGTAGACTGGAGCATGCCGTCACCAGATGACTGAACACGAAATCTTTGCCACTAGAATCAAACGGACTAGTCGGTACTATTGGGTACAGCAGCTATCGATGCTTTAACTGTATGCACTGTTTACAGTTGGTTGCTACCCAACTGAGACTGCGTTCAGATAGATAGGTAGATGCACATGTTTACAAATACAGATCGCAGCTGTGTCTTTCTTGTTATATGACTGTTTCTCTACTTATCTCTCTCTCTCTCTCTCTCTCTATATATATATATATATATATATATATATATATATATATATATATATATATATATCTATCTCTATATATCTCTCCCTATCTATATATATATATATATATATCTTTAATATTTTCTTTTCCCCTTCCTCTCTCTTTTTCTATATTATAATGTTCGGCTCTCTCTGTCTTTAATATTTTATTTCCTCCCTTTCTCTCTCTCTCTTTCTCTCTCTCTCTCTTTCTCTCTCTCCCTTTCTCTCTCTCTCCCTTTCTCTCTCTCTCTTTCTCTCACTTTCTCTCTCTCTTTTCTCTCTCTCTCTCTTTCTCTCTATCTCTCTCTCGCAAGCACGCATTCATGAACCTCCACATCTCTTGATGATCGGTTTTTTTCCTCTCCAAATCCCAGCGCTGATCAGAAAGCGTCCGATGACTCACTGGATAACTGACAACGCCGTCAACCAGGACAACTAAGGTATCAAAAACAAAATTATTTTACTTTTTTCCTCACTAGATTATGTTTTGTTTTAAATGGCACATTACGTTCTCCTTCCCCGTTAGCTTCCACTCCCTAATCTCCAGCTGTAGTTATTGTCGTGTTTTTAATTACCTGACATGTTATCTTACCATCTGATACAAAGTATACGGCGAAGACGTCTGTTAAAGAAACTATTGGAAGAGCACAGTGAATGAGCTGTGGAACTCATAACTGGCTATTTGCATCAGAGTCAGAGGACCAGAGCTGACCAAGACTCTATTCCACCTCCGAGCGGTGGGACTCATAGCTGGCTACTTGCATCAGAGTCAGAGAACCAGAACTGGCCAAGACTATATTCCACCTCCGAACGGTGGTCCTGGGAACAGGATGTCCTAGTGTAGTCTGGCTGAGTGATTAGGGTTAGTAGCGAAAAGGTAAAATCAGTACCCAAAAAAAAAGCCAGCTGAAATCGAATGTGTTGAGCCGAGAGGTGTACATACCGCAGCCTCGCTGTACATTGTGACAAATGTCCTTTTCAAGGACAACACTGAAGAAGAATGAGCAGAAGGTACTTAGTCTGACAGTTATGTTCCTAGATACATGCCTTAGTTAAAAACAAAGACTGTTTTGTCATTTAGGGTCCAGATTTGAAGAACTGCTCTTTGGTATAAAGTCTTGTCTGATTCAGCATGATCATCTCGTTCACTGGCTGCCTTTTCTTCCTTATTAGTAAATCCGATGCCATTTTACAGATGGGTAGCCTAGAGCGTGTTGAAACTATATTGTTTTATGTTTGATACCCACAATGAGTGATTTTACTCATGAAAAGGGTGTTGAGTGGTGGGTTTTATTGGTTTTACTCACATCGTGAAAGTGCCGAAGGTGGACCGCCATCCCCCAGGCAGTTGTGCTATGCTTGAGTTCATCTCCGTAACGATCATTACTACGGGGATCACGTCGAATCACATGACTGCCTTGAAAACAGTATATTTTCAGAGAACGCTGCATGGAAGAGAGATATTGATCTTGGTCTGTATTGTGTGCCTTCCCCTTACGCGACGCCCTGGTCAGCATACTGTCCATCGCCGGACTAGCATCTCAGTTACACAAACTAGGGATTAAACGAGGTACATCTGTCGAAATAAGCCATGTGCTACTCGGGAACACAAATCTGACATTCAGTTCTCCTAACGATAGAACGCGTATCTAGACAATCGTGTGGATACAGAGATGCTGTACGTGTAATCGGAAGAGAGACATCGATCAACCAACATAGAGGCCAAAGATGTAAATGTGAATGAGTTGATAGCAGTTGAATGCTGGCGCTTGAGTCAGGTTAAGCGAATCACAATTAACCAAGATCCTATTCCACCCCCAAATGTCGGCCCTGGAAACAAGCTGCACTCGTGTAGTCTTGCTAAAGGAATATGGATCGAATAGGAAAGGCAAACCTGATCCTACAAATCATGTGATTAAACCGGATGTGTCAGATTGAAAGACGTAGATATCGCAGCCTCGCCGTAAACTACGACACAACGCCAGAACGACCGAGTCAGGTCGAATCCCAGAACGGGATCAAGATGCTGAGCAGCAAATGAGCTGCAGTGGTCAGCGACCCATAGCTGACTGCTAGCGTCAGGGCCAGCGAACCATAGCTGCCAAGACCCTTCTGCACCTCCACGTGGTGATCCTGGATAACAGGCTGCAGCAGGGCAGACTGGCTAAGGAGAAGGGATCGAAGAGGGAATGCTAACCCGGTACTCAAAAAATGCTTGCTGAGGTCGGATGTGTTGGATCGAAAGGTGCAAATATCGCAGCCAAGCTGTAAACTACGACACAACGCATTCCGTTCTCTGGACTACATTCTGCTACTTAAGCCCTTCAGGGTTTGGTAGTGGGAGATTGAGAACGAACGAAGAAGAAGAAGAAGAAGAAGAATCCCAGAACTATAGAGAAAAAAAAGAAAATAAGACAACAACAAAAAACACTAGAGAGATTCGTCAGTATGGCTCTTGCCCTTCTGCCCTGTGTCATGCAATGTATCTGCACGGTTTGGTTAATTAGTAATTATTATTTTGTTCCATGCAAAGTGTTCTTTTGAAAACATATTGCACAACTTTCTTTTAATGTGTGGTTTATCAGAAAATGTTTTGTCCCCAATAAAGATTCTTTACTGCATCGATGATTTACAATTCTCTGGTGTCTTACAAACAGGAACAATGTTAGTATCAGCAAATACCTTATCGATCATAGGAATGGAAAATGGCTCATAGAACCGAGGCAAATGGGCGCCCCCTTACGTGTTCAGTCCCTTTCATTGCTGAAAGTGCCGACGATTGAGCATGATCTTCGCAGCTTCGAGATTTTCCCCTGACTCCGTCAGGTACCAGTTTACAGTTGGGTCGACTAGGAGAAAATGTCATGCAACGAACAAAAAAACCACCACATGCGAAGTCTAGTAAACTCAGCTCGATTTGAAAATGGTATGTTGGTATTGTTAACCAAGGGAAGAACAAGAAGAAAAGAAAGAAAATTAAGAACAATTTTTTTTAAAGGCCAGAGAATCAAAGAGAGAAAAGAGACTGAGAAAGGGACGTAAAGGAATAAATGGAAAGAAGAAAGAAAAAGGAGCTTGAAATAGAATCGAGATCAAACAGAGGGAAAGAAGAATAAGAAGAGAAACAAGAACAAATAGAAAGAGGTTTAAAAACGATGAAAGATAAGTAAATGGATAAAAAGAGGTAAAGGAAGCAAAAATGGGAACAGAGGAACGAGAAAAACAAGAAGACAGGTATGAATATCGGAAGACGGACGAAAGGGAATAGAATGATCATTGAACAGAAAACAGCGAAAACAAAAAAGTCGGTATTATTGTTTAGGAGCGCAAAAGTGCGGGAAACATTAACTAAGTTAAACGGCCGATTTGGAAACTATTACGCTGACCAAAGTACACGTCTCTTATTAATTAATTATCCACTACAATACCGTGTGTTCAAGTTCTCTTGTCACCTATTCCAAAGGTTCATAGAAAGTTCTACAGCTTTTACACACCCCACTGTAGTTTTACATCAACTTTTGAAGTTTATTTCTTATTTAGCTCTGCGGTGTATGCTCAATTTATTATCAGTCAAAATCTTACGTGACTTCCCACTGAGTTTCCTTCATCTTGTGATTGTCAAAGATTGTAGTTAGACGTCAAAGCTGAACGTTAAAGGCTGTAGTTGTTTATCATCGTTATCGTTGCTTCTTGCGTTTCTTGTGTATAATATAGTTTACTCAAATCGTATTTTCTTTCTGATAGGTAACTGGTGCAGTAAGCCTCGTTTGACTGCCGTCTGTCTTTGAACTTGATACTTCATCTTGAAAAGGTTGTGATCCATATCAGCGAGCATGCACTGGGCATTGCAAATGACAACCCCGCTTCGTTTATGCGACCTACATATGCGAAGATGAAGGCAAATTTAATAACGATTCTGTCTCTTCAACTGGCAGATGTTATCTCCGTTTCTTGAGAGAATTATGTACAGTATCTTCATCAGTCTCTGGCAGTTGTAATTCATTAAGGAACATAGAATCACTACTGCAGTTGGCCACTGTGCGAGAAAACTGATTTTTTTCTTGTTCTGTAACAATTAAACACAGACTTTTGTAGTTCTCTGTCCAGTTTTTCAGACAAACACACACAAATTTATGTAGTTCTCTGTCCAGTTTGCTTCACAAACACACACACACAAACTTTTATAGTTCTCTATCTAGTTTCTCAGACAAACACACACATAAACTTGTATAGTTCTCTGTCCAGTTTGCTTTACAAACACACACACACACAAACTGGTATAGTTTTCCGTCCAATTTCCCACACAAACTTTTATAGTTATTCGTCCAATTTCCCACACAAACACACACACAAACTTTTATAGTTCTCTGTCAAATTTCACACAAACACACACACAAACAGACACAGGCTTCTGTAGCTTACCGTAACATCCCCTCCCCCCTTCTCTCAACAACACACACACACAAACACACACACACACACATGCTTTTACAATTCTCCGTCAGGTTTTTCTCTCACTTCTACACACACACACATACACACACACTCACATGTGATAGTACTATCTCAACCAAAATATTTTCCGCTGTCTGTGAATCACATGTTTTCAACAAACACTCCTGTGCTTAGCCATTCACTTCAGTCTACGTTCTCCGTGTTTCCTTTTTGTTTTTCTCGTGATCTCTTCTAACAAATTCTGGACAAATCAGCTAAAAGGAAACCTAATTCAGCAATGCAGATTTCTGACTAATGTGTATTCATCACGTCTTAAGCCATCTTGACGGAAGACCTTCTTTTCTTTTATTTGTTTGAGTATTTTTATTTCTAATTAACCTTTCCATATTTGTTGAAGTTTTTGAGACTGCAATTGTCTGTGGGATCGGGCAACCAACCACATGCTCAACAATCTTTAGTTACCTGTTACAAAACACCAGGCAGACAAGTACGTCTTCTACAAAACAACATGAACAACAACAACAAAAACACATATTGCAATCATAATAAAAATAACTGAGAAACTCCAAAGGTTCGACATCACTTTCATAAAATTTCAGCAACAGTAACGTTTCAGCCATTATATTTATTCTATCAAGAACCTGCGCGTCTATCTTACCGGAGCACTAAAAGGTAATAACAGAATCACAACACTGCATTATGCTAGGCATGTCGTTAGTGACGTCTAAGGAGGCTTGGAGATAGCGTTGACTATCCCATTCTAAAGAAACTATAAGCTACAGTTAAAAGTCAAGCAGATGCAAACATCCAGTGGTAGAAAAGTCAAGAAGAAGCAAACATCCAGTTGTTTAAACGTCAAGAAGATGCAAACACTCGGTGGTATCAAGAAGATGCAAACACTCGGTGGTATCAAGAAGATGCAAACACTCAGTGGTATCAAGAAGATGCAAACATCCAGTTGTTTAAACGTCAAGAAGATTAAAACATCCAGCTGTTTAAACGTCAAGAAGATACAAACATCCAGTTGTATAAAATGAGGTGCTAGTACAAGTCAACAATATATGACATTCTCTCATAACATCCTTGTGGTGATTGATTGGACTGGCGCGTGTACTGTTCGAAATGCTTTTAATGGAGCATAAGAATTCAGGAACGGGTTCATTCAGTTTTTATATCCAATTTGAAGCGTATAGCCACCACAACAGCTGGCCACTTTTAAAGTACGCCTGTTTCCTTGATATGTACTAATTCCTATTTCACTCCAACGTGAAGCAAATGTTTTAACTGCAACTAACCCCCTCACAGGAAGCCTGACTCCGAGATTTATCAGTGGCTAATTATAATGGATGACGAAGGCTTTTATTTTAAATGATGAGGTTGCCAGCCCCAAACATAGCCCACTTTAGTCTCAGTTAACGACATACTTCGAAGATGATAGTGGCTCTATTCTTGTCACTCCAGGTACCGCTCGGTTCGAGTTGAGACACGAATTTCTACTATTTATTTGTGGTTCCTTCGCTCAAATTTAACTAAAGAGACTATTTTTTTTATTGAAAGTGCATAGGTTCACCAATAGAAAGTTAAACCCGTAACTAACAGCCAACCCGTACAGAAAAGCCAAACCCGTACTGATGACGTGAAACCTGTACAGAAAACACGAAAAACGTACAGAAAACACGAAACAAGTAAAGAAAACACGAAACACGTACAGAAAACGCGAACCACGTTCAGAAAAAAACAAGCTAAATGTAAATAATAGAGAGTAATAAAACGAAATAATATATAAGCCAAAGTCAAGCAGACAATCAGTAGGTCCAGTTGCAGCTTAAGCAGTGCTTCACATTGGAGCGAAAATGGGAAATACTGCACATATTCAGATACCGGCGTCTTTGGTTGGTTGGTTTCTAATGCCAACAATGGGTTGGTAACCCTTTTGTGCGGCATGAAAAGGACGGAACTTGTGGCAGCTTGCAGTAGCTTTCCTGACATCCCGAACGTGCTGATGAAGTAGACCGGGGTCCTCCAAACGGTTATGCAATGCTTTGCATCATCTGTGTGTCACTCACTAGTACGGGGATTCGTCGAACCTCACCTTGTTAGCCTTGTTGTCTTCAATAACAGCCCGTTTCCAGGACGACCAACGAGAAGGTCAGGTGAGGGTTTTAACCAGTATATTTCTCCTGATCCTGGCTTACATTTTCTGATCAGTGTGTTTAGCCTGACCAGACGTTAGCCTCATCGTCCCACCGGCGTCTTTAAAAGAAGGTACCAGTTACTGTGCAAACGTACGCTCTACTTTGGAACCAAAAGATGGGTCTTCTTCTTCTTCTTCTTCATCTTCTTTGTCTTCTTCTTCGTCTACTTTTCCATCTTCTTCGTCATGAAAAGGGCAGTCATTACTGTGTGTAGTTTACAACAAAACAAGATACACTTGGTTTCAGCATTGTACATCTTTTGAGACTTGGTTTCAGCATTGTACATCTTTTGAGACTTGGTTTCAGCATTGTACATCTTTTGAGACTTGGTTTCAGCATTGCACATCTTTTGAGACTTGGTTTCAGCAATGTGCATCTTTTGAGACTTGGTTTGCCATCGGTTTTCCACCTCTAGTCTCTCCTCAAGGTTGCCCGTATGTAGCCGGTTTCCAGGGTCGTCACTTGGAGGTCAGAATATGGCCTTGGACAACTCTGGATCGCCCACCCGACCGCAGGCAGTCAGGTATGAGTCTTCGACTGTCTTCTTCTCGGTGAAAAAAAATATTAATGATGATGATGAAAGACGGGCCACGTATAATTTTTAAGCTGCATGTTTAGATTACCTGAAGTACAACCGCAGTTACCTGTTAAGCATGTCATAAAATGCCGCTAACGCTCAATAATTATGATGCTAGCTATCTCCTCTAAAAGCTAATTGTTCCGGAAACTGTCAATGCGAGGGTTTATAAAGTGCTTCTGCGCAGGGTATTGTGGTGTTGTTGTTGTTCGGAACTATTCTTGTTTTTTTTTACTCTTGACGATGTTACATGGGCTCTTCTTACATCCCAAAGTGTACTGAAGAAGGTGGAGATAGGTCCTCCTGGCTGTAGTACAATGTGAGGTTCCTCACTAGGCTTACCACTATGAGAATCCAGTGTCGACCCACACATCGTTGATCATCTCCTGGGAAACAGTGGGGTCTTGATCAGTGTGTTTCAAATGACCCTCACTTACGTCTTGACTCACGTGGCACAGCTCAACCCGTATTGGTCATCCTTCACTAAGGGCGTCCACCTATTTTTATTGACTGATCACATTGTCGTTCTTGGCTGGATCTAGCAACCGGGCTGTAAATTAAAGGGTTGATACACAATAAAATGCATGCCTGTATATATCATGTTTGCTTGTCAGTCTGTGTGTACTTATGTGAACGTTAGTTCTGTGCCGATTAGATTTATTTCAATTAGAACACAACACTGACATTTTAGAAATCCTGACCGAATCATTGAGATATTTGTCTACTTGGACTTCAATTTTTTTTAATTTTGTTGCGGGCTTAATTAAGCACATTGTTGAACACCCATGTGCTGCTCTTATTAACGCAAATCAGGACAAAATAGGAGACGAATTATTTTTAATTATTTTTATATAATTTTAATAACGTGTCTACTTAAATTGTTCTGTTTGCTACACAAAAGTGAGTACAAAGTAACAAACATACGAATAGCCCAGAAAAAAAAACTAACTAAAAGCAACACTTTAGCCCTATTGGGTCTGCTGGTCGCTGACGTCACAAGGCGGGAGTTTTTATAGCTAGTTTGAAATGAAACTTACTTTAATACTTGCCTCTTCTGTTTGAAGATTAAAGGATAGTGTACTTTCTGTTTGATGAATGTAATACCTGTAAAAGTTTATGTAATCGACTTCTCGTTTATGTTGTGTTCATTTTCAAAGCGAATTCGGTCACATGAAAACGATAAATAGAAAGATGAAGCAGTGCACAAATCTAGCGAGGCGCTTCTGTAGTTTGATAGCGTTATTAAGTACTTCTCTGCGAAAGTGTGCGTTTTATTTTGGTAATTAGACTATAGTTTTAATTCGCGGATGTGTATATTATCTCGCGAGAGTGTGAGTAGTGAACCGTTCTGTTAATGGTCGTTGGGTCATTAGGTGAGATTTAGTGTTGCAATTCTGATATACACCAACAGACCAATAAGATCATCACCTAAGTGATAATCTAATCGTTGATTTTTCTTCAAAAATTGCGCTGTTTGTCTGGTTTTTGGCGGAGATTTGTTAAATGGTATTAAAGAAAGCTTTCAGGAGAATATGTAATTCAGAAAACTGTACGCGAGCGTCGGGTCAGGCTTGAAAGAGGAACGCCTGACCACAAGAAAGTTTGAAATATTATTACACTAAACATATATGATATAACTTAAATAATAATACAATAAACATATCTGGTATAACCTAAATAATAATTCAATAAACGTATCTGGTACAACATACAAAATAATACAATACACTTATTCTGTATAACATAAAAATTAATATAATAAACTAATTTAAAATAGCATAAGTAAAAACACAATAAACATATATAATATAACATAAATAATAATACAATAAATTTATCTGGTACAACATAAAAAATAATACAATACACTTATTCTATATAACATAAAAATTAATATAATAAACAAATTTCAAATAACATTAAAAAATCGACATACAGACACAGAAATCCTTATGAAAAATATTTCACGGTGAAGACTAAACTCCAGGCAAATATCACTTCATTGACTCGCTTTTGTTCTAGCTTTGAGGGTGTAGAGGTCTTGTCTTTATATATTTGCAGTGGATTGTTTAACCAAACGGGTCACATTTGGTCTCCATCTGCGTGTCACTATTTGGTAGAGATTCCGTTACTTTCATCATTTGTTTGTTCCAGGGCAGCCGCTAACAGCCTGCTCTACGAGATGTCCAACTGCAACAGGTTATTTTAAGTGCACCGAGAGTACACGGGACTTCCGAGTTTGTCGTTCATTTGCAAAAGGACTAGACGCTGACAGAGCTGACAGAGACGCTGACAGAGAAGAAGATACATGGGCTTCGACTTTGAAGTATGACATTGGCGACCACTGAAATCATCTTCCCCTTCCAGCTGTTAATTTTGGAATAAAATTTCAAATTATTCTTGCGGAATCTAGAAATGCTCACACCCAGCTGGCAGAAGATAGAAAGATTCGTTGACTAAATTATTTGATGGAAGTTTTAAAAGAAATGAGACAAAGATTGCCAACAAACGTTGAATGTCTTGAATCGTTATCTAACCTTAGCCCATTAGTAGTTTTTGGCAAACAGAATCCACATCTAGCAACATTATCGTTTCTTACTTTATTTCAAGGACATCTTGGACAACTGGAACAAAAAAAAGAATCGATTCAGCTTAACTTCTTGGCCAAAATACTGATAAGGATAATATTGAACGGTTTTGGGTGGACATTGCTAACTATACGGATGCATCAGGCGAACGCGTCTTCCGTGATCTAGGACATTTTCCACCATATCTTCTGGCGTTACCATTCATCTGTTGAGAGAGCTGCTGAATCTAATTAAAACGAAAATCAGGAACAAGATGTAACAAAGTCTGTTTGAAAATCTCTTGCATATTCGTGGATAAATGGCTCGTAATAACATTTGTTGCAATACATGTCAGCCAACCAGTACAATGCTGTCCCTGTTTACATCCGATATGTATGACCATGGTGAAACAGAAAACGTGCCCGAAGATTTAGATTTCTAATTTTTTAGTGTGTGTGTGTGTGTGTGCGTGCGTGCGTGTGTGTGTGTGTGTGTCTGTGTGTATGTGTGTGAGAGAGAGAGAGAGAGAGAGAGAGAGAGAGAGAGAGAGAGACGTGCCACTATGATGAATCAACTCATTCATTGTATGTTGATTTGTCGTTGTTATAGCATATATTATCAATGTTATAACTTCACTACTTAAAGTTATAGTTTACATCTATTTTCACCTTAAATTGCACCGCTAAACTGCGCAATTAACCAGTTTTTGTGTGGTAAGAATAAGTTAAGTTTCTAAAAATATAAATATTACCATAATTAAGTTAATTTTTAACTATTTTTTTAATAAAGTTTCCCTTATTTCAAGTAATTTATTATTGGGCTACTTTTAGGTGGTTTTCGAGATGTTTTTGGCCGGGCTTTTTTTTAGAATCATCTGGCAACCTTGATTTTTAAGTATTCACCACTCTCTGACTAAAAAAAATGATTCCTTATATCTAATGTGGACGTTCTTAGTTCTTAGTTCTACCCGTTCTTCGTTCTTAGTTCTACCCGTTCTTCGTTCTTAGTTCTACCCGTTCTTCGTTCTTAGTTCTACCCGTTCTTCGTTCTTAGTTCTACCCGTTCTTCGTTCTTGAGCGGGTCGCAACTCAGGTTCCAGTCGTTTCTGTCGCGGGCGCGTGTTGTCCAGTGAGATTGTGGTCTGTTTGTTGTGGTGTCGTGTATATTGTAATTGCCTAGTGAATCTCGCCAGCGAGTTGGGGGTCGTCCCTGAGGTCTCTTTTTGTCGTGCAGGTACCACATGGTAGTTATGATACTCCATCTTTCGTCTTGTCGTCTAGCTATATGGCCTGCCCAGCGGTGTTTTGAGTGGTTGACGTGCTGTAGGACATCCTTGATGTGTCACATTCTATGGATGTCGCTATTGTGTAGTTCGTTTTGCCGCTGTTGTCTGAGAGTTATGCTCAAAAGCCGTCTTTCAAGAGATGGGTGTGCTGTTCTCAGTTGGCTCTCTGTTTCCTTTGTTAGAGACCAGGTTTCACTATCATAGCACCTTGCTGGCAGGACTACCGAGTCGAAGATGTCCGCATGTAGTTTGGTATGTTTTGTGACATCTCTTTCTGTTATATTAGAGTTAAAGGCTGTCCAGCTCGCCCGTTTCTGTCTGGCGATCTGAGGTTTCATGTTGTTCTCCATTTTGAGGGGTCTTCCCAGATAGACATATTCGTCAGCATCCTCTGTGGGGGTTCCATTCAAAAGAGTATGGGGTTGGGCTCTGCGAAACGGTTGCGCATGGCTCTGGTTTTCCCTAGGTTCATAGCTAGACCTGCTTTCCTGCCCTCCGTGTCTGGGGACCGTAGTATCTCTGTCGCTTCTAGGGGCGTCTCTGTGATGAGGACGATGTCATCTGCGAATCTGAAGTGGTTCAGTCGTCTTCCATCGATTTTGATGACATAGTTGTCCCAATCGCAGTGCCTCACCTCCGACTCCAGTTTCGACAAGAACGGGTCTCCATGCCGTACTCCCTTATCGGTCGCGATGGTGATGGATTGAGTGAATGGATGTATGATGGTAGTGCATCCTTCGTAGCATTTCTTGAGCATTTCTAGGTAATGAATGTCTACTCCTTGCTCGTCCAGCGCTTTCCCACCGATTTATGTTCCATGCCTTTTTGTAGCCAATGAATGTGAGTATTAGCGGTGTTTGGTGTCCTCTCGACTTCTCGATCAGATTACAGCACGTTGTTATGTGATCTATTGTACTGTTTGTCTGACTTAATCCAGCTTGTTTATTAGTTAATTTGTGGCTCCCCTCTTATTCTTTTAGTCGGCTTTACTTTGAAAAACTCGTTATAGTCTAATGTATCCTTTCCTTTGTTTATCTTATAAACATTTATTGTCACCTCGAATTCTTCTCACTTCTAGACACTGAAGGCCGATTTTTCCTCATAACTGTAATTCTGTAACCCCCCTATCAGTTCTGTCGCTCTTCTTTGTATCCTTTACAACATGTTTATATCATCTCTATGATAAGGACTCCACACCTGTACACAGTAATACAAATCTAGGTCTAACTAATACTTTATACAGTTTGGCAATCACTTCCTTGCTCCTATGTTTAATTTTCATTTGTATTATACCTAACATTCCATTTGCCTTTTTCACTGCTACCTCTACTTACTCACTCACCTTACCTGTATGAACTATTATTAACCCTTATGTCACTTTCCTTTTCTATCTTTCTAATATTGTTCACTCCCATTCTGTAATTATTTTCCATATTGAATTTAGCCATGCGGATGACTGTACATTTATCTACATTAAACTCCATTTGCCAAATCTCAGACCATTCTCGAATGTTATCTAAATCTGACCTCAATATATACACCTCTGCCTTAGATGAGACACTACTGCATAGTTTTGTGTCATCCGTGAATTATGCAAAATGGATCCAATAGCAATGTCCAAATCGTTAATAAATATATCATTAACAAAATTGTTCAAGCCTTGTGGGACTCTACTTTTCACTTCACACCACTCAGAGTACTTTTTATTTATGATCGCTCTCTGCCTTCTTCCTGTTAACCAATTTTCAATCCATTTGGCAATTTCGCCACCTATTCCATGTGATTTTCACTTCTTTAAGAATCTTTGATGAGGTAATCCATTAAAGACCTTTGTGAAATCTAGATAAATAATATCCACTTGCTTCCCTCCATCTATCATTTTAGAAACCTTCTTCGTGAATTCTGATAGATGTGTTAAGCATGACCTCTCTTCAGTAAACCCATGATGACTATTTCTAATTAAAATAAACTTGTCCAAATGCATTACAATGTTATCTTTGATTATTGACACTGACAATTTACAGACGACGTTCGTTAAACTCACTGGTCTATAATTTGGTGGATCTGATTTTTTTGTCTTTTTTTAATAAAGGGATCACTCCTGCATCTTTCCAATTCCCTGGAATAATTTCTTTTGCAGATAAAGTGAGAACATAATATAGCCAATGGTTTTGCTAGCATTTCTCTAATCTCAAACAGCAATTTTGAATGAATACCATTTTGACCTGGACATTTATTCATTTTCAACCTCCCCAATTTAAAAAAAAAAAAATTCCCATCGTAATACAGATTGATCTTAATCCCATTGTATTCATGTCGCTTTGGAAAATATCTATGGGCTCTGGTATCTTGGAGCAGTCTTCTTTTGAATAAATTGTGCCAAAGTACTGGTTGAGAAGATTAGCTGCATCCCCATTCTCACTTAATATTTTTCCTCTGCTATCTATGAGAGGGCCTACTTTGTCTTTCGTTCTTTGTTTATTTATATCATAAGAAAATAAGCTTTTACTATCAGTCTTGATCCTATGAGCAAGTTTTTTTCACGAAGTATCTTTGCTGCTTTATGCACTTTCTGAGTTATGTTTTGCTTGTCCAAATATTTTAAATATGTTTCTTTTGATTTACTTGCCTCTATATATTTTATTCATGCTTTATCTTTAGCTATTCTACATTTAACTACAAATCTAGTTATCCACTTTTTACGCTTCGGGTTTACATCCCTACATGGAACACATTCCTCTTTTAGCTTTTTCTAGAATTGTTTTGAGACTCTCCCACATTCTTTTTTTTCAACATCTGTTCAACCGACAATATCTTTCCAGATTATGTGGCTCGCTGCTTGTTGCATCTTCTTAACACACGTCTTCTTCTTCTTCTTCTTCTTGAATGCCCACAATGAGTATGATTACTCTTTTGTGCGCCCTAAAAAGGACGTTATGTGGCGGGTTGTCGTAGCTTTCCTCACATCCCGAGCGTGCTGATGAAGGTGAACCAGGGTCCTCCAGGTGGTTGAATAAACTTACTCAGTGTGGGTACTAAACAACAACAACAACATGTTATTGGTTGTTGCTGTGTACTTTCCCGCGTATATATGTGTGTTGTTGTTCAAGCCTGCTCGTGCAGAGTTCAACCCTCTTGTCGAATTGACTGTAAAAGGATATACGTGGAAGGGCTCGGTGACATCACTGGGACAATAGCAAATCGAAACCCACTTTACATCCACAAGACCTTCGTCACGGACAAAGAACAAACGAAAACAACTAACAAAGAACTACAAAAAATAAGACATCATAAGGGGCAAACAATTCTTGGCGAGTAAAAAAAGCCGTAGTGACTCCAAGACGTGCTAGTTTTAGTCCTCTTCGCTGTAGTGCAATCCTAAATTTCTTAGCAGGCTCACTGGAGATCCCAGTGTCGTTGTCAGCCTACAACACTGCATCACATGTCCAGGTGCATATCGTGGACGGAAGGTGTTGGTCTTATAGCAGTATGTTGTACCTGACCTTTCCCTGAGCGTTCGTCCTCAAACGGACGTTGTAACAGTGTGTCGTAGTTTACAGCGAGGCCAGACACACATCGGATTCAGCACGACATTTTTAGCACTGGGTTTGTCTACCCTCTGTGACCCTATTCTCTTAGCCAGACTACATGAGTTAAGCCCGTTCCCAGGGCTGGGCCTTGGGAGTAGAATATGGTTCTGGTCAGTTATGGTTTGCTGAACCTAACGCAAGGAGCCAGTTTTGAGTCTCTGGCTGCCAACAGCTTATTTACTGCTGTGTCTTCGACGCCATACATGTTTGACAATACTGCTAGAAAAGAAGCTAACATTTCATCTTATCTTTGGGAAAGCTTCCAGAACCGCACGGTGGCTATGAATT
This sequence comes from Ariolimax columbianus, assembly GCA_036924085.1. Taxonomy (NCBI): domain Eukaryota; kingdom Metazoa; phylum Mollusca; class Gastropoda; order Stylommatophora; family Arionidae; genus Ariolimax; species Ariolimax columbianus. Next base: position 25,608,807 of record JAVGWX010000013.1, on the reverse strand, counting down.
GTGGCTTAAGAACCATTTCCTAAGCACAGTTTACCTCCATTTGTCGAAGAGTCAGCCTGACTGCCGTCTACATGAACGCCCTGCATCGAGCCTGGAACAAGCAGAGACTTTCACTGTAACCACGCTGCTAATTCACATAGTCTGTATCGCCCCCATCCTGTTGTACTATTCCAAAACTTGGACTATCCTGTACAGCAATCAGAAGATCATTAAGGTCTTCCACATGCCAGCCAGAGGCGCATTACTGCAACCTATTGGTATGACTGAGTCTCAAACGACGAAGTCACCAGACGGACAGACCTCGAAAGCAAATTTACCACGCTCAGCCGTCGCCAGTTGATCCTATTTGGACAAGTAACCCACCTTGTCGGAGACGTCCCCACCCACCAGCTTATACAGCATACTATTGACATCAAGGACTTTAGTATGTGTGTCGCAAAAATGAGTACATGATACGTAACAAACAACAGATTGATGTCACCACTTGCAGTACATCTGTCGTCGTCATTAACACTTGACCTTGATATGAACCCGCTGGTTCCCTACGAAGCATAGAGTTGCATCAGACCCTCAATACAGATTTCTGCTTTTACTCATCCTCCTCAGCTCCGTCCATGCATCCCACCAGCTCTTCCAACCATTTAGTACACTCATCTTCGGCACATACTTCTTGGACCTTTCCAATGTTCATTTTTCCTGTAGGTACCAGCCCAGCGCATGTCTGGTTTGTCATTTGAACTTCGTCTGTAATTATCACCACTAGTATAACATTATTTAGTCCATTATCACCGTCACCATCGTCTGACCTAAAACTAAAGGCCTTGAAATTTGACAATGTCAATGCATTCGCCTCTGGCACAAGAAAACTGCGAGCTGAGATTAGTGATAGGAACAGACAATTCATCCCTTCGTTGTTATCTCCCTTTTTCTCCGTATCTATCTCTCACACAATCACATACACACACACTCACAAAAACACGTGAGAGAGAAAGAGACAGAGACAGAGAGAAGATGAGAGAGGCTCCAATATTACCACAAAACAAAAACGATGCAAACAAAATAACAGGAACGTCATTTATTTTAATAAATTTATTTTTACGGTTTCTGTTTGTACAGAACTATTGAAGCCTCAAAATCACATAATAGTGTATGCATCCACAGCCGTCTCGCTCTCTCTCTCTCTCTCTCTCTCTCTCTCTCTCTGTCTATATATATATATATGTGTGTGTGTGTATATCTATATATTTATGTTATCGAACAGACATGTAACCATTACTAGATTCAATTTTCCACCATAATGTGGAGAGCATTGACTGAAGCATGCACAGTTGTATACACACTCGATGAGTCAAAAACGTGTCCTAAACATAAGAATGGAAACCTTAAGCAATAGCGTTGTAACATACAGCCAGTATATATGGCAGCGGTGGCTCAGTAAAACATACTGGAGCGGTTTGGGGAGAGAGTTTGAGACATCTTTGCATCAATTCTAAATGGGGTCGCTGTGGTCGTGAGTAAAGCACTCGCCTCTCAAATCGATGAATGGAAACGGTGGGCGATCGAATTCCGCAAGTTTAAAGCGACCCCTGGTCTCAAGTGGGGTAAGGCCAGAATACCTGCATCCCGAGTTACCTCCAGACGTTTGGACTGATCGCCTTGCTACTGGACCAAGGTAGTTCGTGACGAGAGAGTGAAGATAGTGACCAGAGCAGTTACTTTCTCACTATAATCCTCCAAACACAGCGCAAGTTACATCAAGGCAAAAATCGTCTGATGATGTCGCCATCATCCAATATATATAGTGTTGGTTAAGTCCACTAACAGTTCACAGTGATGTGTTATAAAACTTCATGTGTCGAGTCATCAGGTATTGTGATGTAGGGTGACCTGCCTCTCTAATTTGAATTCCCTGACTGTAAACGTACCAATTTACGACTGAAGAGACTTAGGCAGGCGTGATTTGGTGTCCACATTAAGAAAATATAACAAATTAATTTCAGAAAGGTTCACCAACTAAGTCAAAATTGAAAAGTATAGACCTTTAATAATCTAATCAACACAAAAATATTTGTTCCAGCAAAATGCCCCATGTTTTAGTCAGTCTTATAAAAAAGCTTAACCAAGACCCAGACTTAACATGGGAACATAGATCCAAGTTTCAGCATCTTTTTAAAAAAAATATTTGTGTCAAGTAAGTGTCTAAGGATCAAGATGTACGCCTAAGTTTCATTTCAATATCAATAATTTGATATAGTGTGCAGAGACTGAGTTTACATCTAGATCAATCCTCGAGCTGTTATAGTTTTATCTTGTTTCAAATGTCTACTTACGTCATTAGATTGTGTGTTTTTGTTGTTATTTTTTTTTGGGGGGGGGGGGGGGGGGGGGGTTGTGTGGAATTTCTGATGCGTAAGTGATCCTTCAAAGTGTCAAACCCTATTGTGCTTGGCGTCAGTGTTGGAAACAGTAAAGTATGGGATAGCCAGCATGGGTTGTTGTTGTTGGTGGTGAATGCCCACATATTCACCATGTACACTAATGTCAAGCATACCATATAAACCATGAACACTTTTAATTCAAATGTAAATAATACATTAACACATCATATTCCAATCTGTAGCATACACTCTAATGTACTAAACTCACATACATGTTACAGTTGTCAAATCGTATCATACTTTCAGTTTTGTAAAGTAAGGGCTGTGGGGATAACAGAAGCAAAGTATAGCTGAAACCCTGAGATAAGGATCATGTCTGTGGCTGACAGTTTCATGTATTGCCGAAATAATCTTATTGAACAAGAGGCAGTGTCAAGATGGTGATGTTATTGTTGGTGATATTAGTGGTGGTGATATTAGGGATGGTGATATTAGTAATGGTGATATTAGTGGTGGTGATATTAGGGATGGTGATATTAGTAATGGTGATATTAACGGTGCGGCTATTAGTATTGGTGATATTAGTAATTATGATATTAGTGGTGTGGATATTAGTGTTGGTGAAGTTAGTAATAGTAATATTAGTAGTGGTGATATTAGGGATGGTGATATTAGTAATGGTGATATTAGTGGTGGTGATATTAGTAGTGGGGATATTAGTGATGGTGATATTAGTGGTTGGGGATATTAGTGTTGGGGATATTAGTAGTGGTGATATTAGTAATTATGATATTAGTGGTAGTGATATTAGTAGTGGGGATATTAGTAGTGGTGATATTAGTAATTATGATATTAGTGGTGGTGATATTAGTAGTGGTGATATTAGTAGTGGTGATATTAGTAATTATGATATTAGTGGTGGTGATATTAGTAGTGGGGATATTAGTAGTGGTGATATTAGTAATTATGATATTAGTAGTGGGGATATTAGTAGTGGTGATATTAGTAGTGGGGATATTAGTAGTGGTGATATTAGTAATTATGATATTAGTGGTGGTGATATTAGTAGTTATGATATTAGTGGTGGTGATATTAGTAGTGGTGATATTAGTAATTATGATATTAGTGGTGGTCATATTAGTAGTGGTGATATTAGTAATTATGATATTAGTGGTGGTGATATTAGTAGTGGTGATATTAGTAATTATGATATTAGTGGTGGTGATATTAGTGTTGGTGATTTTGGGGGTTGGGGATATTAGTGGTGGGGATATTAGTGATGGTGATATTAATGGTGGTGATTTTAGTGGTGGTGATTTTAGGGGTTGTGATTTTAGTGGTGGTGATTTTAGTGATGTTGATATTAGTGGTGGTGCTGATAGTGATATTAGTAATGGTGATATTAATGGTGGTGATATTAGTAATGTGTATATTATAATTAATAAATGTAATACTTGCAGTAGTATAACTGCTCGTTGTTATAATTGTGATGGCAGTACGGATGACTTAATGTAAGACATTTCTCAGCAAGTCCATGGAGCTACAGAAGATATACAAGACATTTGAGAACATAGGTAAGAATATCTGAACCAGAATTCATACCACTGCAGGATGGAAGATATTCAAGTTGTCCATGGTAGTATTGTGAGTCAAGAATCAAGTGAGTCAGTCACTCTTAGAGTATCCACAAGCAAAATGGTGTAAACACGTGTTCGACTGCAGGACTTCATCTGATGATCAAACTACCTGCTCCCATTGGAATGCTCAACAAATATATGTTCATGTCTTCATTTGGAATCTAATCACAGTGGCATAATGGAATGACAGGGTTGGCGTTGACAGTCATGAGAAAGTCCGGTCAGGAACGGTGGTGCAGTGTATTTTATTCTGTTACCCTTATTAATAGTGGCAGAGTGATTAGAGCATTTGTATTTTGCGGCAAAGAGACCGAATTTGAGTCCCGGAGTTATCCAGTCTAACCATATGTACATGGATACCTAGTTGACAGTTAAGGAGGACATAGAAGCGTGAAAGGGGAATGTTCATTTCACTTTTTTTAAATCAGACATCTAGCAAGAGTAAGAAAAAAACGTTTTAATCTCACAGACACGTGCATAGTTGTTAACATGAGACTTGTGCTTATAATCATATTCTGGTACAGCTTTGTAGAAATAGTGTTCAGCATTATTAACAAAACAGTGAAATATTTACAAAATATACACTCTAAATTAAAAAATATGTGCCGATAATAAAAGTCTACTGTGTTCAAATATCTGCATGAAAGACAAGCATTATCAAATAGGTACATAAAAGGCAAGAATGCACTAATATATACGCGAAAGGCTAAAATATACAAATATATTTTATATACGTGAAAGGCTCAAACACATTGTATATGCACAAAAGGCTAAAATAAATGTTATATACACAAAAGGCTAAAATACATTTTATGTACACAAAAAGGTTACAATGCATTTTATATACACAAAAGGCTAAAATATATTTTATATACACAAAAGGCTAAAATACACAAATATTTATTCTTAAAAGGCAAGCACATGGACATAAATGTACTTGAAAGACAAATTTCTTGTCTGCTCCCTTGTCCCTACTTTGTCAAGGTAGAAAGCTGCCGTGCCCCTGTGACCTAAAAAGAAATGCATATGGCAACACTACTATAAGCAAGCCTTACAAATGTAGATAGATTGAAGATTAAGGGCCAAACTAAACCAAATGTAGACAGACTGAAGGGTAGAGGCCAAACTAAGCCAAATGTAGACAGACTGAAGGTTAGAGGTCAAACTAAGCCAAATGTAGACAGGCTGAATAGTAGAGGCCAAACTAAACCAAATGTAGACAGACTGAAGGGTAGAGGCCAAACTAAACCAAATGTAGACAGACTGAAGGTTAGAGGCCAAACTAAACCAAATGTTGACAAATTGAAGGTTATGAGTCAAGCTAAACCAAATGTAGACAGATTGAAGGTTAGGGGGTCAAGCTAAACCAAAAGTTGACAGATTGAAGGTTAGGGGCCAAACTAAATTAAATGTAGACAGAGTGAAGGTTAGGGGTCAAACTAAATCAAATGTACACAGATAAGGTCAGAGGCCAAACTAAACCAAATGTAGACAGATTGAAAGGTAGGAATCAAACTAAACCAAATGTGGATAGGCTGAAGGTTAGGTGTCAAAACTAACCCAAATGTAGACATATTGCAAGATTAGGGGCTAAACTAAACCAAATGTGGACAGACTGAAGGTTAGAGGCCAGACTAAATCAAATATGAACAGACTGAAGGTTAGAGGCCAGACTAAATCAAATATGAACAGACTGAAGGTTAGGGGCCAAACTAAGATTGAGGCCATAGGGAAAGACTTGGGACAGTTATGAACTAAAAAATAGGCAAACTTGAAAGAGCGAAATTTGGAATCATGTGCACTCAGCCACAGCCCTGACAACAAAAATTGTAACATAATATTGCTTACTTGCAAAAGAATAAACATAATATACTAGAGAAGAAGACAATAAAGGAGAAAAAGAAAAACGAAGAAGAAGACAAAGAAGAAAAACTAGAAAATAATGAAGGAAGTAGCAAACAAGAAAGATGAATATAATTATGATAAAAAATAAGAAAAAAATAAAAAAGTAGAAGAAAAACAAGAAAATAAAGTCAGAAAGGAAGAAGAGAAAAAAAATATGAGGAAGAAAAGGGAACAAGGAAAAAGAAGAAGAAGAAGAAAGAATAAGAAGAAAATAATAAAGAAGGAAGACAAAAAGGAGGAAAAAAAGAGGAAGAAGAAGTAGCAGAAAAAAAAAAGAAGTTGAACAAAAGAAGAAGTTGAAGAAAAGAAGAAATAGAAAAAGAAGAAGAACAAACATACAAAAATATGTACATGAAAGACAAATCCACAAAGATAATTCATGGATTAAGAAGAATACATTTCTTCTAATAAAACACAAAATGCCAACAACAACAAAAAAAGAGCCAATTGTCAACACCTCTGACCATTTAGCAGGATAGCAATGCAGGCTAGAGGCGGATGAATTGGTGAAGAAGTTCCAGAGACAGGCTAGTCACCACATCAATGATATTACGTTGATTCAAAGTCATAAGTAAGAACCAACCAGCACTGATCTTAGTGGCACCAAGCACAGCTTGAAATGATGGCTGGAAAAGAAAATGTAAAAAATACCATGAGCAACAGGTAAATACCACTACATATATGTCATGGCTTTTATCAGCAAAGTTATCAACATTAAGATGGCTAGATGAGATTATGTGTTTTCTAAGCAGTACTCTCAAATGAAGGCCGGTTAGATAAGACTATATTTTTCTCATTGCTTTTCTTTTTGTATAGCAATGAAATCAAATGGACAAGGGCTTTGTAAGACTATGTATTTCTTATGTTTTCTATGCAAGTTAATAAAAAGAATGATTTATACGTTTTGTTTCATGAAAGTCTTCCTTGTGTTTACTGTTTTGTTTAATTTTTCTGTTCACAATGGCATTATTCTCCTGTAATATTAGTTACCATCATTTACTTCAAGTCTACAAAGATGATTATCACAAATAACAAACAAATACTGTTAAAAGCGACAATCAATAAGAAAATAACAAATACTGTAAAAACCTACCTCATTTTTAAATCTCATCCTGGTGTCCAGGTTATCCCCAACACTCCTGAGAGCAAGTACTATGTCTTTAGTGAACTCACGGTCAATATTGGGGGTCGCTAGCTCAATGTGGGGACCTGCTTGAAGGTCTTGAACTTTGTCTTGTTCTCCAATAAGGTTTGATTGTGAGCATGACGGAACCTGAGTTTGCAGCGAATCTGGAACCACCAACTTCTGGTCATGTCCCCTAGCTTGATGGCTTCCTTGGCTACTAAGACTTTGGCCTGAGAAGCTTAAGATGGTATGTGTTGAGTGGTCTGATTTACGAGCGGAAAATACATAACCGATGCAGGGTTTTCTGAATGTTTTATCGTTTGATGTAACACTGTCCGGTGACTGGACACCTGCACGTGGCTTACGATCGCATGAAGGATAATCATTACTGACTTTTATAAAGTCCAAACCCGCCTTGCCATGTCTTAAGTTGTTATTACACTGGTACTGACTGTTTGGATGATATCGAATACTGTTATCAATATGCTGGTGAGGATAGCCAATGTTGCTATTGAAATAGTTGCCATATTTGTGACATCCTTTTTCCAATTCGAGGGCTGAGGGGTGAACAGTAACTGCGATGTCTATTTGGATTGGACCACAGGCTCTAGGCATTTTCGCTATAACATCTGGTCCAGCACTGTGCGTATGTCTGCAATTAAGATCTGAAATGAAAGCAGGATACTTCTTGAACGGATCTAATTAGTTATTTAACTTCCTAAAATTTAAAAATATTTGTAAATGTTTATAAAATGCTCAAATGGGTGCTCTGACATCAAATACTTCAAAGCAGAAAGTAATGCTACTACCACGGATGATGTGAAAGGCAACACATGAAGATTAGCAAGAGAATGACAATCTTTTTAAAACAATAAATTGCTGTGGAGATGTTATCATGCTGCGTGGGCAATAAGAAAGGAACAAATAAGTAAAGTAAGTAACAAGTTACTACTTCCGTAAAATACGTTACATGCGAACAGTCTTCATCAGTCGACAAGGACAAAATTGAATTTCAACAAACGCGGTTTTTAAAAATGTAGTTTATATCATATCGATGACTTGTGCCGATGCTCAAACTGATACATGGTAGTCCCTTGGTCGTTACACTTCATTGAACGAGATCTCGGCTTTATTTATGAGGTGTATTTAAATGGTCCTTTCCGCACTGCCTTGTTGTCCTTTATTGTCAGGTACCAATTTACAGATGGGTAGACTGGAGCGTGCTGCTACTGGAGTGATAACCTGAAACATTTACTGTTATAAATACTCGCTGATACAACTCTGCATTGAAAATGTTGAATAACACTGAGCTGATAACTTACTTCTGGGTTCACACCTGTGATATTCTCATCTCTGAAACTTTCGCATGATACTTTAAACTATACATTATTTATAAACATATTCAGCCAGCACAATGTAAATAGATGTATGCTTATGTAGACAGTATGCTCGCGGTTTGACAAGCTTGTTTACAATATACAGTAAACAAGAGCAGCACCTTGTCACAACTAATAATTTAGAACTGAGGACTTCGCGTCAAGAACCCGAGATTTCAAAAGAGATATTCGAGACCTTGTGTAACGTATCTATATTTAGCATACAGATTAGAAAGAGAATCTGAAAAAAGCACGTCATTTTGACCCTGTTTTAAAATATAACAACTGCGCGCGTACTTGACCTTAGAATGCGCCACTTGAAAAAAAAACAGTTACATTTATATATTTGTTCAGAGCGCCAGCAACCTTTATACATAAGTAGGTTGATTGTTGAATCTTGGGACAGGAGGTTTGCTGTCAGAGGCGATGGCTTTAACGGAACTGTCAGTCTGGCGCCCCGCCTAATTATTGTTTTACTGTTTGGCGTGCTCCTGTGATACATACGTCGCCCTTTGAGAAATACTTCACCATGGTAAATAGTGACAAAGTCTCAGGAGCGTGGCTACAGCCTTGATGAACCAGCCATCTTTGGAATTCTAAAGAAAAATTGGGCCCCCACAAATACTTATTTTGCTTATATTCATTATTAAGTAAGTAGCATACATTTTCAAGCCGGATGTTACTGAAGACTGAAAAAGAGCAAAGAATTTTAACACTGTAACCTGCCAGACATATCGTAAGACGTCAACATAAAATAGAGGCGGGAGGAGTATTCCTGAGCCTAACAAACGGTAGAAAGATAACACTGTCAGTGGCAACTGGACAATTCTCAAGCAATTTAAGAGCAGAGACAGAGGCAATGAAAGCTCCTGTAGATGCAATGCTGACAGATGAAAGCCATATAGGCTTGTTTACAGAGGCCCTGTCCATGGTTAAAGCACTAAAAAGCCAGACAAATACAGAACTAAATGATTTAAGATCAGTACTCAGTCAACTATGCCAACAGGCCACACCCAAAATAGTCGAGGTACAGTGGGTTCCATCCCACTAACATTCAAGGCAACGAGGAGGCAGACAGACTGGCAAAAGAAGGTGGAAGGTTACTACAATCAGATTCTAGTGTGACCTACTAAGAGTCCAAAAGGTTTATTAGGGCCAGATACGTGGCCAATGGGAAACAGAGCATACTGGCTACACAAAAAGTGATGATAATTACCAGTTAACAGAAGAGAGTAGGTGGTGGTCTTCAGACTCCGCACAGGCCACAACAGACTGAGGTACCATCTATTCAAAAACTGAAAATAGGTGCTACTGACGAATGCAAATGTGGTACAGGGAAAATGACCCTTGAACATATGCTGCAAAATTGCCCGACATACGAGGACCAGACAAAGCACAAGTGGCCATCACCAGTGCCAACACTAGACAAGCTCTATGACAGTGTCGACAGCCTCAAAATGACCGCTACTTTCTTTGAACAAATTCAAGTTGACGTCTGACAACGTACGAAGAATAAGAAGTAAGATGCAACTACGAAGGTTTGGGCATGGGACCGGCTACATCATCCTGAATATAATCCACACAAAAGACCTTTTCGTGGTGTGAAAAATAAAAAACCCCTAATGTCACTAGAATTACACTTTCACAACAAATTTGCGGCATATTAATTATAGTTGTTAAACCAATATTTCTGCCCACAGCGCTCAGTTTTTAAACGCTCGTGATGTAAGGAAAGCTACAACAAACCGACACTTGACGTCATTTTCAAAGCGCACAAAAGAGTAAATCTACTCATTGTGTGTATTCAACAACAATAACATTTCCGCAAGGACTTCGTCCACTTCTGTCACGTGACCACGCCCATTCTATGAAGAAGATGACAAATCTACTTTTCCTATTGTCAAGTAGACGAAGCAAGCGTCGGTCGCTCGTGTCGATAACCTTACCGCACGAACGTCACCATTTGTCACGTAACGCGACCAGCTGACATTACGACTAATCAAGTGTCGGGAATTCACTCTCTGACTAACCTCAGATATAATCATTTCCGTTAATTGCGGCACAGGTTATTTAAAAACGTGTAACATAAACAGCGAGACAAATGACAGTTATATAGTATGTTTCCATGTTCACACTATGCTAGTAGTGGAGTACTGATAGGGCACTCGCTTTTTCTAGGCAAAGGTTAAGGGTTTCAACTCCTGCTGCTGGCATAACGCTTCAGTTCACCCAGCAGTATCATTTGTAAATGGGTGCTTGACCTACGGTTAGCGAAAGAAAGACAGAGAGGACGGGGATTGGCCGCCAGACCTAACACATACTGTGGCTTAGTACAATGAAGTAAGTTTTACACTTCATCCCAGACGGCAGTTTCTGCTACGGGGCTTTATTTTTGTAGAATGATAAAGCTCTCGCTTCTCACGACAAAGGTACAAGGATTTATCCTCGTTATCGTCAGGTTCTTGTCGATCTAGCTGTAAAAAGATGTCTGGCTTATGGAAAGACGTACCACACTTATAAACAACTTTGGGAGAAAAGATATATCCGCCCCTAGCACTTTATCTCCGACAGCATTGTCTTCTATGGAACTACCTTTAGTAGTTAATCAGTAATCTCATTCACTGAATTTCGTTGTTTCTGTTCAATCAATTGAACACGACACATCAGATTTTCGATACACTCCCAATGCGGCTGTGGATCTATAACTTGGAAGGAAGACATAGGGTCATTGATCCTCCTCCTTATGCATGCGTAAAAACGTAAAGAGAGTTGTGCATTGCACTAGTAACCTCATCAACTAAAGCAAATAGTTTTGGAACCCGTCTCTACAAGATCACAGAAAGTGTTTTTATTGAACAATCTACAATGGTGCCCTATGCTCTATCGTACTGAGTAAAATGACGAAGAAGAAGAAGAAACAGAAGAAGAAGAAAATGGTTTTTTCAGACATGTCTTCTGTGTGTATTTGATGTGTATTAGATAAAAGCATCGTCATAACACATTTAACTTACCTCTCAGGATATCAGGTAAGTGATGGACTTGATTCGTCGAGGCTGGCGTCAGGCGTAGCAGAAGGCAGGTCGTTTGGTGCAGACGAAGTAGGAGAACATTAACAGTTTTGACAAGATGACACAGGCAATCATAAAGCTCACACATGAACTCGGCGCACTTGGTCACGATGATAATGGAACTTTGGTTGGCCGAAGAGCAGACATTACAGCAACGAACACATGCACTCAAATGAATCATTCTCTCGGGCCTAAAGTTCGCCAGTCTTCCTTGACCACGGTTTAAGGCATTAAAAGAGTTCCTCAACATTTTGTTAACAGTGTATAAAATAATCACAAACTGAAAGTCTCACTCCATGTGTGTATAAATGATACAATCAACACAGCACACAAATATCTCAAAAAGTCCAGACAAATTAAACTGTGAGTAGTTTCACAGCAAATCAATTTAGAAGCCTACAACGTTAACAAAATGGCAATGCTAATTTAGCAAGAACAACTACTAAACTTGCGGCTCAGAATGTTTCCATAGTATGTGCACAAAACCAGGCCGAGTTTCACAACTGCAAACGAGAATTACTGCATGCAGTGTGCAGGCAAAATGGATTTGAATGTCAACTGCTTCACTCCTCACGTGCAGGTTTGTTTTGATTCTGTGATTAAGTACTCGGCTACGGCGACATTTTATTCGGTTTTATTCCCCCTTCAGTAATTCTTTTTTTCCTCTTTCCAACCGATCTGATGTGTGTGATGCCGTAATGTTTACGGCAGACACTCGCTTCGCAACCAGTCGTAAACCGACAGTTTGCATGGTAACTGAACGAGCCAATAGAATTGTGAGGAGATGACGTGCCATATTGGTTGATGACGAGCAGAGAACCAATGAGCGGTACGCTTTCCGTGTCACGCTTCCCAGGACTACTCACGCGCGCTGACTACAACAACTACTACTTCCGTCCGTCTGGTCGCATACCAGCCCCTTCCCTTCACTGTAGTGACCTGACCTAATTCCACTAGCAGCCTACTATACACCAGCTCCCCTTTGTTTTTGTTATTACTGTCGCTGTTGTTAGAATCTACTGGTGCTATGTTTCTGTTGTAAGGGTTATAATAGTTCTTCGTATGTGCACAGGTATACTGTAAAAGGTCAACATGACTCCTCCTGACTGTAATGCAATGATACAATTCTCAGTTGTTGTTGAATGCCCAAAATAAGTAAGTTTAATCTTTTGTGCGCCCTGAAAAGGACGCTAAGTGGCGGATTGTTGTAGATATCCTCACATCCCGAGCGTGCTGATGAAGATGAACTGAGGTCCTTCAGACGGTTGAGCTATGATTGGCTTGATCTGCATGTCGCTCACTACTACGGGGATCACAACGATCCCCCACCACGCTATCAAAGTTGCCATGAAAACCGCCAATTTCCAGTGAGGACTGCGAGAAAGTAGAGGTGGGGGACATGGTCAGTATATTTTGCCTGACCCTTACTAACAAGCCTGACCAGTATGTTGTGCCTGGTCATATGCTAATATCCCCCCCCCCCCCCTTACACTTCTCAGTAGACTTACCGCAATGTGGTAGCAGTGCTGAACACAACCAATTTCCAGGAGTACAGCGTGGACATTGGGCTGTGTTATGACCAGTGAATTTCAATTGACTTTGACGTTCATTGCAATGAATACCTCAATTTCATTTTATTTTAAGTTTAGGGTGACTAAAATAAATTAGTGTTTTGTTTGGAGCCGCGTAGCGCAGTGGTTAGCGCGCTGGCTTCGCATCTGAGTGGTCCTGGGGTCATTCCCCAGTTGAGGCGGTAATGTTTTTTTCAGACCGCAATGGCCCCCGGGTCGACCCAGCCTTAAATGGGTTCAGTCCGGGAAGTAAAAGCGGCGAGGGAGAGGAGATGGCTACCGCCCTCATATAGCCGAGCCTTTGAAATGTGAGATCGCTAACACCTCACACCCCTACGGCAGTAATGCTATCCTTACTTACTTACTTTGCCAGAACAGTCAACTCAAATACCTTCCACAACGTGACTAAAGGAAGTTGTACATGTAGTTAGCAAACTCATTATGTGTAAAACAAATTGCTACAGAAAACAAAACGGCAGAAACATGCAAGGTGCTTGAACGTAGACTTCCTAAAGGAGGCTAACTGTAGTGATGGCCCTTACTTAACTCTAGCTGGATTGAATACGGGACAGGACAATAATGCAAATACCTATTTTTATTTTTGGTAAATAACAGTAATAACAATAACAATAATTATTGTAACCAAGTTTGTATTATTTAATAGTATTAAGGCTGTATCGGTTTTATTTAGGTAGGAAATACACTTACTTTTAATGCAATGATACAGGTTACGTTGTATGTTTGAGTGTGTGTGCTGAAGAACTGAACAATGATGTTTAAAGACGAAGGTGAGCTAACGAAAGATCTTCCAAGACCAGATCAGTTGCATATTGTTGCGTTAACTCCCGTCCTTCTTTAAAGATTGTTGTCAAGTTCTTCACTGTTGTCTTCGACACACTTTTGTCACCATACACTGCCTGTATTCTGCGATGAATGTCAACTGGTCGACATCCTTCAGTTGTTAGAAACCGAATCACCACTCGCTGATCAACTCTGGACGGATTCCGTATCGCACCCTCCATGTTTTCAACGGTCTACTTAGGAAACTATGAGTCGGAGGATTAAGAAATTTTGCAAACTAGACGGTTGGTATGTGCTGGTTACACTAAAAGGGACATCATCGTGCACATTGTACGTATGTTGACTTGTTGCAATTTGGTCATTTTTCATTTGAGCACGCCTCGTGTATATATATAAACTACTCGTACAGAGTTATCTTTTAACAATGCATCTCTTTATCTCTTGCATTGGATGGAAGATGACTAATAGCATAACGACAAACATAGATCGAAGTTGCAGCCGTACTGAAAGTTAAATTACAATTCGATTTTTGTTAACACATAAAAGCAATGACTCAGTGCCACAAAGGACAAAAACAAAATGATACCTGCGTTACGACCACAAGACCTTCGTCGTGGACAAAAACGAACAAAAACAATTAACGAATCCCAACAACGACTAAAAACAAGACGAGATGAAAATCTGAAAGGGTAAAGTTCGACCTTTAAAACGTTCATTTGACATTATGTTTTGTTGCTGTTTGTGTCGTGATTTATCAAATTCTTTTTGTTCATATTTGTCCACGACGAAGGAATTGCAGTCGTAATGTGTGGTCGTTCTGTTTTTGTTGTTGTTGTTCTGATGTGTACGATTACTGAGCATTTGAATATATGGGATTTTATAGACTTATCGTATATCCAAAATGCGTACTGAAGAAGATGTAGACTTCTTAGTGGGTTCAGCCACGACCAACTAGATTATAATCTAGATGGTCGTGGTTCAGCTCTATGGGGAGTGTCGATCCCCATCTCGTTTGCTAGGATTATATCACACATCCTGTTTCCGGGTGTAGGGTGGGGACGCGAGGTAGAGTTCTTGGCTTGTATGTAGCACCAGCCCTGCCACAACGACCTGCCATTTTTCGCGCCCATAAACAATAATGAACCTTCAATTTCATCTTTCTTTTTATTGTTTTTTGCTGGCTGAAACAGCCAAGCTTGTACCCACAACGATGCGTATCTACAGAAAACAGCTCATATGACTGGCACGGAAATTACGCTCCTGTCCAAACATCTGAAACCCATCTTTGAGAAAACGTTATTGTAAGATCAGTTAAACATTAGAAGTCTAGCTCGTTAATCTTCTAATTAACAAATATAGGCAGTATATTGACGTTTTACTTCCTTCGATATCAATGATACGAATTAATCTACGATGTGCTAAAAAGATGTTTTTTTTATAAGTTCCTCTGCGATGGTTAGTGCACTTACTTCCCAGCTGGGCGATAACGGTTCGGCCCCGAGTCGGTGTGGGATATTTCCCGATCGCAAAAACGAATCTCTGTATCCAGCCAGCTTAATAAATTTGGTATCAGAATAATCTGAGAAACTAATAGCGGTCGGTGGGATGTTGACCACATCATCCGGAGTGTGCTGTTAGTCAAGAAAAATATAAGCCCAATACCAGATTCCCAATATGCCACATTGGCGTGACATCGGGCCCTACTTCCTTCCTTTCCTTCATTCAGCACAAGAAGGAGGCCCTCCAATACGAAATTATTAGTTTTAGTTTGATGAATGTAATCTCATAACTGGCGATAGTTGTCATTTTCTAAATAGCAGCCAATACTTCCAGGTTCCTTCCATCGGTTGGATCCACTTTCCTGTTTCAATAAGGATTTATGGTCTGACCGTGAATAAAGAATACCACAGATAGAAAATGCTGACCTTTTAGAAAGGGATTAGATGAACTATGAGCGAGTCACTTCCGCACCACGACCATTTCACAAGTTCTTCTTTAACCAAGATATGTTCATTAAACGGTTATTTGTTTATAAGAAAGACCTCTCATTGTTTTGAAATAGTTTGAACCCAGATTGATTATTTCTGTTCTCAACACGTCAGGCAGAATTGCCTGTCCAATATCCTTGTCGAAATGTAAAAGTTCAATGCTATGCTGTATAATCACTTGTGATCTTAAAACTCGAGACTCTTCGATACAATCCAATTCACTAGATTCAGTATCGCCAGGTTCAATCTTGCCAGGTAAAATCTGGTAAGAAAAATTAACATCACCAACAACTTCGTATGTGCCACCTGTCTTGTCCAAGTTCTCTCTGACAACTTCACTCTTAATCTCCTCATATTCGGATTTAACTGACTTGGCTTCTTTCTCAGCTCATGACGCATGCGTATTGGGTGCACCTTAACACCCTAGCACTTTAAACGAAAATGAAACTATCCGAGGATATATTATCTAACTTTATTAAAAGCTGCTCAGTGGCGCTCCCTTCAAGTGGCACCCATGGCACGTGCCATATCTGCCATACCCTAGATACGCCACTGTGTCCATAGGCTTGACAACAACAACAGTTTCATCAGAAGAGGGATGGGCCTATTATTTGCTCGCAAGTAAGGGCCCTTCGTGCTACGCGAAACCAGTACTGAAATTTTGAAGTAAATCATGGACAATTAGCAAGCAAGCGCTTAGATCTTTGGAAGCAACGGAACTGAGATGTGGTTTCACAGAATAACGCTGCGGATACCATGGCCTGCAATGAAGGCTAATGATACAGTACTCCAGGAGGCACAAAGACAACTTATTGCAATAATCAGAACAAAACAGACAACCTCTTTGGGGCAGGTTGTGAGAAGAGGCAGCTTAGAGCACGTTGTGACCATGGGAAAGATAGTAGGAAAGAGAGACAGGGGAAGACCGAGATAGAATATGCTGGACAGCCTGAGAGAATGGCATGGCCGACAATCAACAACAGAGTTGGTAAACGACAGATGGGATAGAAATTGAAGGAAGTCCAAGATCGCCAATGCCAACCGGCAGGGCACCTGATAATGATGAAGGACCTCTCATGGCCTATTTGTTGTGGTGGGTTTTTAGTACCCGGATTGGTTTTGAAGTTTCAGAGTGTTTTACTACATCTGTCTGTCCTCTACTGCACTTCTGAGCTCAGCGTATGATTTTACTGCCACACCAATGTAAACCTGTGTAATGAAGGTTTGTCTTGACCACCCCTGTGCTCCTATAACCATTCCCCCCCCCCCCCCCACCCCTACCCCTCCACCTTTATTTTAATTGCAAGAATACCCTAAACATGTGAAAATGGTCTCAGATTTGGGCCAAGCCAAGACAATCTTATTATTGACAAACGTTTCCTTTTTTCAATCGTTTTAATTTGAGCTATGTTTACAGACTATTCAGGATCAGGCGACAAAACAAAGTGCTTAACTCTGAAATTCTTAGCAAAACTAACTTGTTGAGCATCCGTGTACTTTTGCAAATAGCTCAGTTAATGAAGGTGGACGGGACATGTTGTTCGCATGCCAGATAAACGCATCCCCAAGCAGCTAGTTATTTGCCTATCGCAAGCCATGATGGCAACATCAACATACGGTTTTGTCTTGATGATGTAACTTGCGCTGTATGAGGATTTTAGTGAGAAAGATTCTGCGATTGTCAAAAACCTCGCTCGATGGTACCAAGCTACATTGGACCAGTGGCAAGATATACGTCAAGATGACTGAAGGCAACTTAGGATGCAAGCACTATGGTCCCACTTCCCGTAAGACCAGTGGTCACTTTAAAACTTATGGGATTCAAAAGTCCACCGTTTCTGTTCATCGCCTTGGGAGACAAGTGCCTGACATCTCGACCACAGCAACCCCCAGAAGACGATGCAGAGTCTGTAGACAACCAGTGTTACATTCCAGTCGTGAAGTTTCGGCCCACAGTGACCAGCGGGCGATTGGGATGTTCACCCCCTACACCCCAAAGTAATCCCCACGCAGTAATGTTGGCGCTGTAGGGGTATGGGTTGATGGATCAGGGGTTGTCATTGGCCAGGTCTTTTTTTCCTAATAATAGGTCCAGTACTGATCAGTGACAATGATTTCACTAGTCACGCCCGGCTGCATACCACTCCGTCTCCCTCCACTCCGGCTGCATACCACTCCGGCTGCATACCACTCCATCTGCCTCCACTCCGGCTGCATACCACTCCGTCTGCCTCCACTCCGGCTGCATAGCACTCCGTTTGCCTCCACTCCGGCTGCATAACACTCCGTCTGCCTCTACTCCGGCTGCATAACACTCCGTCTGCCTCCACTCCGGCTGCCTCCACTCCGGCTGTATACCACTCGGTCTGCCTCCACCTTATGTTGTTTTCATGGAAATTCTCTGACACTTGAGAAGTGTAACAATAAGGATACTGGAACGTGATTTTCATAGATTTCCCACATGTCGTCTGCACAAGAACGGGCTGTGTAGAGAAAATGTTAGTAATGTTGACGGCAAGCCAATCAGCTATTCTACGGTTAGCTCACATCGTGCAGTCGTTCACCAGGGTGACAAAAGAAACGTTACAGAGACTCATTGAAAGTGTCTCTGAAGAACGTCAATATTAATGTCACCTTATGGGAGATGCTTGCAACAAACCGTACAACCTGAAGCGTTATTTAACAGTGACACCAGTAGGGAGGGGGGGGGGGTGTGGTAGGTATGGACTGCATCGGGGGATACTATTCTAAAGGGTGACATTAATAACAAAAATGATGTATGGTCTGGTATAAGAGGAGTCCCATGGGGGTGACACTATGAGTTACTGTGAGTCATCTTAGTAGGTGACACCAACTCTAGTGACGCCACTGCTTAGTATACATTATAAGGAACATGAAACCTAACCTTTAGAATATTTACATCCTACGATTTTACGACACATCTTCTTCTTATTAGATCCAAGGTAAAGGACTTATAATACGACATAACTCTGGGCAGACTCTGTCTCTTCCCGTTCTCTCCCCTCTCACCTCACTCTGTTTCATTTCACTCTGTCTTACAGTCACACTCTTGCACAACTTTCTCAACGCACCCTCAGGGTGAGACCCTTCCATTGCACTTTGGTTGGACTGGCTTCTGAGAGCGAACAAACCTAGCATAGGTACGTACATACGCACACATACATCCACGCACTGGTTCATGCGTCTTAATATCGCCCAGGTTGACTACGGTCTAGGGTGGAATAGGCGCGCCTCCGCCAGTAGAAACTAGTGAGGCAAACACATAAAATAAAAATTTAAAAATTACAATACGACCTGCAGCAGCAAACTCTCTCCACTTGCCCCAGTCCGGTGATCCCTTATTATGTACCCCAGTCCTAGTTCATGATCTTCATTTCGACTTCTTTGGTTCAACGTCAATTTGTTTTATGTCGGACTTGGTTTAGAATTCCCTCTAATGGACACAGTCTGAGGTTATGGTGACTGTTTTAGATTTTCTTAGAAAATGGCCGCCAAACAAATTCCGGGTCGACCGGGAATCATGGTTTTAATATCTTTTTGGCTGCTTTCTGACTAGACGTCTTGCGAAGGTGAACATTCTTTCACCTGTTAGCTGCACAATCTTTGTTAGTTTAAATCCATGTCATCGACAGCAGGCAGTGACTCATAGCTGGTTGCTTGCATTAGTGTCAGTAGCACGTATATGACCCAGACCTTGTTTCGCCTCCAAGTGACGGTCCTGGAAGCAGAACCGTTTCTAGGTCAGTCTAGGTGTTTTGCCGCCCTATGCGAGAACTGAAAAATGCTGCCCCTTCCCTTTTACTATCAGCACTCTGTCCCCTTGTCATCTAGGCTAGAAGAATGAATGTATTAGATTTAAAGGAACTTGTTTTCAACTTGTATAATATAACATTTTTTTAAAAAAAAAAACACTCTTTTATACGACATTTTTCCCATTGCTGGGGTAGTCGAGGGGTTTTAAAGGCTGAGGACTACAGGCCGCTTCGCCGCTGCTGTCGCCACGCCGTGTGCTGGATATGTTTGTTTATTTCACCCCCAACAGAAAAACAATATATGCCATACCGGGGATTCGAATCGCTGCCCTCCTTGTCGACAGGCAGGCCTCGAAACCATTCGGTCACGCCCTCCTCAATTATAACACTAATAGTAACTTATCTCTTTTATTTGAAACATGAATTGCACTTACCTTTCAGATATGTTAAAAGAGAAGTACAAAACCTAGCTCTTGATCGATTATCAAAAACAAATAATTAATAGTAACACTAAAAATATGAATAGAATCACAATTTTTCCTATATTTCATTTTTCTTCTCCAAATTGATAAATTTGTTCGCTGTTTGATTTAAAATTAAAATTTATTTGCAGTTTTGCCTCCACTAAAATTTTGCCGCTCTAGTCAGCCCCCTAGTTTTGTCTAATGGTAGAAACGGCCCTGCCTGGAAGCAGATTGCAACCATACAGCCTGGCTCATAGATTGGGGTTAGAGGTGAGAAGGCAAGCACGGTATCAAAAATTGTGTTGAAATCGGATGCATTGGTCCAAAGGCGTCTCTCTGTAAATTACGTACGACACAACATCACAAACATCCTTTTCAGGACAAACGGCAACGAAGAAGAAAAAGAAGAAGAAAAAGGAAAAGAAAGAAGAAAACGAAGAAGAAGAAGAAGAAGAAGAAGAAGAAGAAGAAGATGAAAAATAATAAGAAGAATCCATGAAATTTATGTGAATGTGGAACTCTTTGAGATGCGAAAAGATGTGCCCGCTAAGAAGTTTATGAAAGGAATAAAATGAGGACCAAAGACCACCCCAATAGAAGGCTTATAGAAAAATGGCCACAGAACAGGGAAAAAAAGTCAGTCCTCCACCACGTCAGCGAGATTAAAGACAGATACCACGTCCCAGAAAAACAAGACAAGAAACACATAGAGCAATAAGAAATTTACCACCACATACACGCCAAGTTAAGTAAAATCTGATGGCCGCGTCCAAGGCGGCCTGCAATAAAATCATGTCAATCTATCGAAACGCTATTGAAACCGTCACTACCAATGCCCGGATACAAGCTGTATGCAAAGGTACCAGTTGTAGTGCTGGCCCTGTGTGACATGCTACTTACATTTTTACATATATACTCAATTAAAAAATGAACTTACCAGTTCTTGTGTATGTTTTTATGTTTGAAAGTTGCAATGTAATTTCATACCGATGCATTCGTGGACGTTACCGTAAACCATACAATTGACTTAGTGCAGGCTGAGCTTAAAATGACGTTCTGTTTCTATTTCTAAGAATTGACGTCACTGCACTCCGGGCATAGCCATAGGTGCTCAGTCTCTCTCATCAAGTTGCGTAAGGTATGGATGCTGATGGTCCCTGTAGCTCGCTGATTGTACACTCTCCTGCGCCGTCCTCTCATGCGCCCCACTCCGCTCGAACCTTGTTTAATGTCGAAACTTTGCTGTCTGTGGATTGCTGCTTCATCTATAGCGGTGTCCTCATCCAGCAGTCGGTCATTGATTGATTTCAAAATGTTACTTATATCCATCAATAATGTGCCCATGACAGGAGCTTGTGCAGACATGATGTCAGCTCTTTCATTGCCCTGAAACCCGGCATGAGCAGGACAGTAAATCCATGTCAACCCCTGGATGTTTGTGGCCTCAACAGCTGCTATCCACTACCTAAGCCATCCTTTCTGTACTTGCACGTCTGTCGCGATGACTGCCCTTGTTGTAGAAGTCTCAGACATCCATTTCATTGCTGAGGTCACTGCTTCCGTCTTCATTCTCATACTGGAGGCTAACTTATCTTAACTTCACATCTTTATACTGGTTTAGAAGACTCTGCAGAGTTTGTATACAACCAGTTTCATTTACATTGCCTTGCTCTAAAAGCTATGCGCATCCAATTTATTCTTAAATGCATTAACTGTCCCTGCCTCCATTACCTCCCGTGGCAATGCATTCCAAGCATTCACCACTCTCTGACTAAAAAAATATTTCCTAATATCTAATCTGGACCTCTCTTTAGTCAGCTTGTAGCTATGCCCTCGTTTTATTGTGGGTCGCTGTATTTTGAAAAACTTGTTATAATCTAATTTATCCATTCCTCTGATCATCTTATAAACCTGTATTAAGTCACCACGAATTCTTCTCTCTTCTAGACTGTAGGCCGGTTTTTCTGAGTCTTTCCTCATAACTGTAATTCTGGAATCCCACTATCAGCTCTGTCGCTCTTTTTTGTATTTTTTCCAGTACGTTTATATCGCCTCGATGATCAGGACTCCACACCTGTACACAGTACTCCAATCTAGGTCTAACTAATTCTTTATACAGTTTGACTATCACTTCCTTGCTCCTATGTTTAATATTTCTTTTTATCATACCTAACATTGCATTTGCCTTTTTCACTGCTAAATGAAATTGCTCACTCACCTTTCATGTATGCTCTATTATAACCCCTAGGTCCCTCTCCTTATCAATCTTTCTAATATTGTTCTCGCCCATTCTGTAATTATGTTCCATATTGGATCTACCCATGTGGATGACTGTACATTTATCTTCATTAAATTCCATTTGCCAGCTTACAGAATTTTATCGAATTTTATCTAAATCCGACCGCAATATATCCACTTCTGCTTTAGATGAGACACCACTACATAGTTTTGTGTCATCAGCAAATTTTGCAATCATGGATCAAAGTGCACATCATTTAAATATATATATATATATATATATATATATATATATATATATATATATATATATATATATATATATATATATATATATATATATATAAAGAACAAAATCGGTCCCAAAACCGAGCCCTGTGGCACTCTACTTTTCACTTCCCACCACTCAGAATACTTCTTATTATTGCCCACCCTCTGCCCTCTTCCCGTTAAAAAATTTGCAATCCATTTGGCAACTTCCCCACCTATTCCATGTGATTTTAAATTTCGAAATAATCTTTGATTAGGTACTCTATCAAAGGCCTCTACAAAAAATCTAGATAAATAACGTCCACTGGCTCCCCTTATCTATCATTTTGGTAACCTCCTCCATGAATTCTAATAGATTTGTTAAGCATGATCTCCCTCTAGTAGACCTATGCTGACTATTTCTAATTAGATTAAATTTATCTAAATGCATTACAAAGTTGTCTTTGATTATTGACTCTAGCAATTTACAGACTTTGCTCGTTAAACTCACCGGTCTATAATTCGCTGGATCTGATTTTTTTTGCCCTTTTTTAATAAAGGGATCACTCCTGCATCTTTCCAATCCCGTGGAACAATCCCTTTTGCAAGTGATTGAGAACATAATATAGCCAATGGTTTTGCTAGTTGGTCTCTAATTTCAAACAGCAATTTTGACCTGGATATTTATCCACTTTCAACCCCTCCAATTTAAAAAAAAATCATTTTCTCTGTAATACAGATTGATTTTAATACCGCTGTATCCATGTCTCTTTGAAAGATATCTATAGGCTCTGGGATCTCGGAGCAGTCCTCCTTTGTGAAGACTGTGCCAAAGTACTGATTGAGCAGATTAGCTGTCTCCCTATTCTCACTTATTATTATCCCTGTACTGTCTATGAAATGGCCAACTTTGTCTTTCGTTCTTTGTTTATTTCTAAAATAAGAGAAGAAACTTTTACTATCAGTCTTGATCCTCTGGGCAAGCTTTTTTTCGAAGTCTATTTTTGCTGTTTTATTCAGTTTCTGAGATATGTTTTGCTTGTCCAAATATTTTAAATATGTTTCATTTGATTTACCTGCCTGTATATATTTTTTGTCCATGCTTTATTTTTAGCTTTTCTACATTTCACTACAAATCTAGTAATCCACTTTTTACGCTTGGGGTTTACCTCCCAACATGGAACCCATTCCTCTTTTAGCGTTTCTAGAACTGTTTTAAAACTCTCCCACTCCTGTTCAACATCTGTTCCTCCAACAATATCTTTCCAGATTAGGTGGTTCGATGCCTTTTTCATCCTCTTCACATCTGCTTTAGAGTAGTCGTATATTCGCGTATTTATGTTTACTTCTTTCACTGCAATAAGATTCCAACAGATGATTTGATGGTCACTGGAGTCAAACAGTTTTCCAACGGTAACGTTTTCAATCATATTTTCCTCTGTAGTAAAAGCTAGGTTGAGTGTGTTTTTGTTTTTGTGTTAGGTCGAGGTTGTTGACATGTATGCCCTACTGCGTTCAGCAACGACCTCTCCTCTCACTCTAGCCGAGAAACCCCAGCCTGATATCCCACTGCGCATGACTGGTCCGTCGATGTATATGACAGCGTCACTCTCCTGCGCGTTCTCAATTGTCTGCTCATTTACCTCTCGCGTTGGTCCGTTCTCTGCATTCCTTGTCTAAGGATATGATGTCTCTCTGATACTCTATCATTCTATCACCAGTGTGGACCCATTCTTCCCCTTTGGCTATCGTCTCAGCTGGAGTGACGTGTCCGATTGTTGTCTCAGCCTGTGCCAATCATGACGACCGTCTTTTGATTCTTGATCCTTTGATGTCTGAGATACTACTGTGCAGAGGATGACGCGTGTTTGTGGTGAAACGCATGTAGGCTTTTACTTGTGCCAGTTTATGTCTGGATGTCACCGATAACAATCCCAACATGTACCGCATCATCACAATCGGGGTTTCTCTAGTGCAGCCCAGAACCAGTCGTATACCTTCATTCTCGATGCGTTCCAACCATTCACACTGTGTTCTTGATAGTGTCAGGATGCCTAGTCCGTAATCGATAACAGGCAACACGACCTGACGAAATAGGATGAACAGGAGGCGTTGTTCCAAGTCGGCAGCAGCCATAGTCTTGAGTGCTCCTAACCCTCCCTTGCATCTTTGTTCGGTGTGGTCAACATGGCAATTATAGGAAAGACTGCGATCAAAAGTCACTCCGAGGTATTTCAACCTGTGGCACCTGTAAATGGTGCAACCATCAAAAGTGATGCCCGGGAGCTCAGCCTTTACTGTGGAATTATTCAAAGAGCACCACATCGTGCAGGCCTTGTTCGGATTGATCTTGGAGCTTGAGTAGCCGCACCAATGTGAAATTGCTTGCAAGGTTTCCTGGATGTCTTTGACCAACTCTTGCCTGTCTGAGCCAATACTGTACGTTAGGATGTCATTTGGCAAACGTCAACGTTCGCCCTGTCCCTGTGGGTTGAATATTGGCCACTTTTACTGTATGAAATGACGTTCACTGTCCGCCAAACAATGGGTGGATTGATGGGGGATGGGGAGTGGAGGGGTGGGGGGTTGAACTGAACTTTAAATATCGTGTTAAATTTCACACCTAGGGGCCTGTGACAGAATGTAGTGAGGATGTGAAGGTTGGGTGGGATGCAGTGTAGAGCGCCCTAACAGTTTATCGAACTTACATAACTAAAGTATTTAACTAACCATAATAAGGATGAACGTAGATAAGAAATGGAATGCTTATTTGCTCTGACAAATCTGAGACCTTGTATACTGAAGTTAATTCCCATTTCTTCTTCTTCGTCATCTTATGTGGTGTTGATATGCATTCGCCTTTCATAATACACATGTACCTATGTGTTTTCTCGGAGATAGCAGTAATATAGGTTTTGATTAATACCATCTTTTTGTACGATGGTATTATTTTAAACTTCTCGTGTTGAGTTTGAGTTAACTCTTAAAGACTTTTTTTCTTAGCAGGTTTCATTGACTATTCTTACATCCTGAACGTATTTGGGTTGAACATAGGGCCTCCTGGCTGTACTGCAATGCGAGGACCACGGTGTTATCCCAATCTCGTTGGCAAGACTGATGCAATACAGCCTGGTTCCATGAGCACAAATGAGGACATTGATGTGAGGTCTTGATCCACCCTTGATTACTCTTGGCTCTCACTGGGGCCATAAAGATAGGATTGAGCGTGAAAAGAATGCAGACGGCACTACTGACAATATGAGGAAAGACTCAGTTAAACCGCCCTACAGTGTCTAGAAGATAAGAAGAATTCGAAGTGACTTAATACAGGTTTATAAGATGATCAGAGGAATGGATAAATTAGACAATAACAAATTTTTCTAAATACAATCACCTACAAGAACAAGAGTGCATATCTACAAATTAAGTAAAGAGAGGTCCAGATCGCATACTAGGAAATATTTTTTTTAGTCAGAGAGTGGTGAATGGCTTGTAAGGAATTGCGACATGAGGTAGTGGAGGCGGGGATAATTAATGTATTTAAGAATAAATTGGATGCGTTTAGCTTTTAGAGCAAGGCAATGTAAATGGAACTGGTTGTATACATACTTTGCTTCTAAAACAGTATAATGACGTTAAGTTAAGTTAAGTTAATATCCTTTCAGCTCAACCACTTACTCACAAGCACAACCAAATGCACAAAAAACTGACTGAATGATCACTGAATTTGAGTCTGAGACACTTTACTCAATTAAGTAGAATCATTCATGTTATCTGGGATCAAGATGCTCAGCAGCTGACTGCTAACGTCAGGGCCAGCGAACCAAAGCTGCCAAGACCCTTCTACCCCTCCACGCGGTGATCCTGGATAACAGGCTGCAGCAGGGCAGACTGGCTAGGAAGAAGAGTCGAAGAGCGAATGCTAACCCGGTACTCAAAAAAATGTTTGCTGAAGTCGGATGTGTTGGACCAAAAGGTGCAAATATCGCGGTCAAGCTGTAAACTACGACACAACGCATTCCATTCTCTTGACTACATTCTGCTACTTAAGCCCTTTCAGGGTTTGATAGTGGGAGATTGAGAACGAACGAAGCCAAGCCAAGCCATTCATGTTATCTTGGTAACAATGTAGACAAGGTCGGAGGCTTTGATATAGACATCAACTTAAGAATACAAAATACGTGAGGGGCTTTCAATGCTTCAGGAAATTCGTGGAAATCGAAATAATTGGTCTACCACAAATATATAGATCTTCATCTTCAATGTCCCCCGTCCTTTTCAATGGTTCTGTAACGTTACGAACAAAGAAAAGTACAACTAAAAAGGCTCAAGTTTTCAATCAATGGATGCTTGCGCCAAAAAGAGAGAATAAGTGATATAATAAAGTTACTAATGCATGTTGCAATAAACCGGATATATACCAGTGGGACTTGACATAAGAAGGCGCAGGGGATGGATAAGATCCACATTACTGAAATCAGGTGGTAGCTCTATAAGACAATCACTCTGCCGAAGACAGATGTGTTTGACCGAAAGGTGCAAATATCGCAATCAAGATCTAAACTAGCGACACAACACATTCCGTTCTCCGGACTACATCCTGCTACTTACAAAGCTCCGTTCAGTGTTTGGTAGCGGGAGATTGAGAACGAACACAGAAGAGAAGACAATCACTGCTCTGGAATCATCATGGCAAGGGGATGGTATTCTACCTAATTACTCGGGGACAAGAGAAGCCGAGATAATCATTCAGAATAGCAGGAAAGACGTGAGCAGAACTGGACAAGATGGCGCATGACAGAAAGGCTAGGCGAGTATTTCTTGAGGACCTATGCTCCGCAAGGAGTTAAAGGGTTTTTGTCGATTGAATTAAAAATTGAAGTTAAAAATTTACTCAAATTATTCTAGGGATATTCGGCCCACAGAGAATATGTCGCAAAAAGGGGACTGTGTAACTTTAATTTCAGGTCTTGGTTATGTGGTTAGCGGAGCGGCTTAGATGGCGCCTGACAGGCTGCGGGTCTACCTTGCTCTAATTTACGCCTTTACCTAAACCATTCTCAAAAATAGACGATCGTAAATTCTAGGGCCTTACAGATGCTGGGATAGACCTGACAAGTCAACAGTGGGGTTTCACCTGCCAAAAAAATATGAAACAATGGAGGTCACCCCTCCCCGCTACGTCTAACGACATAAGTGGACTGATAGATAGATAGATAGATAGATAGATAGATAGATAGATAGATAGATAGATAGATAGATAGATAGATAGATAGATAGATAGATAGACATACAGACAGACAGACAGACAGACAGGCAGGCAGGCAGGCAAACGGACGGACGGACAGAGAGATAGATAGATAGATAGATAGATTGATAGATAGATAGATAGATAGATAGATAGATAGATAGATAGATAGATAGATAGATAGATAGATAGATAGATAGATAGATAGATAGATAGATAGATAGATAGATATATAGGTAGGTAGGTAGGTAGATAGATAGATAGGTATGTAGGTAGATAGATAGATAGATAGATAGATAGATAGATAGATAGATAGATAGATAGATAGATAGATAGATAGATAGATAGATAGATAGATAGATAGATAGATAGATAGATAGATAGATAGATAGATAGATAGATAGATAGAATGTAACTACTAATGTTAATGGTCTATTCAGATTATAAATTATGTTTTGTCTCATAACGACACTGCCGTCTGGAAGGAAAGTGTTAGAGAATTTATTGTAATATTCGATCTTTTCAGTCAGCAGATACCAGCGTTTTCTGTAAGTGCATTTGTTTATTCGTTTGTATCGTTTAGATTAATGAGGTATTCGCATTCGTGTCTTACTGAATCGATAGCGAGGGCCGTCTGGTATAACATATGGTGTTGCTTTCTCTCGAAGTCGGGTTTAATTTTACAGCCTGGTAGACGAAGCCTTGCACAACATGTGCGCGAACCAGCAACACTTCTCAGTGAGAGACGAGTTCGCTAATTTTGCGGCAGATCTGAGACACACTAGTATGATCACGTGACTCCTGCACGTTTAGCGAGGACAAGAGTGAAAGTGTATGTGTGTGAGGGGGAAGGGGTGTAGAAGGACGACGGAACAGGGTTAGGTGGAGGATGGTCAGGAAACCACGGAACGGGGGGGGGGGGCGGTGAAAACACAAGCAAATGGGCGTGGTTTGCTTGATACACACGTGAGTTGGCATGTACTTTGCACGTGGCGTGAGACTGACTTCAGAGACTGATGTGTTTATCGGGCGCTTTTATTTGAGGAATATCGGCATCATCATCATGTGACATGCGATCCACGCAGTTGATCACGATCCTATAAAGACTTGCCCCGGCTGACGTGGTTCAGAAATACCAGGCTAGGTACAAACAGATACACACACGCATCCAAGCACTGGTTTATGCGTCTTAATATCGCCCAAATTGACTGCGGTCTGGGTCGGAATAGGCGCGCCTCCGCCAGTAGAAACTAGTGAGGCAAACACATAACGAAAGGATAATTAGAAGCGAGGAACAACGGGAGGAACTTCACGGAAACACCAGGTTAGGTACAAACAGATACACACACGCATCCAAGCACTGGTTTATGCGTCTTAATATCGCCCAAATTGACTACGGTCTGGGGTGGAATATGCGCGCCTCCGCCAGTAGAAACTAGTGAGGCAAACACATAAAATAAAAAAATAAAAAAAATAAGTGTTTCATTTGACTCTGTCCAACAATCACACTCTTGCACAGCTGTCACATGCGCCCTCAGGGTGAGACCTTCCATTGCACTTTGGTTGGGCTGACTTCTGAGAGCGCACAAACTTAGCATAGGTACATACAGACGCACACATACATCCAAGCACTGGTTTATCCGTCTTAATATCGCCCAATTGACTACGGTCTGGGGTGGAATAGGCGCGCCTCGGCCAGTGGAAACTAGTGAGGCAAACACGTAAATTATTTTTAAAAATTTTAAAAAGTTTACTACTACAGAGTGTCTTCCGTCAGACGTTAAATCTTTGTCTCCTTTCCTAGTAATATTTCCCGCTTTTATGTGGCGCCCTATGTATTCTTCGATGTTCGTTCTCAAAAGGACGAATGTGACGTTGCGTTGTAGTTTACAATGAGACTGGGATATCTCCATCTTTTCGCCCACCGCATCCGATCTCAGCACATAATTTGTTTAACCGAGTTTGCTTTTCCTTCGTCGATCATAATCTCTTAGCCAGGCTGCATGATTTCAGTCTGTTTGCAGGGCCGCGACTATGAGCCGCAATATGGTCTTGATCAACGACCCAGTTGCAAGCAGACATCTATGAGTCACTGGCTGCTGTCAACTCATTTACTGCTGCATATTCGGCTGCCTTATGTGGGATGCAACCTTCATCTCCAACCAGTGCCAGATATCATCATAGGCGTCTCAGTCTCTATAGACACCATACGCGAGGCGCTCTGTAAGTTTTGTCCAGCTCTGTCTCCTGTATTTCGACACTGTCTGCTATTGTTGTGAGGGCTGATCCGCGTGTGACAGTCCCTGCCACAGATCTTACAACCATTCTGATGAGGCTGGCTTGCCAGGTAGTTCCTTGATATCTTCCGTCTTTCTCTTTTCTTTGCAGCCAGAAGACTTCTACAAGCGTCAGCAGCCACTATGCCCCCTACAACTGATTGTCTCCAGATAGCTCGATCCTGAGCAATTTCTTCCCCGTCCTCGGATGGGATGTCGCATGACTTCATGTCCCTCTTCGTCCTTGAATCGCAGTGTGGGACGGCCGATTCTTCTAACTAGCAGTCCATAAAGGATATCCTGTGGTAGCCTCTCGTCTTCCATGCGATAAACGTCCCAACCACCGAAGACGTCGCTGGATCAACATCAAGTACATGCTGTGAGTGTTTGCTCTCTGTAAGTCAGATATAGAATTAGCTAAATAAGCATAGAACCTCACACTCCGGATGGACCTCAAACAAATCTCAGAATTTTGTAGTGTACGGACCTTTGTGTCAGCGGCACAATCTTATTGGCGGCAGAATACATTTTGCAGTCCTGTCCAAAGTATGTCAACAAAAGAAGTAGCACTTGGCAACAGTCAGTGTTCTTCAACGAGAAGCTGTACGGAAGAGCACGGAGCCTCGAGTCAACTGCTTTCTTCGTTAGTCATTAAAGTCGAGGTCTGAAGACGAACGAGGAAGATGAAGAAGAAGTATGTGTACAAAAATATAATACATAATTTGTTTTTCTCACTAAATTGATATTCGTGTACTATTTTCGGTCCTGCTAATTTATTCTCACACCGGCATCCGGTAAAATCTGCGTGCTGAAACACGGGTTTATTGTGGAAATCCCGTGTCATTTACATATTGTTTCCAAATGTACATTACCAGGTTAAGTCAGTAAGTATGTTATACAGTCATATGGGATAGCCGAAAAATGCAGTTGTCAGTTTCTAAAAGTGTCATTAGTTTGCAGAGATATCCAGCTTTGTGATTACCGTAATGAGCAAACGCAAAATGCCGCATGCACGTGCGTTGCTAAATACAAAATGACGTCCACGCTTACAGTCAAAGAACAGTGTGCTGTTTTTTTTTTGGGGGGGGGGGGGTGGTGGTTTGGGGGGGGGGGGGATGACTTTATACACTGAATACTCATAAATTAAATTATTTATATTTGCGATGAGAAGTGTTTTGTCGGGTTAAATGATGCAATACGGGGTCAACAAATTTTCTCAAGGAGGCTAAATAATTGTTGATGAAGCCCAGCCTGGTCGTCCTTGTTCAGATTACAGCAGAAGATTCATTGTGGGAGAGACGATTCGAACAACGATAGACAATGTATCAACTGAAATTAGTTCGCATGGTTTAGCCTAAAGCAAAATGCATGATCGATTTAATTTCTGGAAAGTGTGTTCGCGGTCGGTACTCAGACAACTGACCTACGAACACAGTTCGTGGTCGGTACTCAGACAACTGACTTACGACCACAGTTCGTGGTCGGTACTCAGACAACTGACTTACGAACACAGTTCGCGGTCGGTACTCAGACAACTGACTTACGAACACAGTTCGCGGTCGGTACTCAGACAACTGACTTACGAACACAGTTCGCGGTCGGTACTCAGACAACTGACTTACGAACACAGTTCGCGGTTGGTACTCAGACAACTGACTTACGAACACAGTTCGCGGTCGGTACTCAGACAACTGACTTACGAACACAGTTCGCGGTCGGTACTCAGACAACTGACTTACGAACACAGTTCGCGGTCGGTACTCAGACAACTGACTTACGAACACAGTTCGCGGTCGGTACTCAGACAACTGACTTACGAACACAGTTCGCGGTCGGTACTCAGACAACTGACTTACGAACACAGTTCGCAGTCGGTACTCAGACAACTGACTTACGAACACAGTTCGCGGTCGGTACTCAGACAACTGACTTACGAACACAGTTCGCGGTCGGTACTCAGACAACTGACTTACGAACACAGTTCGTGGTCGGTCCTTGCACAGATAAAGCGATGGGATAAGTATATCAATATTATTGGACATTATGTACAGAAATATGGGACACTGTAAGTGCAATAATAAATTGTTTTCCAGTTCGCATCTCATTTTTTTTGTTTAAATAGTTATTTGTGACCTACTTACTGACTCTCCCTTGCATATTATAATTTATTATAGAGATCAAGGCAGCTTAATGATACATTTGTAATCAGTGATTTCATTTGAAAATAAATTTTATTTTTCACTTCAAATGTCTTGTTATTAAATAATTATAAGGCATGCCAGTATATGTTTTCAAGTTCTGTAAGACCTTCTGGTGTCATTTTTAAACAACGGGTCTCCAAACAGTAGAATAAGAAGACTCCTCTACCCTTACCTATCCTTATCATTTAGAATAGTGAGATATTCTCTTATGTTTGGACTTCCCTGATGATTGCCCACTGGTTCCAGAGAGAGCTTTGTGCAGAAAATGATAGGGACACTGTCACTAAGTCGAACCTCGCTTAGGTAGACGCCTGTCCAACTTATAACATTGCATACCGTTATTCATACAGGACGCCCAGATTTTACCGAGGCCTAGATGGGGAACACTGAATAGTAGTACTGTAACCTCTTAGGAATATAGTAAAAGTCGACTAAGTAGGGATAGTGACCTACTAACCAATCCTGCGGAAACTGTGAGCAGCAAGAAACGAAAGGCCTTTATATTCAATAGTAGAAGAGAAGCGATTTACTAATAAAAGGTCTTTATATTCAATAGTAGAAGAGAAGTGATTTACTAATAAAAGGTCTTTATATTCAATAGTAGAAGAGAAGCGGTTCACTAAGGAAAGGCCTTTATATTCAATAGTAGAAGAGAAACGATTTACTAATAAAAGGTATTTATATTCAATAGTAGAAGAGAAGCGGTTCACTGAGGAAATGCCTTTATATTCAATAGTAGAAGAGAAGTGATTTAGTAATAAAAGGTCTTTATATTCAATAGTAGAAGAGAAGCGATTTACTAATAAAAGGTCTTTATATTCAATAGTAGAAGAGAAGCTACTTAGAGAAGCTAATGCATTCCAATAAACGGAATGCCTACTCAATGTGGGGTCGGACTCTGGATAAGAAAGCACTAAAAACAATGCTCCCATATACAAAAAAAGAATTCGTTTTGCCCGAGTGGTCGAAGATGCAGCAGTTAATGAGTTGACAACAGCCAGCGACTTGTAGCTGAATGCTTGCATCGTTGTCAGTGATCCATAACTGACCAAGACACTATTCCACCTTCAAGCGGTGGCACTGTGAACAGACTGCAATCATGCAGCCTGGCTACGAGATTATGGACCGAAGGGGGACGTAAACCTGGTACCAAAAATGTCATGATGAAATAGTATGCGTCGGACCGAAAGACGCATATATCTCAGTCTCGCTGTAAACTATGACATAAGGTCACAAATGTCCATTTCATAACTAACGCCTTGGAGTTAAGTGACACGGCTCACAACCAGAAGGTGCTGGGTTCGATCCCCATCACAGCACCGGCCGTTACCCCGGAAAAGCAAATCCTTAGAAAATGCAGGCAGGTGGAAGCAGACCCTTACATAAAATGCATGCTGAAGTCAGATGCACTGAGCCGACAGGCGCAAAATAAAAACAACAGTGCAACGCACATCGCCTTGGGGTATAGATAAATAAGGCGAACGAAAAAAAAACAAAAAAAACGCCGACATTTTTTTCGGAGATTGGAAGTTACCCGATAAAGATATTTTGCCGTTCCACGTGTTTTTGTTTTTTTTTAATTTATACCCACACAAATCTGACTTATAATTTGTTATGTCATTCACACGCTATGTATTTGAAAGAACGGCAGCCAAGTCTATTTGCGTACTGTTGTACTTTGCAATGGTTCTGGCGTGTGAGTACGTTACCATAACGACCATCAGCTTGGAAATTTATAAGTTAAGCTTCGTACTTTATATCCACACCAAAATGTAGGTCAGGGGAGTCTACTTTTTGCCAGTTGAATCACCTGTCTAGTATATGCCACTCGTGAGTATATGGTATAGTTCACTTGCTGGTAGCGGGTATATGTTGGTGGAGGCAACTTGCGGGGTAGAGGTCATAAGGTGATATAGGTCATTCGATGGTAGAGTCCACTTGTCAGTAGAGATCATAGAGTAGCAGGGTCAATTAACTATAGGATGTTATTACATGGCAGGGTCTACTAACTAGTAAAGGTCATCAGGTGGAAGGGCCCTCTAATTTCAAAAGGTCATAAGTTTGTAGGTTCAACTAACTACAAAAAGGTGTAATTTAGAAGAGGCCACTCACTAGAGAGGCCTTAAGTGTAGAGCCCACTAACTAGGTCTGTTCTTTCTCCATCGCCTTGTTTTTCCCCCCAGTTACTAGCACTGTGTTTTGCGCCTAATGGTGCGGCATTAAACTGTAATTGGTTTAATTCGCTGAGTCATTTATCTGAACATCTGCTTCGTACGCTGCCAGACGTCGACTTAAATTTGTTCGAAGAAAGCAGCGGTCATCCTGAGGTTGTCGATACTGTCTAGTATTGTCGGCACTGGTCATGGTCATGTGTGCTTTCTCTGGTCCTCGTATGTCGGGCAATTTTGCAGATGTCCATGGGTCCTTTTCCCAGTACCACATGTGCATTCGTTAGTAGCACATATCTCCAGTAATTTAATAGGTGGTGTCTCAGTCTGTTGAGGCCGGTCGGAGTCTAAATACCACTACTAACCGACCGCCACCCCCTCACAAGAGGTCATATGGGAGGGTCCACAGCTGTTCCGAAGCTTTTCGTGCTGGATTAACTTGCCATTTCCTTGTTGGCGGGTTACAGTGCCTCTTCTTAAATCATGAGGCGTACTTGATAAGGTGGATCGGGGCCCTCCTGGCTGTAGTACAGTGCGAGAGTCCTCACCACTACGAAGATTAGTGTCGATCCACCCCGGTTCGTCAGGCTGCTGTAACAACCTGTTTACAGGAGCACTGTGTAGAAGTGATGTGGGGTCTAGGTCTGCATGTTTCACCTGCCTGCTCACTATTAGCTCCTGAATCCACTCACTAGATGATGTCATAAGGTGGTAGGGTCCACTTGCAAGTACAGACTTTAAGGTGGCTGGTGGTAGAGTCCACTCGTAATTGGGGGTCATAAATTAGTAGAGACAGCTCACTGATCATATGCCGTTGTTAGGTATTGAAACAAACGAAGGGGATCAAGATGTTGCAGCGGTCAGCGACCCATAGCTGCCTGCTAGCGTCAGGGCCAGCGAACCATAGCTGCCAAGACCCTTCTACACCTCCACGTGGTGATCCTGGATAACAGGCTGCAGCAGGGCAGACTGGCTAAGGAGAAGAGATCGAAGAGGGAATGCTAACCCGGTACTCAAAAAATGCTTGCTGAAGTCGGATGTGTTGGACCGAAAGGTGCAAATATCGTAGCCAAGCTGTAAACTACGACACAGCACATTCCGTTCTCCATTCTGCTACTTAAGCTCTTTCAGGGTTTGGTAGTGGGAGATTGAGAACGAACGTAGTAAAAGAAGAAGAAGAAGAAACAAACGAAGATATGCCCACTGCCACTTATGTTATTCTAGGTGTCTAATGGCACGGTCCAACACCCGATGGTTGCAAAGTCCCGCGCCCCAGAATGGACCTACATATAGTCTTGTCAGAAAGGTGTGCTAAAAAAACAAACATGGAAGTCTCCCCAAAAAAGAACTAAAGATTGGACGGGAAAATCTTTCAACAACTTCGGAGCTGAGGTAGAATGACTAGCAACAGTTGTATAGCCATAATTGAAAATAAAGACCAAACGTTCACTCTTCTTTCTCAACAAGGTAAATCATTACAAGGGAAATAAATGTATAAATTGCGACACTCTCCCCTTGTTGCTGTCTTGAATATTTCTCAGTGTATCAGTCAGACAGGATTTTCATACATGTCATGCTTATTTCTCTTACTAATAGTTGCCAATCGCAAACAAAGATATCTTCAGACTTATGTTGCGAGGTGTGTTCTCATATGACTGTAAAATCTAATCCCTGCATGGTATTCTGCCACACACATATCAGAAGACGACTGTGGGGTCTGTTCTTTAGACGGTTCGTTATCTTCTCTCAGCCTCTGCTTTTGGAGCACCTTGTGTGATGCCCGCACGCCAGCATATTCCAGGAAGTGACATCAATGTTGGAGCTTTTCAGCGGCATTTAAGGAGTCTGTAGCTTTTCTTTTGTTGTCATGGCAAGCGTCTGTCTCTTCCCCGAGTGATCCGCCAGGGTTTTTGTGTATGACAAAGACAAGAATAGCGCCATTGCTCCACAGAGACAACGTCGTAAAAGGTAACTGTGTTACCATAGGTGGTTTGTTAAGAGCAGCATAGATGGCGTCTAATAAGAAGAGGGTCTACTTTGCTCTAGTGTTTTGAGTCTATTTAGATGGACTCACATATCGGTTAACCACCCTCCAAGAAACTGGTTATATAAAGACCGACTTCTAAACCAGTATAAAGACGTTAAGTATAACAGTTGCTTTGTTAGGCGCTCATCAGACATATTAACTTAACTTCTCTATACTGGTTTAGAAGATTCTGCAGAGCCTGTACACAACCAGTTTCTTTTATATTTCTTTGGATCTAAAATCCATGTGCATATAATTTATTATTGAATGCATTAATTGACCCTGCCTCCACTATTTGCTGTGCCAGTGCATTCCAAGCATTCACCACTATCTGACAAAATATTTCCTAATATCTAGTCTGGACCTTTCTTTAATTTGTAGCTGTGCACTCTGGTTCTTGTAGGTGGTTGTATTTTGAAAAACTTATTATAGTCTAATTTTTCCTTTCCATTGATTATCTTATAAACCTGTATTAAATCATCTCGAAATCCTCTTTTCTAGACACTGTAGGCCAGTTTTTCCGAGTCTTTCCTCATAACATCAGTTGTATCGCTCAAATATGCCCCGCTCATCTTATCTGTCGCTTTTGCAGAAGCGTGTGGATGCTGAACATGTTTGACTTGTTCAGAATTTCAGAGTTAGGCACTCTGTCTTGCCACCAAATCCTAAACAGCCACCCCATCATAGACAGAACATGTGGTTACGATTTATCCGTCTGCTATACACCGTGTTTCACAGGCATGCGACAGAGTGGTTAACACTACAGCACGATATACTTTTACCTAGATGGCTACGCTAATGCTTTATCGATTCCAGATATTTGCTTGTAGCCTCCAAAATGCAGAGCTTGCCTTCGCATTCCTGCTGTTAACCTCGGAGATGATATTTGTTTCTCTGGCGAAGGTATCGACTGCCTTGAGACGTTGGCTTTGTGTAGTAATGTTTGGTTTGCTGTACAGCTTCCCAGGAGCAGACTGGAAGAGTACCTCAGTTTTCCGAGTATTGACTGTGAAACCAAATTTTCTACAATCCACTTAAAATTAAGTCATACCTTGTTCTGAGCAAGTGTTAAATACGCAGTCACCAGCAAACAGGAACCTTGCTGTAGGATTTCAAGGGTCTCGGATTGAACAGCTGACCTTGTGTCCCGTACCTGAAACCACTGCTGCAAAGACCACGCTAAAGTGTCGACGACAGCACACAACCCTGTTTGCTGCCGTTGCTGACTGGGTAGGCTATAGACAAATCTTCTTTGTGCACTTCTTGAGCCATAATGAATCTGCCATGGCAACCAAACTTCGCCATTATTTGCCAGAGTCCTTCCCTGTTGACGGTGTCAAAGGCCTTGGACAGGTCTTCAAAAACTGTGTACAGGTCACAATTCTGTTCTTGACCTTTTCTCCTGAAGTTAACTTGCTGCACATATCATGTCAATCGTTCTACGACTTGTTCAAAAACCACACCGACTCTCTAAGAGAAAGCCCTGTACAGAATGACTAGTTAGGTGGTTGAGCAGGACTCGGGCCAGAATTTTGCCGGCGAATGACTGGAGAGAGATTTCCCTGTGGTTATTGCCATGGTTCGAATTCAGACTGTCTTTTACTTCACTTTCTTTTTCTGTTGTTCACTGTGCATGTTTCCAGAGTGCAGAAAAATAATTGTCTCTATGATCGTTGTCACAAATAAACAATTTCTTTAAAACTCACTGCCTGGAAGCTTTCCAATTTTTTTCTTGTGGCTGAGAAGCATTAGAGACATACCAGTGGTAGCATTGCTACCAGCAGAGTCTACTCAACCAGACAGACATGTAGAAGGGTAGAGGGTCAGACCAAGAAAGACATAAATTTACTGCCCTGCATGCAGGTTTGATGACTGTCAATGGCTAAGGAAGGCAAACCTGAAATATCATCTGATGAAATAGTTATGTGTGTTGTCTGTCGTCCCTGATGAAGGTCTACTGGTAGTAATGTAGTTTTTGTTCTTGTTCCAACATGGTATTTGGAGCCTTACTTGTCAATGTTATTATACTCTTTAATAAAACTGAAACATAATTTCACATGGAGATAGTAACATTGTAGGAAAAACTTACAACTAAACTTTGCTAGCATTTTTAATAGGACAATACAATAACTTTGATAAGCATGGTCACAATGAAATACAGAAACAAAACAGCACACAACACTGACATAAAACATACGCAAGGTTGTCATTGTCTCATACTACAAATTAAAGAACATGGACAGCATACAAATCACAGACAACATTAACAACCAAACTAAAGATGGACATGGACATCATACAAATCACACTACCGAAGATGGATGTGGTGGACTGAAAGGTGCAAATATCGCAGTCAAGCTGTAAACTAGCGACACAACGCATTTTGTTTTCCGGACAGCAGCCTGCTACTTGCAAAGCCCTGTGCAGGGCTTGGTAGCAGGAGATTGAGAATGAACACAGAAGAAGAAAAACAAATGACAGACAACACTAATAACCAAACTAAAGATGGACATGAATAGCATACAAATGACACACAAAACTAACAACCAAACTAAAGATGGACATGGACACCATACAAATGGCAGACAACACTAACAATTAAACTAAAGATGGGCATGAACATGGACAGCATACAAATCACAGACAAAACTAACAACCAAAGTAAAGATGGACATGGACAGCATGCAAATGACAGACAACACTAACAATTAAACTAAAGATGGGCATGGATAGCATGCAAATGACAGACAACACTAACAATTAAACTAAAGATGGGCATGAACATGGACAGCATACAAATCAGACAACACTAACAACCAAATTAAAGATGAACATGGACAGCATACAAATCACAGACAACACTAACAACCAAATTAAAGATGAACATGGACAGCATACAAATCACAGACAAAACTAACAACCAATCTAAAGATGGACATGGACAGCATGCAAATGACAGACAACACTAACAATTAAACTAAAGATGGGCATGGATAGCATGCAAATGACAGACAACACTAACAATTAAACTAAAGATGGGCATGGATAGCATGCAAATGACAGACAACACTAACAATTAAACTAAAGATGGGCATGAACATGGACAGCATACAAATCACAGACACTACCAACCAAATTAAAGATGGAACAGAACATAAATACTTCAGTTAAAAACACTGGACTTGTTTATGTACATTTTATCACAGTGACATTCAAAACTGGATCGTTACAAACTGAACTATCATCGTAATGTGCCGTACCCACATGTGATCATCCTTGTCCACATCTTCCCTTTCCTAAAGATATCAGCCATTTTAAAACATACTTCAGCAGATGAAAAACAGCGAAGTAAGAGCTCACACCTACAAAGGCATGGTCATTCTAACCATGGCACATGGCTGCAAGGAGTGGAACCCATGAAAAATGGACACAAAGCGACTCTTGAGTTACTCGATGGGCGATGGTGCATATAACTTTGTCAATCTCAATACGTGACCACAACTGCAACACCGTCATCAAGAGACAAACTTGCTTCAATGATGTCATAGATAAGAAGGTACAGGTAAACTGGCCACATCGTATACTTGTCTGACAATAGACGGATACATAGTGTGAGGTCATGGTGGCCCTGCACCTTTAATCACCCACCTAGACATCCACCAAAGAGACGGTGGGTGGCCTGCAACAAGACCTTAGTCTGACACGGTACTTCAAAACAAAAGACAGAGATGAGCTCAGACTACATTTGGCTACCTGGCATATGGTCCATGCTATGTCTGAATGCACACCAGATTTGCAGTACAGTATTACAGTAGGCAATCTCCGTTACTGTTCAATGCTAGGTTGACCAGTTTCTTCTTTTAATGCTATCTGCCATTGTTCTAGTCAGTTCTGTCTGTTGACATCTGTATTAAGTCTTCTCTTTACAGAACATGTGCAAAAAGAGTAGACTTTTTATTCATAACCTTGAATACTCACAGTACATTTAAGGAAAGAATAAGAAAAATAAACAACAATCAAAAACAGGGCAGTTGATTTATAGATCAATAAATTCACATGAAGATAATATATGTATTTACATTTAGGCTTCAATGCCTCTTTTTTCTAGGACACATTTCAAATTTGCTTAAATTGGGACAATGTACAAAGTCATTGCACTGCACATATCATTTTTTGGTTTTCCTTCATTCCTTGTTTCCCCGATGAAAGTCTGGTGATAACAACATGTTAGTCATGACGTGATAACTGAGCCATCACTTATGTTTTCCTAGACATTTTTTTTTATACATGTATGTGTTGATAAGAGATGCGTTGTCTCTCATATTGTAGTAGATTAGAGCATAAAATATTATGAAAGAAGTGAAAACAAACAAAATGCAAATAATATTTAGTTTAAACTTGGTTGCCATAGTTCATGTCATCTACTATCACCAGATAAAAGCTAACTTTCTACAAATACCAGAAATTGTATTCAAACCCATTCCATTTTAATCCTTTGCATCTCCAATACCATCAGCATTGATAGCAAATATGGCTTCAGCCTCTGGAAGACATGGGGAGTCATAAATTTTGCAAATTCTTGTTTCACCTCTGCCCTTCCGAAGTGACAGCCTAAATGGACAATAAACATGTACAGATGATAAAGTCTGAAGATTATATGGAACAAATGATAACATACTACTGCCTCATGATGATTCATTACAGTACCAGGTCTAGTTTGTATCTTTGGACCCCTTACCAGGGAGGAGATAATAGAGCCACTGCACCCTCATTTGGTACATAAAATGTGACTGAGTAGAGATGTGCATGGTGTTACCAACCTCATGAAAATAAAGTGCTCCCACAGAAAACTCCCATTCAAATCCTCACCTCCCAACACCCATGGTTTTCTCAAGCTATCTCCAACTTTTCACCAACTGCCTCACAAAATGTCATTCTCCCCCAAAGTATGGCCTATCCATTAATTATGCTTGCTATTATCTTCCGATCGACTCTCAGCTGCCAATTTTATCCCACAGGTCCGCATCAGCAATTATATTGTATCACTTCAATCCCAATATTCTGCGTAGGCATATCTTTATGAACATTTATACTATCTGTATTAGTATCTGCATTGAGCCACAAGCCTCTTGCCCATACAGTTGTACTACCTTAACATTGGAGTTTAATTTCTGATATTTGTGTCAGACTTATTTCTCTGAAAGACCATCAATTTGCAACTGTATTCGCCGTCTGTATTCTTGGTCTTTCTGTTCTGTACCTCCAACTCTATCTATGATGCTCCCAAGATAAATAAACGAATCCACGTCCTGTAGTGTAGTAGGAGTAAGTTCGATTCAGACACTGAAAAAGGGGACTATTAACTATTGAGGGATTAACACAGAAATACATTTAACGTCATGAGTACCAAAAATGACATTTTGAACGTACTTTTCCCTCTGCATTCATGACATTTAATGCTTCGAACTAATAAATATTTTTATTTTGAATACTTCATGTCATGGTTCTGAATGACCACAATGGGTAAGATTATTCTTTTAGTGCGGGAGATCTATCTGGAAGTGAAGTGGTGGTCTTGGCCAGTACATTTTACCTGACCCTGACTAACATGTCCGATCATATCACAGATCATTTAATTATATGTCTTAAGATCTTTAGATCGTAATTTTCGCTCAATTTGTTTAGAATTCATTCTATTTTGAAAAAAACTATTTGACATATGAAGTTGTCACTTGTCGTGGACTGTAAGACACAATTCTGTTGTGCGGGCTGGAAAGAGTTACATTAAAATTTGTATAATCTCACCATTTGACTACAATCAATTTTATCTGATGCAGGATCTGGTTAGGTCAGGTGAGTTTGAGACCCATGTTCTGAGCAATGTCTTAATTTCTAATCTTGTCTTTTTAAAATTAGCTTTGATTAATCATTTAAAATAATGCAATGAAAACTGAATGCCACATAAAACTTGGTACCTGGTAGTGGATGCATGAGCTATAATGTTTCCACCAATCGGCTTCTTTGGATCTGCTGCAAACATGGCTGCACCATCTACTTGTGCCACAACCTGATTTGTAATAACCACAGCCACACCGAACTGGAGACGAATCATGAAGATGTAATGAACAAAATTCAACAGTTTTGCTTATTTCATGAACAAATCAAACTTGTCAATTATTATTGTCAATTTATTATTTTAGAATTACAAATAATAAAGCATGAAAAGGAAATGGGAGTTATAAGAACCCAATTTATTTTATTTGACAAATGACAGTCACCCGACAGCCAAGTCTCGAAAGCATTATCACCATGGCTAAACTGTCGCCATTTGTGCCTGCTTGGACATGTGACCTGCCTTGTCGAGGATGTTCCAACCCATCAATTTTTAAAACAACCCTCTTCATCACTGTCCTGCCCTCGGAGGACCTGGCTGTACCATATTAGAAAGACGTCATTCTCACTGCATGCAGCCTGAGATTCAGGCATTCATGGCCTCTAGTTGCCTAATTCATTTGACCATTTACCTACCTACCTAACTAAATTCACTAAAATTATATTATGGGGAACTGAGTGGTCTCGAGGTGAAGACCGGGATTTTTTCATATTGACTTTTTAGTATTTTCCCAGATCTCTGGGTAGTAGAGATTGGATGACCATGTTCATTGTCGCGCACGTTAAAAATACCTCCGCAGTTAGAAATAGAAAAGAGTAGGCTTAACTGCGCTGCCCGGGCAAAATTCAAACTTATGTTAAACATCTACCCAATACATTACGGAATCCTCATCGGTGCTACGGAGTTCGTGCATTGTGCTCAGTCTCCAAGAATATGGAGAATAACAGAGCACTTATGGGTTAAACTGTGTGCAATGACATTGATGCTTCGACTAAAACTAAACTAAACTAAAATTGACCACACATTCTACTGCAAAGAATAAGAAATTATTCTGTCAGTATTCTGTCAATATTTCAACATTTCATGTTACTTATTCTCATTTTACTTTCTTTAGACTAGTTAGCTAATTTTCAGTTGTGTCAGTTCTCAGTCCCTGATGAAGACTATTCAGATGAACCTTTGTGTGTAATATTTGAGCCCATGAAATAACGTCTTTCTTCTTCTTGTCTCCTTTTCACTCCATAGTTGTTTTGATTGTCCACAATGAGTAGGTTACTCTTATGTGCGCCCTGAAAAGAGCGTTAAGTGATGGGTTGCAGTAGCTTTCCTCACACCTCGAGCTTGCTGATGAAGGTGGACCAGGGTCCTCCAGGCGGTTGTGCTATGTTTGGCTTCATCTGCATGTCGTTCACTACTACGGAGATCACATCGAACCTCACCTTGTTAACCAGACTGTTGTCCTCGACAACAGTCCGTTTCCAGGATGACCAACGAGAAGGTCAGTTGAGGGTTTTGGCCAGTATATTTCTCCTGACCCTGGTTAACATTCTCCGATCAGTGTGTTTTGCCTGACCAGACGTTAGCCTTATCGTCCCCCACTCCATAGTAAAAGTAGTTATCCGTTGTGAATGAAGACGGCGACAGCATAACATTTGTGTGGAGAGACATAGTCGCACATATGCCTACATGTGACAGTGCAGTTCTATCCTGAATCTAAAAAATTTGCCACAGGAGGGGCACACATGGATAGCATTGATGACTGGGGCGTCCAGCATGTCAGCCCTTTTGGCAGCTCACTTCTCCTTCACTGTTATC
The DNA here is from genome assembly GCA_036924085.1 of Ariolimax columbianus. Classification (NCBI taxonomy): domain Eukaryota; kingdom Metazoa; phylum Mollusca; class Gastropoda; order Stylommatophora; family Arionidae; genus Ariolimax; species Ariolimax columbianus. The sequence goes on along the minus strand of JAVGWX010000013.1, from coordinate 25,564,606 downwards.
TCAGATTTTCTGCTTAACCAGGTGAGCACCTTGTGTGACTCTGAAGCACCAGGCTGAGCATTCTGACGTGATACATGACGTGATACACTCCCAAGAGGCAACATCAATATGGAGACCTTTGAAGAAGACATTAAGAGAATCTTTGCATCTTATTTTCTGCCTTCTCGATGAATGCTTGCTTGTCTTGAGTGCACTATAAATGAGTTACTTAGGCTAGATGGAGCATAGGGTGACTATTATAATTAACCCATTACTAGAAGCATGTTTCAAAGACTTAGTGATGGTTTATGTGGTGGGCTAGTGGTTTAGTGACACGGCTCAAAACCCGAAAGTGCTGGATTCGCTCCCCAATCACAGCACCAACCGTTACCCAGGTGAGCAAACCCTTAGAAAATGCAGGAGGAAGCAAAACCCTTACATAAAATGCATGCTGAAGTCGGATGCACTGAGCCAACAGGCTCAAAATACAAACAAAGTGCAACACACTCCACCCTGAGGAATAATATAAGAATAGCTGTCCATCGTTGTCGATGAGGACCGCCGACATCATCCTTGTCACAGATTTCCCTGTTGGGTGTGGGTGCGCATGTGGCTGAACAGGCCAATGCGAGCACGAAAACATCTGCTACATATCGGGCACACGAGGTTTGTAGAAGGGGTAGGTGTTCCCGCTGCTGGGGATTTCCGCGTCTCGCATCTGTTCTGGGCTTTCACAACACGGTCATCTTCACCGGCAGCTACACCCGATTTGACTGCGCTTCTCCAGTCAGATCTGTTTTTCGCAAGACATTCCCAGGTGTCGATGTCTATCTGGCAACTTTTTAGTGAGTCCTTCAGACCATCTTTAAAACGGTTCTTTGGGCGCCCTCTCTCGCGCCATCCCTCTCTCAGCTCGCCGTAGAGACGCTGCTTTGGGAGCCGCTCGTCTGACATACGGACGAGGTGTCCGGCCCATCCTAGTCGTGCTTTTTCTAGCAGTGCATGGATGCTGGGCATGTTAGCCCTCGAGAGAACCTCGATGTCAGTGACACGATCTTGCCATCGGATGTGGAATATTCGCCTCAGGCAACCTATGTGGAAGTGGTTTAACCTCCTTGCATGTCCAGAGTATACAGTCCAGCTTTCGCAAGCGTATAGTAGGGTTGGAATGATGGTTGCACGGTAGACTTTGAGTTTGGTCTTGACGCTGATGCCACGACGTGCCCAGACCATCGAGCGCATTCTACCAAAGGCTGTGCTGGCCTTTGCTATTCTGCTTGCCACCTCATCGCCAAGGCTGACAGATCTCGACAGCGTGCTGCCCAGATATGTGAATTTGTCTACGGCATTCAACGTCTGCCCGCTGACTGTAGTCTCTGGTTTTGTGTACGGCATGCCTGGTGCTGGTTGGTACATGACCTCTGTTTTTTTGGCATTTATGGTCAGACCAAAATTTTCGCATGCGGCAGAGAACTGGTCCATTCCAACCTGCATGTTCAGTTCTGAGTTGCACATTAGAGCGCAGTCGTCAGCAAATACAAGTTCCCTGATTATGTCGCCAGCCACTTTGGTTTTGGCCTTCATTCTTCTGGAATTGAGTAACTAGCCATCTGTGCGGTACTTCATGGGTATTCCAAGCTCCAATGATCTGAAGGCGTCTTTCATCGTGGCAGCGAACATCATGCTGAACAAAGTCGGGGCGAGTACACATCCTTGTTTTACTCCGTTTGATACTAGAAATGCTTTAGAGATTGCACCGCTGTCCAGTACACGAGCACACATGCCTTCGTGTAGCTGTTTCACCATTGTTATGAACTTGTTGGGGCAGCCAAACTTAGACATTATCATCCACAGCCCTCCTCTGTTTACTGTATCAAATGCCTTTGTCAAATCAATAAATGTGGTGTACAAGGCCTGACAAAGCTCTCGACACTTCTCTTGTACTTCGCGAGCGGCAAAAATCATGTCCACTGTTCCTCTTCCGGCTCTGAATCCACATTGGCTTTCTGGGAGGTGGTGGCATTGTTCAAGGTGTTTGTTTGTTCCACCTGCGGGATTCGCCGGATGGCCTCTTCATTTATGGACGATGGGTGGTTTAGTATTTTGCAGAAGTGGTCTGCCCATCTGTCTAGAATCTGAACCTTATCTGTTAGCAGTACCCCATCCGCACTGCGAACTGGAGTATTACTAGAGGGCTGCGGGCCGTAGAGAGCTTTCAGTGCCTCGTAAAACCGTTTGGTGTCATGACGCTCGGCGAACATCTCAATTTCGTCAGCTCTTTTGCTGAGCCAGGAGTCTTGCATCTCTCTAAGCCTGGTCTGGACAGCTTTGCGAGCAGTATTGAAGGCAGCTTTTGCTGCCGGAGATGGTGTGTCCCTCTGGTATTCCCTGTGCGCTTCATGTTTTGCATCGAGAAAGCCCTGTATTTCTAGATCGTTCTCATCAAACCAGTCCTTATGCTTGCGCGTGAGTGGGCCAATGTGTTTAACAGCTGTATTGTAGAGTGTGTTTCTGAATGATGCCCAGTTCTTTTCGATGTCGTTCTTTTCAAAACGAAGCTCAGACAGTCTACCCTCAAGCTCTACCCTGAGGAATAGGGAAATTAAAAAATATTTCCCTATGAACCCTGAGGAATAGGGAAATTCAAACGCAAGGGAAGAAATTCGAAACAAGGCAAACGCAACATAAAAAACAAAAACAAAACTTGCATGATATTGCTAGCTGCATGCACAACCCTTTCAGTCGCCTTTTAAGACATGCTTGAAAGGATGCAGTAGTTCTATTCTTTCATTCCTGGGTACTTCTTGGGTGGAATCAGTGACTAATAGACACTAAAGAAAAGACAGAAAGAAGTGATGGAGCACAGAGAGAAGTGATGGAGTACAGAGAGAAGTGATGGAGCACAGAAATATTCTCACTTCATCAGCCAGACGCAACAACATCCTAAGGAATCTTGCCAGATGCATCTGTCTAGCAGCAAGTTCACCTCGGCCAGCATAATCTGTCCTGTACAATGCTGTGGCACTGTCTACAACTAGCAAAGCATACCTAATGGTTGAAAAAAGATGAGGTTTTGTGTGACTGTTGCAATTAAAAGATAAAGTACATGATAAAACAGAGACCCCCTTTTATTGTTGTTCTTAAATGCAGTCTCTTCATGTGTAAGCTTACATTGGATGCTGGAGATATTCACACCCAATGATCCCGGGAGCTATTCCAGCAGGAGTACAACCCCTAGCAGGGTCACCCAAGCCAGGCAGGTCTTTGGAGAGGGGCCTGACTAAGGGGCTGAGAAATAAGTGGTGTTCTATAGGTGTAGCTGCAGAACCCACCTGCAAGTAGTATATGTTCTAGACTGAACCAATTCACTGCCACTCCATGGGTTTAATTCATTCCTGTTTCGTTCTTTGATGTTTGTCCTTCATGAATTGCTTCATGGATGACAAAGACATGTAGGACAGCAGGTATTACACCTCTGCCTCCTTTGTGACGATCTCATAGATGGCAGGGATTGTCAAACATGACACCACATGTCTGAGGAATATATTTTTTGTTTGCCTTCGTCTTATTTTTCTATTCGCAAAGGCGGTTTTCGTTGCACTGTTTTTATTTTGCGCCTGTCGGCCCAGTGCATTTGACTTCGACATGCATTATATGTAAGGGTGTGCTGCAGAAGACAGATGTGTCGGGCCAAAAAGTGGAAATATCGCAGTCAAGCTGTAAACTAGTAACACAATGCTTTCCGTTCTCCAAACTACATCATGCTACTTGCAAAGTCCTATTCAGGGCTTGGTAGCGGGAGATTGAGAAAGAACGCAGACAAAGAAGATGTAGGTCTGCTTCCTCCTGCGCTTTCTAAGGGGTTGCTTCCCCAGGGTAATGGTGCTGTGATTGGTGAGCAAACCTAGCACCTTCAGATTGTGAACCATGTCACTTAACCACTAGCCCACGCTGTTCCCAGGACTGAATAATGATGACATGGTCGACTTAGATGCGTGTGCTACATCCCTGGAAGGACATGACAATCCTGGGACACCAACATACTTCACTGCTCCATTTGGGGATACTCAAAAGATCCATCCCTACCCTCCACTTAAATATTATGATGCCTCTAAGACATTAGACTTTATACATACTTCAACTGAGAAAGACCTTTGCTTTTTAATCAGGAGACCTTGTGCTGTCTAGAGCAAAAAGCTAACAGCTAAAGGGATTATATCATTATCAAATGCAGAAGCCAAGGTAACACAGTGGTTAGTGCACTAGCTTCCCAGCCAAGTGATCAGGGTTCAATACCCAGTTGATGCTGGATCTTTCAAGAAGGTAAACCAGCTTCCGGGGTGCACGCAGTCTCCAAAATTTGGTACTAGAATAATCTGGGAAAGTAAAGTAAGTTGACCACATCACCCTTTGTGTGCCTTTGGTCAAGAAAATATGGATCTATCACCATATTTTCAATATGCCACAGGCGTGAAATCGGGACCTTTTATAATCAAATACAGCAAAAATAAGACATATTCATATTAAATAAAAAGGATGGCAGTAAATAATTACTATTTCACAAAGGCTTCTTGAAAAAAATTAACAGCACGTACAAAAGATTTGGCACACAGATAAATACATTGAAGACAAATATTGCGAAATAGCCAAATAAATATAAACATCAATGGAAAATCAAGCAAACATGGACATAAGTTTCAATTCTCATTTTGTTGCCCATTATTTTACATGATGAAGATGCAGAGTCATATATTTGTTCTACCTTTCTTAGCCGTCATTTATGACATGCAAAGTGAAGTGCAGTGGTGCTATTCTTTTCTCCCAATAAGGGCCCCTGAAATCTACGTCAATGAGGAAGAAACAGTGAAACTAGTAATTATGTAACAATGCAGAAGTCTTTGTATTAAAGACTGAAAAAGCTCTTAAAATGTAATTTTTCCATATCATTTAAATCTGTGGAATCAAGATGCTGAGCAGCGCATGAGCTGCAGCGGTCAGCAGCCCACAGCTGACTGCTAGTGTCAGGGCCAGCGAAACAGAGCTGCCAAGATCCTTCTACACCTCTACGCGATGATCCTGGATAACAGACTGGTTAAGGAGGAGGGATCGAAGAGGGAAGGCTTACCGGGTACTAAAAAAATGCATGCTTAAATCAGATGTGTCTGACCGAAAGGTGCAAATATAATTCAAACTGTAAACTATGCTACACCGAATTCCGTTATCTTGACTACATTCTGCTATTCAAAGTTTGGTAATGAAAGATTGAAAATGAACGAAGCCAAGTCAATTTAAATCTGTCCCAACTGAGTGAATGATCCTTACCTAGATTCAGCCATCATAGCTGCAGCTTGAATAAGCAGCTGACTTTGGTGGTCACTGTTGTAAGCTCTGGCACAGGCAACATTATCAAGGACACTAGGACCTGAAAGTCCATATCTGAGAATAGGAAAAAATGTAAATCATAAGACACATAAGATAAGTGTTTTCCAACCACGGGTCCGTAGAAATGTCCTGCTGGTCTGCAAAAAAAATATTTAGACTTAACCCCTTAACTGCGGAGTTCATCTTGAGGTGAACTAAGCTCTATTCAATTGTTGGGCGTATATTTGACTACCAATTTGCTTTGAGAAAACCTTCTCAGCCCTGTCAGTGATCAAAACCAAACAGAGAAATCGAATAAATGTCAACGCAGCACTTCGTCTCTCAGAAACAGCGTTCAGCTACAGTTATAAAATATTCTAGCAAAGAAGTAGTAACAGATTTCGCACTAACTTTACTTGAATGAAATATTGAAATTAACATAGTTCGGAAACAAGAAACACCACAATGGCTTAGGAAGAACGATACTGTAGGGTATGATACCTGGCAAAAGAGGCAGAGGAAAAGGTGGACAAGGAACATTAGAGAGGTTCTGTGATTGACAGTGGCAGAGACAAGACAGCTGGCCAGGGATTGAGTGTCTTACAGATCGGCTGTCGTGAGAGTGACATTTTCTAAGAACTTGCTACATGATAATTGCTTTCTCAAAAGTTCAAGATGTTATATTATTAGTACTTGAGAATTTTCATTTTATAATATTAAATTTAAAAACTAATACATAAAATGTTATATAAATAGTATTGATTTTTAATTCTTTCTGAGCGGTTCATGAAATTTTTAAATATTTTACCGGTCCACAAGTGTAAAAAGGTTGGGAAATACTGCTTTAAACTATGCCCTTAATGATTCACACTGAATGGTCAACTTGTAATAGAGTAGCAGCTCCTGGCTGAACTACCGTATCAGATGGTGCAAGGGGTCTGCACTAACTATATCTCACTTACAACAAATTAACTATAACACTAATTGAAATTAAACCACAACTATTTATATTATCTTGTTATTTATCTAAATTTGATTTATGAACAAAAGGTGTTATCTTTAAATTAAAAAATCATAATTTTATCTTTAATTACTTTTTTCTGTTAACCATAAAACACATACAATTACTGTTCTTGTTTTGAACAATTAGACATCTTGTAAATTAGGTTGGACTATAAAGGGTTAAGATATTCAATATTATATGATTATTATTTCAAAAGCACCTTATGAATCAGACAATCTTGGTAAGGTTGGAATGGCATTCTGACATGATGAATAGGGATTATGGGGTGAAAAAGAAAGGTTGAAGAGGCCACTGCTCTAAGGGCAGGCAGAAAAAATTAGTCAAGTCATTGAACTACATTTATTTAACTGATGGGATTGATAGAGAAAAGTAAGTGACATGATACAAATTTATGAAAGCCAACTTTTCTCCCCAGTTTACCAATGTGCAAAAGTCTTCCTTTGCTTAACCTTAAGCATGCTATGTCCGATCCCTTCTAATCAACTCGACCTACAAAAACAGTGTACGGAAAAAAAAATTTTGTTGTTGAACGTAGTCACTCCCGACAGCCATTTTTTACTGCTGAATACGCCCTCCATATATACACGATATTTTGCCGGTTAAAGTATCGTATGTTCGATTACAAATGGCTTTTGAACAGTTTTAATTTTGTATATGCCGTTTGGAGCAAGCCGACTTTTTGCGAAAGGGGAAGTAGGTTGTTGGGAAAGATCTTTATCGAGTAGATCTGTTTATTTTGTTTGTTTAAATGAAAGAACTACGTTTGAATTGGAAACTAACAGTTGTGTCGATATTGTAAACACAGTATCGATACGTTGTTGTGGTTTCCATGGTTTTCTATCAAAGCGACTAGGCCTAGTGGTCGAGTTCATATTTTTTCCAAGATTTTCATAAATTTTCAACTTCATCTTTTTGAATCTCAAAAACTAACAAACACACAACAACAACAACACCCACATGTTCGTTATGCTATTGTGTGTCTACACGCCAGAAAATCATATTTATTGACAAACAAACATAAAAATTTTCTAAGACGACTACCATAGCGAGAAATTAAGAAAATTAATTAGGTCAAATTTTTTCAAAAAACTGCTGGCGTACTGAAGGTTAAAATCAGTGGATGTCTACGGCAATTTAAAAGAACAAAACATTCACAAACCTGTCTGCAACTGCCAATAGTCTCTCTGGGCGAAACGTTCCCTCTGTGTCAATGTACATGGCTTTCCCTTCTCCTCCTCCCATGTCAATGGGCAGCTATTGAATTTGAAAATACTTATCTTCAGTAACATAATCACTATTTTATATATGAGAGGCAATCAAAAAGTAACCTAACATTTTTTTATTTTAAAAAAATGCCATGTTATTGTTCCCTGTTTTTTTCGAAAAAATAATGGTTACTGTCTGACTGCGTACGCAGAAGAAGAAGAAGAAGAAGTTCCCTCTGTGTCAATGTACATGTCTTTCCCTTCTCCTACTCCCATGTCAATGGGCAGCAATTGAAATGGAAAATACTTATCTTCAGTAACATAATCACTATTTTATTTATGAGAGGCAATCAAAAAGTAACCCAACATTTTTTGTATTTTTAAAAATGCCATGTTATGGTTACTTTTTGACTCCTTGTTTGTGAACTTTTATTCTTTATCTGCGTTCGTTCTCAATCTCTCGCTACCAATCCCTGAACTGGGCTTTACAAGTAGCAGGATGCAGTCTGGAGAACGGAATGTGTTGTGTCGCTAGTTTACAGCTTGACTACGATATGTGCACCTTTCGGACCAACACATCCATCTTCAGCAGTGGAATATTATTAATTTTGATCACTTTCACACAATATACAAAATGGTTACAAAAATGTTCATTGCTAAGACACATAAACTAAATATAACCTTTACAAGTAAATAAATAAATAAAACAAATTCTAGCTTGCCCAGCTATAAAATTGACACCTGACTCCATTTCCAGTTAGAAAAGTCAAAACAGTAAAGAAGAGAACAGCAATGTAAAATGACATCATTGTCAGTTCACATATAATTATATGTTACCTTGTTTTCCTTTCTGGCATTCATCCTAAAAAAGGCAGTGGCGTAGTTTACAGCAAGGCTGTCTGCACCTTATGATCCAACACATAGTTTCAGCATGGCATTTTTCGGACCAGGTTTACCTTCCCTCTTCAATCCCTACTTTTTTAATCAGACTACACAAGTACAGCCTGTTTCCAGGGCGCCACTGGGAGTTGGAATAAGGTCTTGGTCAGCTATAGTTAGCTGACCCTGCTGCATCTTCTGCCCTTGTTGTCTTGTTTAATTATTATGCTGATCTAATAATTTTGTTGCACTATCAAGCCTTCTTTGCATTCGTGTTGAGACTTCATTACATTGGATCTTCAGTCTAATGAGGCATGGTCCCTAGTTTTCTTCCACTGTATCTTCCCTATCTCAGATTTAAATTAGGTATTCATTTTTACAGATAGGTAAAGGAAGCATTTCACCATCGGGTCATGGGGAGGAAGACTAACGTCTGGTTAGGCAAAATATACTGATCAGGCATGTTTGTCAGGGTCAGGCAAAACATACTGGCCAAGACGCTCACCTTCCTTGTAGCCCTCCCTAGAAACGGGCTATTTTCATGGCAGCCTTGCTAATGAGATGAGGGGTCAATGTGATCCTTGTAGTAGTGAGTGACACGCAGATGCAGATGAAGCTAAGCATAGCACAACCGCCTCGATGACCCCGGTCCACTTTCATCAGCGCGCTCAGGATGCGAGGAAAGCTACTGCAACCCGCCACTTAATGTCCTTTTTCAGGGCGCACAAAAAGGTAAACCTACTCATTTGCATTAAACAACAACCATCAGGTCACAAATCTGATCTTTTTGTTCCATAAAGATAGGCTCTCTGCCAGTCAAACAGTAACATATCACATGAAAACAATCCCTAAAAATGTTGCCACTACTTTTAATATCCTGAAAATGTGTAAATTAGCAACAGATGTGCACTTTACCTGGCATGTAACAGCAAGGGTGTGACACAGTTGTGTCTTGCCAGTTCGAAACTCACCAAATATTTCAGTAATTGATCCAGTCTCAACACCACCTGAGAATATTCATTTTATTTACTCACTTTACATTAATATCCATTTAAAAAATCTGCATGCTCAAGAGAAACAAAAGTACTGACATCTACTAACTTGCTGTTATTGTCTTTTTATTCAGTAGGAATAGAAAACTGTCACATCCCTCAGATTATACTGGCCTGGACATTGGTTACATGAATTAGCACTAAGCTTAAACATGTGTCGTATCTCACGGTCTACTACGGCTGAACTTCACGAGATTGACGCCCTTCGCCTTAACTGCATACAGCATTGGTTTTGGCGCGACTGTGAAATTTAGACACAACTATAATGCACTTAGAGCATTGCCCGGGAGAGATGCCCAACACATTACTCACACACTGAGTGATATCCCTACAACCTCTTGCGGCTATGGAAAGGCACGACACACAGTGATAGATGTCATCCACCTCCACTGCCTTGCGAGATACCTGTTTACGAAAAAGGTATCGGGAGTAAACCCTGGGGAAAAAATCTGCATCCTGTGCTATCTCCAGTCGTCTCAATAAAATCTTGCCACTGACCAAAGGTAGCTCAGGACCAGAGAGTGAGGTTGCCAAAAAGCGCAGTTTCTTCCTTACTTTAATCTAAATCATAGCGCAAGTCACCAATTTCAGCGGACACAGCAAGAGAAAAGACTGTCCACACGGCTGAATGAAGAGAATGGTCTTCATCACATGTGATGGACGAACATCAATGGAGGTTTTAGTGCCACGAGCCTGTAGGACAGGGGCGACCGACCACAACCAGGCACGTCCACAGGTGGTGGATAGCGGAACGACTTCCAGATATGGAGCGTCAGCTGCGATATAAGCCAGGTATAATAACTGGACGAATAAGCAGTTGTGGACCAAACGGTGGTGTATTCCAGCAGGATGGGGTGGGACAACAGGTGGCACAGCTTTTCCCACTGAAATACTCCATGTATCCTATGATGGGTACACCAAGCGGGTAAGAGCCGCTATATGCTCTAGCCACGGGAAGGAAACCACAGTAGACAAACCAACCTACTGCCTTGCAGGTACTATCTGGAGGTGGAAAGGTTATGGGAGACAATCCAAAACAGAAAACTCAACCTGACCTGTCGGAGTTGCCGCAATAAGTACAGAGATCCAAGGACTCAAAAGAAAAGACCAGTACAGTGTCCAAGAGCTGAAAACTTTAGCACAATCAACGATTGAGGAGAAATATAATACCAAGGAATGGACACAGGTATACACAGATGGTTCAGCAGAAGGGGCAGTTTGAAACGGGGGAGAAGGCATATTCATAAGACACAAAAAGTTGAAATATAACAGAAGAGGCCCTCCAAACAGGAAAGTCGCCCACAAACCTGAGAGCAAAATCGATGGCCCTCCTGCAAGCACTGAGAATACTTCAAACAGAAAGGCAACCTCCAACAAAAAAGCTGTATTCACGGACTGCAGAGTACTATTAGAGACAATACAAAAAACAAACTACTGTTATCAGAGATCAGAGCAGAACTAGGAAAACTCCAGAGATCCTCAACAATAGCGCTCCAGTGGTTACCCTCCCATTGTGGAATCACAGGAAACGAGAGAGCTGAGGCTCTAGCAAAAGATGGTAGCAAAAAGGCACAATTTAATCATCGAGTACCATACAGAGAAATCAAGAACATCATCAGAAATCAGTATATACACCAACAGAGAGAAGACAGAAACAAGCAGATCACCAGACCCAATTCACTAACTCAAAAGAAATCAATAAACTACCTTATTTCGTCTGAGAACTGGACACTGCAGACTACTAAAACACCTATACCGACTGAAGATCTCACACACCAACGAGTGCCCATGTAGAACAGGAGGCTAGAACCCTGAACACATTCTACAGAAATCCCCAATCTATAGGTAAATGAGATACCAGACCTGGCCAGAGGGTGCGGAGCTGAGACAAAAAAGCTGTGGGGCAGCCGCTCCGACCTGGTGAAGACTACAGATTTCATCATGTGACTAACCTGCAGATATAGCAGGTATACACGTGACCAAAATATCCTGAATGCAAAGAAGAAGAGTCATATGAGATTACATATCAGTACAAGTCTGATGCTGTAGCCATCTAAGTTTGCATTGTGCAAAAATTATTGTTGCCTTCTAAAGCAAAGGTCTATGTTGCTAAGCCTGCAGTCCCAAAAACAGATTTAGTACTACAGTGGATTCCAGCCCAATGTGAGACCCTTGGAAGCGAGAAGGCAAAAGCCAGAAGTGGCAGCACACAGACTCATCATCTAGAGAGCTTTAAAAAAGCAAAGACACTCATAAAATGATATATGAGGATGGAATAGAGATACCCGCACAAAGAATACAAGCAAGAAAATGACAGCATAGAAGAACATATCCTGCCGGATAGTCCCACTTATGTAGACCAAAGAGAGGCAATCTGGCCCATGAGCATGACCATGCTTGAAAAGCTGTGTGGGACCGGCGAAGACCTGAAATGCAGTCTTCTTCGTGAACCTCACTGGACTAGAAGAATAGCATCAGTTGATCGAAGAAGAAGCTAACCCCAACCCAATCTCCAGACCAGGAGGACTAGTTTGCTCACTTAGTACGACCTCTCATTCTAGATACTATAATTAAATTGCTTATAAAACAATTGCTATTATACTAACCCGATACAAATTTAACTACACACAAAATGTTACCAACCCTGCAATAATTTATCCAGTTCCTTGGATCCAGTGGTTATGTGTACTAGATCAGCCCTCTTCTGGTGAAACTCTGTGGCTGTTGTGAAGCCCATGGGAACAAGTTTGGCTGCCTCAGCCTAAAAGAGAAGAGACAAAATTGAGGACTTCAACGATGAAAACAAAATTAATGATGATATAATCCCTTTAGCTGGTAGTCCTTGACAGCACTGATGCCTACTGGACATAAGCACATATTTTTTTCAGTTATGGCAATGTGTAGAGTGTGTTGTGTATGTTGGAGTGTGGTGGGAGCAGCCGGTTTCGCAGAGCGGCTAGTCTCTGGCAGAGTCGAGAGGTGCTTGACTGATTCCTCCAAGTCGTGACAGAATCTGGTTCACATAGTTTGTATTTTCTATTTAAATGTTTGTTGAGAGATGCATGGTCTGTTCTCAGCTTGAAGTTCAAACTCTGGTCTCTTTGTTTCAATTTCTTGGCATGGTCCTCTGAATCTGGTTTTGCTTGGTGTCTGAAATATGTTTGGCCTGTCTGGGATGTAGTCCATTAATTCAGCCATTCCTATCTATAGTTGTTTCTCAGGATCTGCCCACAGGTCTGTAGTGTGATATTAGCTGTGCTATTTTCTCAAACTCAATGCTTCAAGCCTTAGAAAACAGAACGTCTCCAGATGTTATAACATCTACACATTAATTGACCAACTGTTCACCTCTTATGGAGCAGAAGTGGTGCTACAGTGGATACTTGGTCATATCAGAGCACCAGGAAATTAGAAGACTGATCGCTAACCTTTTTTAAAAACATTGACAGAGGTGATAAGAATTGCATTTTCAGGCTTTCAACATGACATTCAACAGGGGATGAAGACAACTCATAGCTGGCTGCATGCATCAGTCAGACTCAGCAAACCAAAGCTGACCAATACCTTATTCCACCTTCAAGTTGCAGTCCTGGAAACAGGCTGTACTTGTCCAGTCTGGCTAAGAGGAAAGGAATCAAAGTGGGAAGGCAAACCCAATAAAGCCAGCTGAAACTGGATGTGTCAGGAAAAAAGACACAGATATTGCAGCCTAACTGCAAAATATGGCACGTCATTTTCAGGACAAACGCAGAAGAAGAAGAAACACTCAATAAACAACTCTACACATGGAGCCCTGGAACAGACAAAAAGTGGACACAGCAAAACATAATTTTGTCATCAGAATTACCACCGCCAAGCTCATCCACCGCCAACACAATGTGTAGTCACAAAACAGGATAAAAAATATGCATATGACACTACCTGGCACACATCAGAAAAGAGTGAAACAATGCTTTAAAGCAAATCAAATAAATCATTCAAACAGCAATAATATTTTTTGTCATCTGCATTTCTTACCACAATCTTGTCAGCTTTCACTTCACTTATTCCCTTGATCGACAATAGTGCCTTCTTCGGAGCAAATGCTACAGACTCTACTGTAAAGTACCCAGCTTCTTCTAGTTTTTTCACATCCGCAGCACTGATTCCATTGCCCTAGATAGAAAATGCAGAGATCGCTTGAAATAGTTAGAATTAGTGGTAGTGAAAAGAAATTTTTTAACAATTTATATCAGTGTTATCTTTGGTACTTAATTACTACATTTATTAAAATAACATATTTTTGTTCAGCATTTATTAAAATAATATTTTTTTTATTTTATGTTTATTAAATTGTTGTTACGGATCCAGCAGCATCCGAGCTCTCACCCACCGACCCAATGCCATGTAATGGTATCTGCACGTGTTTATCAGCTGTTGTCTAGTGCCATACAAAGTGTTCCATGTATCTGGCCATGGAGGAAGAGGCATTTTCCTAAAATCATTGAGCACTGAGCAAAGAGATGATGAACAATGGTTTCATATGGGTGTGTGTACAGCTGGCACTCAGGAGTATGTTGTGGTTGGATTCTGTTCAGGTATTTGTTTAGTGGGATGTGTTGGGATCTCAGTCGGAAAAAGGTGCTCTGATCCTTCCTTGTGAGTTCATTTACACTGTCATTTGAACTGGGGCTTACCATGTCTGTAGACCTCCCTTCCCGTGTTCCCCATGGCCCATCTGTTCAGCCAAATTTTTTTGTTCGCTGATCTTATGAGCTGTTTATAAAGTGTGTTTAATCAGTAAAATATTTCACTGCCTAATTTGTATGCTCCTGAGAGGGGCTTCTGTGGCACCGTATAAGAAAGCATTGACTATATCAACTATACCTTAAATGTGCATGTCATAAAAGATAACTGAAGATGGATATAGGTTTGTTAGTTAAAACAGTTGAAGTGTCTGAATCAAAACATGACAGAAGTTTAACAAAATTAATTAACATTTAGTTACTGTTCTCCATTGAACCAGTGACACCTATCTATTAGTGTGCATAAATAACCCATTCCCTGAGTCATCTGTTTATCATTGTGATGGATGGACCATTATTTTTAGGCATATTTTAGGATGTACCGCTTGGAATTTTACTACACAGTACACACATTTCTGGAAATAAAACATAGTTGTGCACATTTCTAAGCATGTTCATCATAAATAGTTTTTCAAATGATTTTCGTGATGAAAAGGCGTTTTTAAAATTCAGGAAATGGTCATTCTAAAAGGCTAACAACAGAACAAGCTGATTAGAAGTATTCACAAGGACTTAGATGTTGATAAATTGGATTTAGATAGTAATTATTCTGAAATAAAAAATAAAAGTAACCCATAGCATTACTGCCGTAGGGATGTGAGATATTAGCGATCTCACATTTCAAAGGCTCGGCTATATGAAGGAGTTAGCCATCTCTACTCCCTCTCCGCTTTTACTTACCGGACTGAACCAGTACCCATTTAAGGCTGGGTCGATCCGGGAGCCGTTGCGGTATGAAAAAACATTTCCGCCTCAACTGGGGAATGAACCCAGGACCACTCTTATGTGAAGCAAGCTCGCTAACCACTGCGATACACGCCTCCCAATTTTGAAATAAACGAGTGATTATTTTAATGACGACATGTGTGATTCAGATTAACATTGATTATGGTCAAGCTAGATCATGCTATCGTTCTGGAGGAAACACACATATCAAGAAAATTGTATACAGGATGGTCTTCAGTAAATATATTTCACAATTTACTGGCATAACAAGTAGGAACATTAGAGATGATAAGGTCAGTCAATTTGAGATAAAATAATGAAGTTAGAGCACATAGTTTTGTCATAGTAAATAGCTTTCATCAGATGTCTACCTTGTGCATATTTTCTCAGAAGCACAGGGGAATGGGTGGCCAGGGTTTAAAGGTTTAATTCTTCAGTATGTTGATGTTACAGATCCAACAGCATCTGGGATTTTACCGTCAGTCCAATGCCATGTAATGGTCTCTGTATGTCTGTATGTGTTTGTCAGCTGTTGCCTAGGGTCATACAAATTGTTCCATTTATCTGACCTCAGAGTAGGAAGCATTTTTCTAACATCATTGAGCACATAGCACTCGAACAGCTGATGATCAATGGTTTTGTATGGGTGTTTACGCAGCTGGCACCCTAGAGTATGTTGTGTTTGGATTCTGTTCAGGTGCATGTTAACCGGGATGTATTGGGTTCTCAACTGGACAATGAGGCTGATAATTCATTGTAAGGTGATTAGAACTGTCATTTGGATTTGGGCTTTCCATTTATCTGGACCTCCCTCTCTGTGTTTCTCATGACCCATCAGTTAAGTCAAGTTTTGTTTGCTGTGCTGTTGAGCTGATTGTTCAGGTACCAACTGCATAACTATTTTGACAACATGGGAGTTGATAACATGGTCAACATCTAGAGATATTTGGATAAGATAAGGTCTACAATGTCCAGCATCTTCTAATGCTTGAAGGGCGGACATCGAGACTGTAAAAATAACAATGTTTTGGGGCTTTGTGGGAAAGGCATCCAAATCTATCCTCAGATGGTACAAGGCGGTTTGAAGTGCATCGATTTCAGCTTCCTAGTTGGAACAAACCTCCCCACAAGAATCAGACAGTTCATCAGAAGATCTGTCTGAGTATTCTACATAAATGCTATAACTTGCTTTGATGGTGGCATTCAATGCGGATCCATAAAAAAGTAAAGTAAAGTAACTCATTGCATTACTGCCGTAGGGGTCCATAAGTATATACATATTCATCGGGATAGATATCCCATTTTTTGAGCTGCCTGGATGAGTGTATTTGGAACTGAACTATTGGTTGTGTCATCTTTTAATTGTGTCAGTATTTCTGGTGTTTTAATGAAAGCTTGTGGTGGTACTCTTTTACTACTCTCTGTAACTTGTCTTCTTTCTGGGAAATGGTCTCTATCTTTGATTTTACTGACATGGCTGAGTAGAGATGTTTGTTAAATTCTGTATTTTAGCAGCCAGTTTTCAACAAGGAGTCTGTTAAGACGATTTGGTTTCGTTCTGCTATTTTGTTCGTAAGCTTCCATAACAGCTTTGTTGTTTCGAATGCCCACAATGAGTAGGTCTACTCTTTTGTGCGCCCTGATAAGGACGTTAAGTGGCGGTTTGCAGTAAGTTTCCTCACATCCTGAGCATGCTAAAGAAGGTGGACTGGGGTCCTCCAAGCGGTTGTGCTTGGCTTCATCTGCATGTCGCTAACTACTATGGGGATCACGTTGATCTCTCATCTTGTTAGCCAGGATGCCATGAAAACAGCCCATTTCCAAGGAGGGCTACTAGGAAGCTGAGGCGAGGGTCTTGGCCAGTGTGTTTTGCCTGACCCTGACAAACATGTCTGATCAGCACATTTTGCCTGACCAGACGTTAGCCTTCCTCCCCTTCACATTGGTGATATCATATAATTTCAATCCTCCTATTTGGCACTATCATCCATTTATGCAAATCTGCACCTTTATTATTATTTTAATGCACTATCCTTTCAAATAGAAAATGCAAATACAACGGTCCTGAAAGAACAGTGTTGGAAGGTATGGTACCAGGTAAAAGAGGAAGGAGTAGACCAAGAAGACGATGGCACCAAGATATCCAGGAATGCCTGGGTATGACTGTGGCGGAAGCTGGAGTTTTGGCAAAGAAACGAGTTTCTTTCAGACAGACTGTGATGGGAGTGACGTTCTATAAAGGACATGCTACATGATGCTTTCAAATGAATATTCCAGTAAATTATATTACCTCCAGTTTTGCTAGTAGCATTGGTCCAAATGTTTCCTCTTCTGCACTTTGTGCTATCTGCTCATCCCTTGATTCTCGCATAACTGTAGCCATTTTTAGTACAAATCGTTACCAATAAATCACAACTTCACTAAAGGATGGACAACCAATCTGAAACAATGTGCACATTTCTCATTATCAAGGAATTCAAACATGACATGTCTATTAAATTAACCACTGAATGTACAAGCTATTGATAGCCTTATGATACTGTGTCTTTGGTACCAATGTTTCTACTTACATGTCTTCTCTTCTACAACATCCCCCTCTCCCACAAAACAACATTGATCAGCAACTTATTAATGTTCTTATATTGTCTACAAGATTAGCTATAACTTTGCTATATGGATTAACATCAGTACAAAAATGTTATAGTTAATGCAAGTTATTAGTAACCTGGAACTACTTTTACAAAATAATTTTGACTGGATTTCTATTTTTAGAACAGGGGGGTACTCAACTTCTACTGAACACTTTCTGCTATACGGCGGAACTGTAATTAGAAAATGAGCTCATCAAAAAGGTCAATGTGTATGTCTACCTAGGCAGGACAATCAACAATAGCCATAACAATGATAAGGCGGGATGACACTGTTTCAACCGCATTAACCCGATACTCCACCAGATGTTGGACTTCAAGGCCAAGGTTCACTCCTTCAATGACATGGTTACCCCAGCAATGGTTTATGGGTGTGAGGTTTGGAGTCTCGCAAATCAGATGCAGAGAAGCTCCAAATTACCAGAAAAGCAGGGGAGGAAGACTAACGTCTGGTCAGGCAAAATATACTGATCAGGCATGTTAGTCAGGGTCAGGCAAAACATACTGGCCAAGACCCTCACCTCGACTTCCTAGTAGCCCTCCCTGGAAATGAGATGTTCTCATGGCAGCCTGGCTAACGAGGTGAGGGACAGACATGATCCCTATAGTAGTGAGTGACATGCCGATGAAGCCAAGCATAGCATAACCGCCTGGAGGTCCACCTTCATCAACATGCTCGAGATGTGAGGAAAGCTATTGCAACCTGCCACATAATGTCCTTTTCAGGGCGCACAAAATAGAACCTACTCATTGTGGGCATTCGCAAACAACAACCAAAAAAGCAATGAAGCGAAGAGTATTAAATATCCCCCTAAGAGACCATTATCAGAAATACAGACATTCAGAACCATACAGAGTTCTGGGATGTCGTTGACTTTGCGTCAATGCAAAAGTACAGATGGGCCATGCATGTAGTCTACATGACTGATGATAGACGGACAAGGAAGGTGTCTTTCTGGCGGCCATACAACTACAACCGTCAGCGCGGATACCAGTTGATGAGGTTATGAGGATACCAGCCCACAAAATGGAGAAATGACCTGCACCACACCTTTGGACTGTCACAGTGTTTCAAGGCGAAGGACAGACACAGATTCAAGCAGCCTTTGGCTACCTGGCATCAGACAACCTTGCCCGATTTAATACCAGGACTCACGTATGAACAGAGGAATCCCTTACACTATGACGATTCAAAAAGGGTTCCATGAGAAATTGAACTCAGTGAAACAACATGTGTCACGGTTGTTATTTCTACTAGATAACTTGGGGTGGTATGTAAGCCAAATCCAAGCAGGGATTAGCCTTTCCAATACTGTCATTGTTTGAAAATAAGTAGCCGGAATCTGAATTTATAAGCAATTACAAAATAGAAGTGTGTTTGCATACTTGCACAACAAATAATATCCATTTTTAAGTACAGCTGTTTTATTTTTATAATTTTGCATCTCCTTATCTGTATGTTTACTAAATTTGATGGCTGGCTGTTGGGTTTGAATAAAAAGTAAGGAATTTTAGCAATGCGATCAATGGCATCACCTTGTCACATGTCTGCCATTTTTATCCTCCTCCACAGCGGCCAAAAATAAATTAGTTACACCACCTATGCCTATATGTACAGCAGTTGTATTTTTTAAATTCTATATTCATTTAGATAAAGTAAGATGGCTGCACCTTAACGGCTGCGCTCTCGACTCGCTCGAGTGTTTGTGTCGTTTTCCGATGTTTGGTAGTTCCTGTTCGGATTATATTTCACAACTTCTTCACCAGGTTGTATCAGGGACTTTATTCTGTGGAATTTATGTGCTTTCAATTGATTATCCTGCTTGTTATGATGCATTTCATGCCTGGCTTAAGCCGTGGGAGACCAGTCCATGATGGAGTTCAACGTTACGCTTAACTGCACACCAGAATTCAGTGCAGGTTACCGCTACTCAAGTACCTTTCTGCTTGGACTGAAGCCGACTTCCTCCTGCTCACCACTCTCTCTACTGGAGGTTACACTATACCTCTTTTGGCCTCGTGTTCTCAGCACTGCACGAGTCACTCTGGCCAAAAGGTGGACACAATCAGAAGCCTTGGTTGCGGGACACTGAAAAACAGGGAGTTTGATACAGACAGACACGGAAAGCCTGGCACAACCATTGATTTTATACACTCATCGCGACCCTCATCTCAAGGCAGCGGAGTACTCGGCTCCACCTGGGAAGTCTGTAGGGATTTCGGTCGACACGCTACGCATGAACACAGCCTCAGCAGTTGGACATGGTAGTGGTCAATCGACGCAACAGGCCTTTGATGTCTTTGCTAACATCATTATTATTCATTTACCTGTAGGTTTAGTCATTTAGTCAATTTGATGGCTGGCTGTTTAATTTGAACAAAAAACAAGCAATTTTACTAATGCTTTTTTACAGCAATTTTTAGTAGATTTAAATCACTAAAAATGTATACCTTTTTTTGGAGGGGAGGGGTATTGACGTACAGTCCTGATTGCTATATGATGTCATAGTATATCATTGAATTATATTTTTGTAGTTTTATCTAACAGTTGTTTTTGTAATGTTATCTAGTAATAGTATAGAGTAGATATAAGTTTGATAATTTTACTGAATGTTTGACAAATGAGCATCAATGGCATAAGCATAAGTGAAACTAGGACAGTACTCATTTTAAAAAATCCATATTAATGACAGATATGATACTCCCTGTAAAAAAAATGGTTCATAATCAATCATAATTAAATTATTCTTCGACATTTGCTGTTGTTGTTCCTGCATACTGCATAAATCAATCATATTGATATCGTACTAACAAACCGTACATTGTTCATTGTGGTTGTCGAGCAGAAAAATCTTCTGCGTTCGTTCTGAAAAGGATGCTTGTTACAAATTATCTGATTATTCGTCTTGGTCTAACTAAGTCTGGACACTCAGGTCCTTATAATGAAATTATATGTTGTTGTGCCCACAAATGACAATGAGCAGACAGTGACAGTCCTCTAACTCCAAGCTGTAGTAGTGTTGTCGTTGACAATACTAGTCACTAGTAATAATAGTATTAGTAGTAGTAGTAGTAGTATTACTTATTAAGTTATTATTACTAATACTATTAGTAATAATAACTTAATAACTAATACTAGTATTTAGTAGTAATGTAGTAACTTGATTACTAGAGTAAAATTACTTTATTTTGGCTAGCCTAGTAGTACTA
Organism: Ariolimax columbianus; assembly: GCA_036924085.1. Lineage (NCBI taxonomy): Eukaryota > Metazoa > Mollusca > Gastropoda > Stylommatophora > Arionidae > Ariolimax > Ariolimax columbianus. The sequence goes on along the minus strand of JAVGWX010000013.1, from coordinate 25,543,738 downwards.
GTAGTAGTACTAGTGGTCATTCGACGCGACGGGCCTTAGATGCCTATGCGAATGGTGTTATTATTATAAATAACAACACAAAACTAGAACATTTTTCATCCTAATTTACAGTATTCTTACCTCTACGTTTCTACGTACAAATGTCGGCTCTATCGTCAATACAGACTTGAATTGCAGAACCCGCCACGCAAGGTCACTTCCGGTTGATATTATTTACCAAGTTTGCTTGTATGTGAGTATGTGTGGGACTGGGTGGGTGTGGATGTATGTGTAAATGTGTGTGAATATATATGTGGGTCTGGTGGAGGGTGTAGGGTGCTTGAGGTAGTGTATGTATGTGTGGTGCGCTCGTGTGTGAGTTGTCTGCGTGAGTGAGAATGTGTGAGTGGTCGTGTTTATTTGTTTATGGTTATTGGTATGTTTCCGTTCAGATGTTTTCACCTACAGATTCAAGAATCGACATTTGGGATTATATTGTAACCTCACAATTCCGGCCTTAATTATAATACGAAACAAGTTGTGTATTTTTTTTAATGGCATTTGTATCGTTATAACAGTGTTTCTCAACCTTTTTCATGCCCCCCCCCCCTTTCCGTTTCCTTGAAACGTGGAACGTTTTGTTTGTAAATACAACACGTTTTATTTATAATTTGTATAATGATTACAAAATACAATTACATCAAAATGTATACTTTAAGTATTTTTCAATCAGTGTGACATTGTGTTTGATGCTCAGAAAAATGTTTTTATTTTTATATGGTTCAATTGCTGTGATGGATAACCGAAGATCACTTCTGCCCATTATGTTAAGGCGATTCTACGTTTGGTTAAGTAAATATTTCACACGACTGAAAACTGATTCTACTAAATATAATGTAGGAAATAACATAGAAAAAATAATTTTACTTTATCCCAAAGCTGTGGAAACTATATAGATTTTGCACTCTTTATTCAGCAGCGGTGTTTTTCTTGGCTGAAAGTAATTTTGGCTGCTATATCGCTCTGTAAATCTATGACAACTCCTTACAAAGAAACACGAACTTCACCAGCATTCACAGCAAATTGATCAACTACCAAGAATACCCATGCCAAACAGATAACTAAAGCGACTGTTCATATTATGAAGCTGCTTCAGATGATTCACATACACAATTATTTCATCATCTTTCAATCCAGCACTAACTGCTGCAAAAAGGGAGACTGTGTGTACTCTCTCTATCTCTGTCCTATATTGGGGGGGGGGGGGGGATACAGTTAACTTTTCCAAGAAACCTTGCAATAATCTCCTTGTTTGAAAGAAGGTCACAATTCCTACCCAGTAGGCGTGTGTTAAACTAAGCTTTTCGAAGACATCACACAGGTAAAATATATCACATATTACGGAGACCATCTTTTCTTTTCTCTACGTGCCTCTGAAAAATGTCACAACTGAGTCCAACAAAGCAACAAAACCACAAAGGCCGTTTCCTTTGGACAACCAACGGACTTCTGTGTGCAGTAATAAGCGTGGGAAGTCTTCTCTGCTGTCGCAAAACTGTTTAAACAGGCGGTCTTGAACTGCAGTTGATTTTATGCCATTTACTAAACACAACAACCGCGGAACTACAGGGAAAGAGAGAAAAAAGCGGAAGCCACGGGTTTGGCGATCCATTCACTGAGAATCACAGTTACGTCTCTGCTACTTCTGTTTTATTTTGTATTTTCTGTTTTATTTTCTCTGTCATTTCTCTGTTTTTTAACTTCTCACTTTCCTCTACACCCCCCCCCCCCCCCCTCCTCGTCTCATGCCGTGCACCTACTCTCAAAATTTGGGGCGATTTTCACCTGTGGCCCCCTTGGAATATCCTTGTTTATATTTGGGGCTCACTTTTATAACTTTCATGAAGGTAAATGTTCCTTACCGTCCACTAAAATCAATACTGAATAAATGTCTCTACATAAATCAATAAAAGTCCATTTTAATTACCTTGTTAATGAGATCTATGAAGACAGATACTGGGTAGTATAATGTTGGATATTTGGTTCGATTTTCGTAAGGAATACGCGAAAGTTGTATGTTTCAGAGATTTTAAATTTCTATGTTTGGTGACAATATGATTCATCGTCACCATCAATTGGTTGATCAGTCCTGAGACTGGTTATGAGGCTGTAAAGCTGCAGACAAACAGATTTGAGCATCACGTATAATGAGGTAATGGCCAACTTCAGGGTAAAATGGGTTGATCTACACTCCGAATTCCAAAAAGAAGACAACTACTATTATTTAACTAACGAAGAGCAAGTTGTCATTTTCAGACTAGGAACTGGGCATAATAGAAACAATGGTAATTTTTACAACAAAATAAGAATTTGGACAGGTGTCCGTGTTGGGAGCAAAGCATGACCGTGTAATACATCATACAACTCTGCATGTTCAAACAGGAAGTGAGAGAACAATACTGGATCACTCAATACAGACGTGAGACAAAAGCTTCAAAGCAATCAAATAGCTTCACAAACAACGCTATTCTTTGTAAGAGAAACCGGGACCTTGATTTGAGGATGAGCGAAGAAGAGAAAGAAGAAAATTTTGGCAAACTAGATCTTCTTTTTCTTCGTCTCATCGCCACAATAGCGCCTCTTCCGGTCATCTTTTCATTGTCATATTTAAGATTGTTGCTGTTGCTGCAGTTCTTGTTGCTATTGTTGTTGAATGCCCACAATTAATAAGATTGCTCTTTTGTAGATCCTGACAAGGGCGTTATATGGCGGATTACAGCAGATTTTCTCACAATCCGAGCGGGTTGATGAAGGTGGACAGGGGTCCTCTATGTGGTTGTGCTATGCTTGGCCAATATAATTTACCTGAATCTTACTAACATGACCTTTCAGTATGTTTTGCCTGACCAGACGTTAGTCTCCTCTCCCACATCAGAAAGTCTCGATAGTCTGATAAGATAACTTTCTTGTGATATACAATATTGGCAACAAACAACTGTTGCGTTGTAGGTAGGCTGGGAACATACAAAGACTACGAAGGCTACCCCAATAAAATGCAGGACAAACCTTTCGACAGAATATACAGGAATAAACTGGACATTTTTAGAGGACTGCGGAATACAAAAACAAATATTGAATAAGGTTAGAGCACTGTCATCAAAGCATATTGCTCCTCTAGGAGCATAGGCCATTGACAACATTTTGCCAGCATACACGGAATTGTGCTGTTTATTCTGCCTCTCTCCATTTGTAATCATTAAACTTAGTTCCATCTCACATTCTCGCCCCTATGTATTTTTTACTCTGCCTGGCTTTCTCTTCACTCGAGGATTCCTTATAAGAACCTGTCTGGCTGAGTTAGACAGAGTGATTCGTAAAATATGTCCTATCCAACTCCATTTTCTTCGCTTAATTTACTTTCCCTTGACTGTTGTTGGTTCTATTCCCATTGGCTTTCATTTCTCATCATGCCGTGCCACTGTATGTCCATTATCCTTCGTAGACATCGGTTTACGAAGTCTTTGTTGTATAAACTTGGTCGTTCTCCATATTTCAGTTCCATACAGTAGCATCGACTTGAGAATGGCGTTAAATATTAAAACTTTGGTGGGAATCTTGATTTTTCTGGATCTCATAATCCGTTGTTAATCTGTCAAAGATGATTCTGTTGAATATCTTGCCTGGCACTGACAGCAATGTAATCATCCTATAATTGCTACAATCTCCCAGGTTTCCCTTAATAAACAGTTTAATCAGATGCCCTTCTTTCCCTTCTGTAGGCACTCTCTCCTCTTCCAATATCTTTTTTTAATAATCCTTGCAATGTATATATGAGTCTATATATCTGCCATTACAGCTATTATCTGCTGCTGTTCCACTGGTTCTGCCGCTTTCCCTTTCTGGAGTTTAGATATGGGCCTTTATATCTTACTTGGTGGGTTGCCGTCCAAGTTCTGGGTCTCCTCTGCTGGTAGGATGTTTGGTGTTTCTTGTGGTGGGGATCTGCTTAAACTTTCTTTGAAATACTCAACCCATCGCTTCTGTTGTTCCTCCAATGATGTCAACTGAATATCTTGCCTCCTCTATCTTTTATTGGTTTGTTTGTATGTATTTATCTATGGTTTCATTTTCTTTGTTAATGAGTATAGATCTCTTTAATCTCCCCTCTCTGTTGCCATCTCTGCCTCCTTTCCCAATTTGTCAATATATTACTTTTGTTTCTTTATACATAAATTGACCTCTTTGTCTGCAACAGTATATTTTCTTTGTGTTTCTGCTTTGCTGATTTGGGTTGGACAATTGGTGAGTACAGCTTTCTTCTTTTCCCTTCCTTCTATTTTATCGAATGTCTCTGTTGCGATCCATACATCGTGTTGGGTTCTCTTGAATTCAAAGTTTCTTCATGTGTCTTTATTCTACACCTCTTTAGCCTGATCCCACATACTATTAATGACCATCATCATCATTATGTAGCATGTCCTTTGTAGAATGTCGCTCCCATCACAGTCTGTCTGAAAGAAACTCGTTTCCTTGCCAAAACACCAGCCTCCGCCACAGTCATACTCAGGCATTCTTGGATATCTTGGTGCCATCGTCTTCTTGGTCTACCCCTTCCTCTTTTGCCTGGCACCATACCTTCCATCACCGTTCTCTCAAGACCATTGTGTCTCTTGATGTGACCAAAGTACTTGCATTTTCTAGCCAAAATGGAATTGATAAACCAGTTCTCTTCTATGCTCAACTCTTGCCGAATGTCTGCATTTGTTTTTTCTCTGTCCAGGGTATTCTGAGGATCTTTCTGTAACATTTTGACTCGAAGGATTCGATTCTTTGTCTAGGAGTTTTGGTCATCGTCCATGATTCACAGCCATAAGCTGCCACAGGAAAAACACAGGCTCTCAAGACTTTTACTTTTATCATTTTGTTGGTGTCCTGTCATAATTTCTTCAGGCTGTTCAGTCTCTGCATTGCCATAGCTAGTCTTCTTCTGATTTCTTTCGAGCAGTCGCCATTTTTGTAAATTCTGGAGCCCATATATTTAAAATGTGTGACCCGATCTATTTCCTCACCACCCATTGTAAATTTATGTTGACATTGTGTTTTGTCGGTGGTCATTATCTTTGTTTTATTTATGTTTATGAACAGGTTTTGATCTTTACTGTGTCCATTAACGACCATCCCCTCATTATATAACTCTTGTAGCACTTGGTATATGTTAAGACGTTTTATGTTATATGCCGTCTTCCTTTCCTGGTTTTGTAAAAAGTGTACATAATATTTCGTTTTCCTTGCTCTCTGTACCGGGTGCTTTTTAAGTTGCAGCTGCATGATTCTAAGCAACAGGTTGTGGTATGAAGCACCTCACTTTTCCGTTACATCTTGTAACTGGTGTACTTTTGAACGCTTGACTGACACAGGTGTGGTCAATCTGGTTTTTCGTCACGTGATCTGGTGATCTCCTTGTGACCTCTTGTACAATCTAGTGTGGTAACATCCTCCCTACAATTATCATTTCTTCCCATAATCTGTTCGTTATCAGGCTTGTCTGCTCCAACTTTAGCATTAAAGGATTTTTATTTTTCTGTCTGATATGGACCTCTTCCAGAGTCTTCTAGACTAGTATAATGACGTTACGTTAAACTGAATGAAATTAAATCAAGCCAAGCCAAAAAAGCCAAGTCAAGCCTAGCTTAGTTTAGTTTAGTTTAGTTTAGTTGTATAGTTTAGGTTGGTTTAGTTTAGTTAAGCTTAGTTTAGTTTGGTTTAATTTATGTAAATTTTTGAAAGCCCTCTCATCATTGCCACCCCCTCTATATGTTGGGCATCAATTTCCTCGCTTCCAGAGTAAGTTATAATTTATCAAGTCGTCAGCCTCATCTTTCTTGATTGCGTCCATCTCACTTCACACAGTCCCAGCACTGTCAGGTTGCAATTTCTTTTCTGGTATGTCACTTGGAGTTGGGCTCTCGACCTGATCAAAAGTGATGTGAAACGTGCCATCAGATAAGTACACTATTCTTTCCCTATATATTGACATTCCCGCTTTATGTATTCTTTCCTTCTTCTATGATTCGCTAGTTCAGCATTGTCGTTATTTGTTGTCCCCGATGAAGTCCTATTGGTCGTAACGTAGGTATCGTTTGTGATTCCATCTCGGTACAATATCTGACCATGTCCATTTACAATTTTAATTAAATTTGATTTTAATTAACTTAATTTTTTGAATTTTTTTCTTGTTTAGCATTTTTGTGTGTGTGTACCTTTTTTCATACATGGTGCACTGTCCAACATTTGTTTCCGTTAAAGGTTTGCCTTTCTGTATTCTACTGGCGGAGACACGCCGCTTTCCACTCTAGGTTCTAGTCTTTTAGGCAATATAAGGACGTATTAACCAGTGCTTGGATGCGTGTGTGAGTCTGTACGATAGGGCGATCTCAGTGGTCAAACCCAACTAAAGTACAACTAAAGGGCCTCGCCCTGAGGGCGCGTGTTGGTGTGTGTGTGGGTGTGTATGAAAGATTATAATCCCTTGTACCGGGATCTAGTGATGTGTTGTTCCAACTTTTCGTGTCACTATAGGGGTTTTATACTTGGTATTCAGAAGGGCAGTCAGCCGTGGAGTTTCCTTGCGGCATTCACTCCACTGAGTCATTCTTCTCGTTTCCGAAGCCCCTTTCATGAATTTCCCAAGGCCGTTTGCCTTTGTTCTATTGTCAACGTTCTCGTAACCGGCTTAGCCTTAGATTTTGGGTGATCGACCCTCACCCAATCTATTATACTCTAGTTGAGTTGTCCGTGTTTAGACCTATCAGGCTGGGGTGAAACGAATGAAAACGTTCGCTTCCATTGGCTTTGCTATCGGAATAATTGAGACATACAAGCTCACCTCACCATTTCAAGGTAACAAGCTTGAGGGAGTTAAGAGCGTTGAATAAACATGCAATAGGAGCGATTCATGGAATCACAAATGCTTTTGAAATAACCACAGGGATACGACAATGAGGCCTTGCTTTTGCCATTGAAATTGAAACCGGATGTTAGAAAGTCTCTGGCCTATCAATTGTCATCACCACTGAAACACCTGAAAATCAGCATGCAGCAAAACAGCAACTAGTAAACAATATATTATACCCACTCTTTGCTGCCAATGTCAAATTTAGTCAATGTCCAAAGCACAGCAGAGAAAAATCACGTCGTGTGAAACGAAATTCCCCTGTGGGAGGAACCTACCTCCTACCAGGCGCGTTAGAAAGGTTGCGCATTGCTGAAAGGCCTCCTAATTTGGAGGTTAGCTAAGAATAAATAAGCAGCCGTAAACAAAAATGGGTTGGCAGGCATGGAGGCTGTAATGAGGCAGCCTCCACCACACAAAGACACAACAGACTAATCACCTGTTTGTTTTAACAAACGATTAAAGTCAAATCATAGTGAAAACCGGATTGATCATAATTGCGACGAACAGGCGAGAAATAAGGACCACGATTTACGGAACAGGGAATGTAAAAAGTATAAACAGAAAGGAAAATGAACTAATAGAGGAGATGAAGAGAGCAAAATTAACAGTCCTGGCCCTTACAGAAACAAAGAAAAAGGGACAGGACGTTCTGGACCATGACGGCAACATGTTACTCTACAGCTGAGTTCCCATGAATGAAAGAGTTAGGGCATGGGTGGGCTGTATAGTGGAGAGTAATAGAAAAGCAAACATTAAAAGATGGAAGTTCATTTCAGGACGATTGATGGTTCTAAGTCTACAAGAGGAGGATAGTCAAATGGATATCGTCACTGTGTATGCACCAAACGAAGATTAGAGCAATGAAATAAAATATGAATTTTATGAGCTGACTGTTGACGATTGCCAAAATAAAATACTTCTCCTTGGAGACTTCAACGCAAGAGTTAGATACGACTATTCTAGATGGGATGGAATGATCGGTAGGTATAGAGAAGATGTCTTAAATGACAATGGAAAACGACTGCTGAAATTCTGCAGAGAACAAAACCTTGTTATTACCAATACAAGGTTTCCACACAAGCGTATCCATGCCTGCACAAAATGCGATCCGGTAATAAATGAAAGATCCATAATTGCTATGCAATAGTGAGGAAAAGTGATTTCAAGTATGTGAATGATGCTATAGTGTTTAGAGGACCAGAGATAGAAAGCAACAACTACCTAGTTAAAATAAAGAGAGAAATTGAAAAAGCTATCCAGCCAGGCAACACCCATCAACAAGCAAGAAACATAATAACACACACAGAGACAATAAAATTAAGGCTTACAAACTAAGAGAACCAGATGTTAAGAGGAGATACCAAGGGCTCATAACAACAGCAATAGGAAGGATAGATGAATCTTGAGAAGATATGGAAATGCTCTGGGTAAAATTCAAAGACATCCTCAAAGAGGCTGCAGCAGAGGTATGCAGTCAAACCAGAGAATGGTGGAAGAGGAAAAGTACACCACGAGGAACAGAAGAAGTGAAAAGAATAATTCGAGGAAAAAAAGGCATGGAAGCAATACATAGGGGGTAGGAATACAAAAGAACAAACAAAGAAATATAAAGAATATGTAAATATTAGAACAGAAGCAAATAAGACTGCTCAATGACAAACAGAAATCTTGGAAGGAATTTGGAGAGAAACTGCAAAATAATGCTGGAGAAAACCAGAAACTATTATTCAAGACCCTAAAGAACATAAGGAAGGAAAAGGAATGTACCCTGAAATTTGTTAAAGACAAACACGGTACGTGGCTGACCGCCCCAGAAGAGGCAATGAACAGATAATAATAATGTTCGCTTAGGCCAATTGCGTCGGTCGGCCACATCCATGACTCACAGCTGTGACGTGGTTCTAGGCCTCGTCCAAGGCAGAGGAGGAGGCTGCTACTTTATGGAGCCATACTGTTCGGGGACGGCCTCTTCTGCCCCTTCAGCTAGTCGGGGAAAGACTGTTGGCGATGAGGAATGACTTGTGGGGCACTGTCTCTGAGTGGGGATCTTATGAATCACACATTTTTGTGTAGAAGGCCACCAGAGTGCAGCAGACATGCGTCTTCAACATCTCGTTGGCCTTGGCCCTTTAGTCTTATTTAGTGGCACCGGAGAATGCAATGTTGAATCGACATAGTGCTCTAGTCAGCGCCACAACATAGCCAGTCCCGTTTAGTGTCAGTCCCGTTTAGTGCCAGTTCCGTTTAGTGTCAGTACACTCCATGTTGCGTCCCTCATTGGGCCCCTTATATCCGGGGGCAGCGCTGCTGCTGGCAAGGGTGCTGGTGACACGTTTCGATACAGATTAGCAACCCCTGGCAAAGGGGCGACTGTGTTCTGTATGAGCAGTGGATGCGGCGATAGTGATCCCTGGAGGCTCTTGGGGAAGAGCCGAATACATCCGCTGTCTTTGGGATGGAGGCCGCGAGGAGGGAACTCTTAAGAATTTCTTCTTACAATTGCATTATTATATAAGAGCAGCATAGATTGCGCCTAATAGGTTGCGGGTCTACTTTGCTCTAGTGTTTGAGTCTATGAAGATGAACTCACACATCGGTTAACCATCCCCCGTAAACGCTTGTTCTAACACAGCCCAAGTATTAAGCTGCTCGAGCCTAGCCCGCTAAACTGAAACCCGCTTCTCCTGGCTACATCCAACTCATACCAGAGCTGGGACCTGAACAGGGGCATCTGCCCCTGTAGAAGTACAGGTCGACTAAGATATAAGAATTAAGATTAATTTTATTATCTTTGTTGATTTATTTTAGTTATCTTTGCAGACACAAGTCATAACAATGTAATGCACACGTACAGTTTATGTAAGGAGCTGACGGTCTCAATGTAAACACGTTTTAAACTGATCGTCCACTTCATGCACCTATGCAAATATTGAAACGTGTTGCAGTTTTTAGAGGTAGACAGTGATTCGGGAAAGCAGTACCCCCACAAGTAATCTAGATAACTGACATTCATATTACTACTCCTCTTGGCTAAGACTAACGCTTTCGTCCAATCGTAAGGTCAGTCAACGCATGACACACGCGACACGACCGCGCGGTAAAGTACACTCGTGACTTAAGGGTATGCTTCACTGGTGATGCTGAATATCAGTAGTCCATCGAACGAGCTATATTGGACGTGTTTGCGTGGTCGTTGCTTGACCTTTACACTCCATCTACGTAACCATCCCATGAGTGGTAACGTTATCCAGATTTCTCCGAAGTGTCCGGTTTAGTTCAGATATAAAAGCCAACCACCTGCCCCCAGGTTTAGACGATCAACAGAATACGACCAGACATGCATATACCAAAAATGAAGACAGACGTTGGTGCTGTCTTTGTCCTTTGTTTAGGCTTTGCGGCTGCGGCTTACCACGAGACGAAACCAAAACAGATTCATATAGCATATGGAGGTGAGTGTGTTTTAAAATGTCAATTAGTATCATCGTATAATAACCATCTTAAGGTATCTTCTCCGACAGAATTGCGACCTTCTATAAACGATATGCATTCCTCATTATTCGCTCTTCAAAATAGTTCAGATGATTTATGAGTCCCTTAATCATCATTCTCTTCGTGGCTTAGGTTAGTAAGATATTTTCACCTGTGTTACTGTTGTCCTTAATTTCAGATGAAATTTCTTTGGTGTAACGAAAGTTTTTGTTTCTGCGCCCTTGTAATAAAACAGATTTTATACATATTTGTCTTATTATCAACACTGCTGTCGTGGATGAAGTGTCTGAGACTGCATTGTACGAGATCAAACCGTGTTTATCACTATTCAGTTCTGTTCCTCGGGACGTTCCAGGTATCCATTTGCATCTGGGTCGACTGGAGCGTGTCTGTAACAATGATTTTAACCCCTTACCGTTGCAATGAAATGTGAATGTTCTTATCAACACTATAAATCGATATATTAAACTGGAGTAGGAAAACAGAATCTGACATTTTAAAAAGTAGATAGCATGTCTTTTTTGCAGAACATCGTTTCTTACAACTGCCAACCTGCCTGGCTGTTATAAGTTTCTTGGCATGGCAGGTGCGCGGTACGGTATGTTGCCATTACTTTCCATATGCCGGGGAACGATCGCAGCTGAAAAACACCACGTCTGCCAAACTGGACACGTGTGATTCGATCCCCAGTGCGTTGGAATTGGGAAATTGAAGTATTGCTGTAACTTACTAAAGTAAAGAACAAGTCTACCAGTACTCCACATCTGACTGATGACTCTTCCAACAAATTTAAAATCATACGTTCAGAGGGGACGGCGTGGCCTAGTGGATAAGTGGCACGGCTCACAATCCGAAGGTGCTGGGTTCGATCCCCATCACAGCACCGGCCGTTACCCCGGGGAAGCAAACCCTTAGAAAATGCAGGAGGAAGCAGACCCTTACATAAAATGCATGCTGAAGTCGGATGCATTGGGCCGATAGGCGCAAAATAAAAACCACAGTGCAACGCACACCGCATTGGGGATTAGAGAAATAAGGCGAACGCAAACAAGAAAAAAAAACAAAAAAAATACGTTCAGACAGACATGTTCCCGTATCCTTCAATTCTGTCAGCTCCATGAGATGAGCAATCTGACATCATAACCTACTTCAACCTTTTTGGTGGATAAACTGAATGGCAACGAGAGAAGCCTGAGGCAGACCATCAGTTTTATGAGGGAAATCATCATTTATCTGTCTGGTTCTCATTGGAACTCCCCAGCGGTCTAATATTGAACGGGTGCTGGAAATAGACCCTCGGAAGACAGGTCAGTTTTACCCTACTAATGACAGGGCGTTACTACGGTAATCCTGCTCAACTCGAGAGGAGCCGCAGACATTTGGTTCACGTACTAGGCTGATAAGCCAACGGCGCGAGGCTACAAGGTGAGGGATTACGGCCGAACGCCTCTAAGCCAAAATCCCGCCCAAAAGCTCGGCACGATTGCAAAGGGGGGCTTCGACATGGTGGGGACCTGGGGCTCCCGCTCCAGCCCCGCCCGGTCGAGCCGCAGAATGAGGTCTCTGCCGTCCGCCGATCAAAGCGGGCAGGAAGCTGCTCGATATTCACCCCATACGGCGATGAGGTATGAAACCATTTGTAGAAGACTTAGTTCTCGGTCGGGGTGCCCTAAGCAGTAGATCAGCTACCTCAATGCGAACTGCTGAGACTCAACCCTTGACCATGAGATATGTCCGCACACCAGGCGAACAACATCTCCGTGTAATGACCAGGCTTGCCCCCTGGTCAAATGCACTATTTCGAGAGGAATCACAGGTCGCTGACATTTGGTCCACGTGCTTGGCTGATAAGCCAGAATCCCGCCCTAAATCTCAGCACCGCTGTGATGGGAGGCTACGACATGGCTGGGGCTTGCGTCTCAGCCCGGCCCGGTCGAGCCGCAGAAATGCACCTGGTAAAATGCACTCTTGCCTCGCTCTTTGCCTCTGTCTGCTATCAGTCATCCCAATTGACGCAGAAGAGATGCAGTCCAGCGGACATTGCACCTTCTGCCCTATTGTGACAACCTCCCGGGTGGCGGGGAATGCTAGGCGTACCATCACTGCAGATGAGCCGAGAAAATAAAGGGAGCAAAGAGATACCTCACTCACATGCATATGCTACGTTTCTGGCAGGACGTGACGATCCTGGGACAAAGTCACACTGGACTGCCTCTCTTCCGGGATAGTACAAACTAGTACATAGTCCATCATATCATTGCCACAGAAAAACACTGAGCTTAATGACTTAAGAGCAGCACTCTGCAAACTGTGCCAGCAGTCCGCACCAAAAAGGGTAGTGGTACAGTGGGTTCCGTCACACTGCAACATCCAAGGCAACGAGGAGGCAGACAGACTGGCAAAAGAAGGTGCAAGACTACCACAAACAGATACCAGTATGACGTACGAAGAGTCAAAACGGCTTATCAAAGCCAGATACATGAACAAATGGGAAACCGAACATACTGGTTACACCAAAAACGATGCCTATTACCAGTTGAACCGAAGAGAGCAGGTCGTTGTCTTCAGACTTCGCACTGGCCACAACAGACTGAGGTACCACCTATTCAACAAATTGAAGATAGGGTGTACCGACGAATGCCCGTGCGGTACTGGTAAAATGACCGCTGAACATCTGCTGCAGAACTGCCCGACATACGAGGATCAGAGAGAGCAGATGTGGCCATTACCAGTGGAACTGCAAGACAAGCTCTATGGCAGTGGCGAGAGCCTCAGGATGACCGCCGCTTTTTTCGAAAAAATAATGGTTACTGTCTGACTGCGTACGCAGAAGAAGATATCATTGCCAAACCCTATAGACACGAGTAGGGAAGACTCGATAGTCCTGCAAGACAACTTCCTAAGAGAGACAACTCTGACCCAAAAACAACTGCTGCCTTGCAGTTAGGCTGGGGACAGCCAAAGGCTAAGGAGGGCAACCCTACAGAAACGCCTGTTGAAATCGAATGCACTGAGCCACAGGCTTAACAAAATAAAAGTCGTCCAAAGACGTGGAAATAACTTAAAGCTAGGTCTGGTGAGTACGGCGGATGTGGTAAACACTGAAAGTGGAGGTCCTCTATGGTTGCAGCCGTTTCACGGGCAGTATGAAGTCGAGCATTATCATGTTGCAAAAGGATACCTTTACTCAGAAGTCCACGTCGTTTGGATTTGATTGCGGGCGAAGAGGATTCCTGATAATATATGTATACGTGGCACTGGTGACGGTGTTTCTCCTGGGCATGTATTGTTTTAAAATAACGCCTCGTTCATCCCAAAAGAGAGTGAGGATAGCCGTTCCTGCAGACTGCTGCGTGCGAAACTTCTTCGGTTTCGGGGAGGATGGATGGCGCCATTCCAGACTCGGGGTACTCAACCGAGTTTTCATCTCCAGTAACAATTCTTGCCAGTAAACCATAATATTATACTTCAAAGCGCCATTCGGCCATGAATTTGTAAAGGTGACATTCAGCATGACATTTGTGGGTACCTGGTTGCACTTCCTCTTCGATCCTCTCTCCTTAGCCAGTCTGTCCAGTTGCAGTCTATTATCCAGGATCATCACGTGGAGGTGGTGAAGGGTCTTGACAGCTTTGGGCTGCTGACCGCTACAGCACATGCACTTATCAGCATCTCATCTCAGAACATGATTCATCCGATTCCACCATCTACCTGTTACGATGATACATGCCCCTAGTGCACGGAGACAGTGAAATGAGGGAGGGGGAGAGAGGTCAATGGTTAAGATAAACATCTCCTGAAGCAATCCAGCAAGATATGACACACTAGTGACGTGTCGGGTCATAACAGAAGATAACGATTGGCGACAGTGGTCAGAGCCTCGCCATGTAAACATAAAACACCTTACTGTATTCATTAGAAGAACAAATAAATACATTTGTGTTTAAACTTCCTGGCCTCTGTGTGTGAAATACCTGCACATATTCAACAGGGAAGAGGTAACTCCTATATTGAGCATCACAATATTTAATGACGAAAGCTTGTCAAATTCTGCACCATTTAACGACTATTACAATGCGCCTACAAACTCGAAAGTGGAATGTCAAAACATTGTGCGGATTAGGAAAGAAAATATTTGACCAGTGATATACATCTTTATATCATGTGTGTGGCAGATGCAGAACTTACAGATGCCGAATACATAAGAAACGGTAATATACACTTACCCATTCATGGGGAGTAAATCAAAATATGTGCGGGGTTTTTGGATACACAATGGAGCATAAGACCAAATAGAACCAGGTGTTAGCGCTGACCAAGAACCTAATCCCTCTGGAAGTAGCGTCCCTGGAAATAGACTGCATCCGTGCAGTCTGCCTGAGAGAATATGAATCGAAGAGGAAAGGCAAATCCGGTACCAATAATGTACCATGCATAAATTTGATATATGGAATCGGAATGAGCTGATATCGCATGTTTACTGTAAACTTCGCACAGCATAATAAAACGCCCTTTTCAGAACGAACCGCGACGAATAAGATGATACACAAGGATCGGATGTTTACAGTAAAGTTTGGGCTAAACTATTCGACATTGACGTTTTGCAAATGTATGCCTCAGCCCAAGAACACAATGATGAAGAATTATATGAATATTCTGTTATGTTTTTAAGAATCGACTTCACTGTACTCCGAGTATACCTATACGTGCTCAGTGTCTCATTAAATGGCGAAAGGTGTGGATACTGATTGTTCCTCTAGCTCGCTGGTTGAAGACATTTCTACTTTGTCCTCTCATGCGCCTGACGCCACTCGACTCTTGTTTGATTTTAAAGTTCTGTATTCTGTGAATTGCTGATTCGTTATTGTAGTGTCGACATCCAGCAGGCGGTCATTGAAAGGATTCAAAATGTCATCCATATCCATATCTAATGTGCCTAAAATATGTGCTTGCGTAGCCAAAATGGCAGCCCTTTCATTGCTCGGAACACCAGAATAGCTCGAACAGTTGCCAGACTCCCCCAGCCCCTGGAGGTTTGAGGTCTCTACAGCAAATTTGAGAACTTACAGTAGACCCTCTTCTTCTTCTTCTTCATCGTACGCTGTTTACAGCGATATTTACGTTGCACTGATTTAATTTGTTAGCCAGTGGCTCAGTGCATCCGATTTCAACAGGCGTTTCTGTAGGGTTGCCCTCCTTAGCCTTTGGCTGTCCCCAGCCTAACTGCAAGGCAGCAGTTGTTTTTGGTCAGAGTTGTCTCTCTTGGGAAGTTGTCTTGCAGGACTATCGAGTCTTCCCTACTCGTGTCTATAGCGTTTGGCAATGATATGATGGACTATGTACTAGTTTGTACTATCCCAGAAGAGAGGCAGTCCAGTGTGACTTTTTCCCAGGATCGTCACGTCCTGCCAGAAACGTAGCATATGCATATGAGTGATGTATCTTTTTGCTCGCTTTATTTTCTCGGCTCATCTGCAGTGATGGTACGCCTAGCATTCCCCGCCACCCGGGAGCTTGTCACCATAGGACAGGAGGTGCAATGTCCGCTGGACTGCATCTCTTCTGCGTCCATTGGAATGACTGATAGCAGACAGATGCAAAGAGCGAGGAAGGAGTGCATTTTACCAGGTGCATTCCTGCGGCTCGATCGGGCCGGGACACAAGCCCCAGCCATGTCGTAGCCTCCCATCTCAGCGGCGCTGAGATTTTGGGCGGGATTCTGGCTTAGAGGCGTTCGGCCGTAATCCCTCAGATGGTAGCTTATCAGCCAAGCACGTGGACCAAATGTCAGCGACCCGTGATTCCTCTCGAAATAGTGCATTTGACCAGGTGACAAGCCTAGTCTTGCACGGAGATGTTGTCCGCCTAGGGAGCGGACATATCTCATGGTCAAGGGTTGAGTCTCAGCAGTTCGCAGTGAGGTAGCTGATCTACTGCTTAGGGCACCCGACCGAGAACTAAGTCTTCTACAAATGATTTCATTCCTCATCGCCGTATGGGGTGAATATCGAGCAGCTTCCCGCCCGCTTTTATCAGCCGACGGCAGAGACCTCATTCTGCGGCTTGACCGGGCGGGGCTGGAGCGTGGCCCCCAGGTCCCCACCATATCGAAGCCTCCCTTTGCATTCGTGCTGAGCTGCTTTTGGGCGGGATTTTTGGCTTAGAGGCGTTCGGCCGTAATCCCTCACCTTGCACCGTTGGCTTATCCGCCTAGTACGTGAACCAAGTGTCTGCGGCTCCTCTCGGGCTTAGCAGGATTACCGTAGCAAAGCCCTGTCATTAGTAGGGTAAAACTGACCTGTCTTCAGAGGGTCTATTTCCAGCACCCGTTCAATATTTGCCAGACCGTATCAATAGAGGGCTTTTAGTTTGTCAATGGCCAAGTTGCTTGAGCCTGCGATTTCTGCAGGGTGAAGACTAGATTACCGTAGCAGGCGCTCTTTCATTTGGGGGTTTGGAGACTGACCTGTCTTCCGTGGGTCTAATACCAGCACATGTTCACTATTAGACCCATCGAAGGTGCTCTCTTTTGACAGTCATTCTACATTATTGGCGTGTTTAGTCAATTTAAGCCTCAGGCTCCACTCCTGATAGTGCTCTTCCGTCAATTCCTTTATCAAATACTGGATGCAGACCAACCGAGCCTCAGAGGGCATAACCCCAGATTTCTTAGGGTCTAAATCCAGCACCAGTTCCATATTAGATCCCAGAGAAGTGGTCTCGGCATGTCAGTCATTTCAGTGTTGGCCGTGTTGAGTCAAATTAAGCCGCAGGCTCCACTCCTGGTGGTGCTCTTCCGTCAATTCCTTTAAGTTTCAGCTTTGCAACCATACTTCCCCCGGAACCCAAACACTTTGGTTTCCCGGAAGCTGCCCGCAGAGTCATCGAAGCAACTCCTGCGGATCGCTAGTCGGCATCGTTTATGGTCAGAACTACGACGGTATCTGATCGTCTTCGCGCCTCTGACTTTCGTTCTTGATTAATGAAAACATTCTTGACAAATGCTTTCGCAGTAGCTCGTCTTGCGGCGATCCAAGAATTTCACCTCTAACGCCGCAATACGAATGCCCCCGTTTGTCCCTGTTAATCATTACCTCCAGTTCCGAAAACCAACAAAATAGAACCGAGGTCCTATTCCATTATTCCATGCACCATTATTCAGGCAGCCGAGGCCTGCTTTGAACACTCTAATTTTTTCAAAGTAAACGCGCCGGCCACCCAGGACGCTCAGCGAAGAGCACCCGTGGGAGAGAGCCGGCAGACGGTAGGGCAGGAGACAACGGGCAGTGAACCGGCGCGAGCCGGACCGCCCGCCTGCGCCTGAGATCCAACTACGAGCTTTTTAACTGCAACAACTTTAATATACGCTATTGGAGCTGGAATTTCCGCGGCTGCTGGCACCAGACTTGCCCTCCAATAGATCCTCGTTAAAGGGTTTAAAGTGTACTCATTCCAATTACGGGGCCTCGAAAGAGTCCCGTATTGTTATTTTTCGTCACTACCTCCCCGTGCCGGGAGTGGGTAAGTTGCGCGCCTGCTGCCTTCCTTGGATGTGGTAGCCGTTTCTCATGCTCCCTCTCCGGAATCGAACCCTGATTCCCCGTTACCCGTTACAAACATGGTAGGCATGTCACGTACCATCGACATTTGATAGGGCAGACATTTGAAAGATGCGTCGCCGGCACATGAGGCCATGCGATCAGCACAAAGTTATCTAGAGTCACCAGTGGGGACGCCGCAACCCCGCGAGGGGAAACGACGATTGGTTTTGAACTAATAAAAGCGCTCTTTCCGCGAGGGTCGGAGCTTGGTAAGCATGTATTAGCTCTAGAATTGCCACAGTTATCCAAGTAGGATCGTGTCATCTAAGGAACCTCGACTGATTTAATGAGCCATTCGCGGTTTCACCGTGAGACAGTGTGAACTTAGACATGCATGGCTTAATCTTTGAGACAAGCATATGACTACTGGCAGGATCAACCAGATATCTGTCGGAGACGTACGTACAGCACACACCGGTCGGCGGAGGAAGGGTGTGTAAAAAGCCTCACTGGGACGGCCGCAGGGACCGACTGACGGGACGGACGGACGGTTGTTCCACCCGTCCCTCACTCCGTCGACCTAGGACCGCCTGACAGGGGCCTCCCACACGCACCAGACGACCGACCGACCGGGCTCGCTCGAGGAGGGATGGCAGCGCTCTGTGCAGAACGGATCCCAACGACCTCGGCGATGCATTTACTGGGACTAGAGACAATTTGGCCTGCCGGCCTGCCCTTCTCCGTAGGAGAACGCAGGGCCTCGAGGCAACGATTCCTGCTTTCCATTTGCCGGTCACAAGCTCTTTGCGAGAGTCGGACCACCAGCGAGACGTACTGTCGAGCTCTGCTATAAGCCTTAGATAAATCACCACGGACGGACCACGTTTCCTGATACGGACCAGACTAGCGCACCTCGGTGGAGGAGCCACTACAACAAACCGCACCCAATTCGCTCTACGGGGAAAGGCAGGCGAGCGTTTTCCGCAAGCCCGCGCTATCGCTCCGCCTGGCGGGACTGAGATCGCTTTACGAACACTGGTTGAAATTGAGTCGCTGCGGCGAGACAACTACCCCAGATCAGTAGACCCTCGAACCTATACAATCTGCTAATGTTTGATAGTAATAGGAGGCATGAAATAGGAAAAGGAAAATGCAAGAATATAGGACAATTTGGGAAAAGTATCGACAAGAAGAGATAGGTTGATATATTTGTATGAAAGAAACCCAACTAATTAAGAAAACACCACGTAGAAAAGCATACAAGTTAAAGTCAGAAATCAAATTGACTTTATTGGGATAAAGAACATATTTTTAAAAAGGGTGCTACTAACAGCTTAACCAAGTGCAGGCATACATTCAGATTACAATCTTCTATAAAATAGCCATCAAACGGGAAAATATCTTGATCTTGATGACCCGTTCCTCTGCGTAGCTGCGGGTCCCAACTTCGTCTCCAGCGGACCCTGTCTTGGACCGCGGAGATTCAGTGCGGGTTAAGTGCTCCTCTAGAGACATCTCGCATGTTGCAGCGAACAGCAAGAGAGTCGGACCAACGCATTGAAGGTCTTCCCCATGGTCTCTTCTTACCTCCGGGGTACCAGACTGCTGTCGCTGTGCTCCATCGTTTCATTGCAACATGTAACCTACCCATCTATGTTTTGCCTTATCTGCATAGATTACCGCATCCTTCGCCGGGGACAATCGTCTTATGTCAGAATTGTGGAGACCTTGCATGCGTTGGTTTCGGAGAGTGATTCCGACCAAGTGTCTCTCAAGGGAGGCCTGGGTCACTCTCAATTTGTCCTCTAGTGATTTTGTTAATGTCCAGGTCTCGACATCGTACCACATCACATATAACAAAAATATATAAACAATTGTCCCAAATAGATATACTTGTATCAGTGTTAAAGCGGTTTTGGGTTCCTTAAGAGTAGAAACGTTAAAGACAAATTTGGAACACTTGAGGTTTCTGACAGAGACAAAGTTGCACATGAAACAGCCGTCTTTATCTGCTTTATTGACTATGAAGGCCTTTGACAGAGTGATATGGTACAAATGTTTCCCTAATTTGGAACAGCTTAGATGAGATAGAGCATCAATACAATAAATGATATCACTTCCTATGTCTCCGTCTCTGAATACATCAGTCAGCATGGCAGAGAACATGATACTGAACAAAGTCGGTGCAAGTGCATACCCTTGTTTAACTCCATTTCTGACATGAAAGGACTCCGATTGCTCACCGTTTATTTCCTGAGCTCTAGTCTGCAGTCCGTCATTCACTTGCTGTACAACTCAGATGCATTTCTTTTGACAGCCTTGTTTTGTCATGATCTGCTCTTTCCACTCTGTACTGACCGTGTCGAGCAACAAATTCTGCACACAAATATAGTATCGTTATAAGTCATTTTTCTTGTAGCTGTCGCGCAGCGAACACCACACAGAAGGCCCCTCGTTCCATCTTGAATTCACACCGATCTCCATGTCGTCGAGATGAGCAGTGAGGTGATTCAGAAAGACTCTGAAGAATATATTCCCTATAATTTATAGTAGAAAAATGCCTGGGCTGTTGCATGCCCGGCAATTACCTCCACTTTTATATAAATATATTACTGGTGCGGGAGGTCGCTATATTTGGCTTGGCTTGGCTTCGTTCGTTCTCAATCTCCCGCTACTAAACACTGAAATGGCTTAAGTAGCAGAATGTAGTCCAGAGAACGGAATAAGTTGTGTCGTAGTTTACAGCTTGACTGCGATATTTGCATCTTTCGGTCCAACACATCTGACTTCAGCAAGCATTGAGTACCGGGTTAGCATTCCCTCTTCGATCCCTTCTCCTTAGCCAGTCTGTCCTGCTGCAGCCTGTTATCCAGGATCACCGCGTGTAGGTTTAGAAGGGTCTTGGCAGCTCTGATTCGCTGGCCCTGATGCTAGCAGTCAGCTATGGGTCGCTGACTACTGCAGCTCATGCGCTGGTCAGCATCTTGATTCCTCTATATTTGAGAGGCACGGTGCTTGCCTATCAAGAAACAAGCAAAAGTGCGAAACGGTAGGTTATTCTCGAATCCCCGAATCCCATACATTTCAAGCGTCCCCTGGTCTCAAGAGAGTTTAAATCTGCGCCTAGTCCTTTCGGATATGGACAATAAACTCGGAGTTTAGCAGTTAAAAATTGTATAGAGCAGGCTTCTATACTGCTGTTCGGGAAACACAAATTCTAAAGGTAT
The DNA here is from genome assembly GCA_036924085.1 of Ariolimax columbianus. NCBI lineage: Eukaryota > Metazoa > Mollusca > Gastropoda > Stylommatophora > Arionidae > Ariolimax > Ariolimax columbianus. The sequence continues at coordinate 25,522,544 of JAVGWX010000013.1, read as the reverse complement.
CAAATAGTAGCCTACTTGAAGGCGAAAGGAGGCTGGCCCATTCCTCACGCAAAGACACGACAGACAAATCACCTGTTTGTCTGCACACTCGATTGCAAGTATAAACAAAAACCTCTGCAGTCTTACATGGGGAGAAGAAGAGCGACTAAGTGAAGTATAACTGATTTAAAATTCAACGGGATGGTATGACTGTCATATTTGTTGGAAAATCGCGTGCAGTTTATTAGAACTGTACTTACATTTTTATGGACATCAACAGGGATTAAATCAGGGCTGGAGACTTTGTACACTAGAAAGTTGACAAATCGATTTCTTTGTGTCCTCCAGTTTGCACATCACTCAGTGTTTTGTTTGTGGAAAATGGGGACAGACAGTCTATGGCTTCGTTGTTAATAGATATATTAATATTATTAAAATGTTTAACACGGCTTTAAATAATATTTTGTGTGTGTCTGCAATTGTTTTTCGATGGGTATGAAGAAAAAGCAATGAATCCGATGATGTGGGACAATAGATAGCCCCGATAAACCAAACCTTTTTCGTGTCATGGCTTGAATCTCATCCGCTTTATTACTTGACCATGAATTCAGCATGTGACGTAGTTTACATTAATAATAATGTTCACATAGGCGTCAAAGACCCGCTGCGTCGATTGACCACTACCATGACCAACTGCCGAGGCTATGTCCATGCGTAGCGTGTGGACCGAAATCCCTACAGACTCCCCAGGTGGAGCGATATACTCCACAGTCTTGGGATGAGTGCCGCGAGGAGTGTGTTAGACCAATGCTTGTATCAAGCTTTCTGTGTCTGTCCGTGTCAAACTCCCTGTTTCCATGTGTCCCGCCGCCGAGGCTTCTGACTGTGTCCACCTGTTTATTAAGCGTGATCCTTGCTGTGCTGAGAATACGAGGTTGGAAAAGGTATCGTGAAACCTCTGGTGGAGGGAGGGACGATGAGGAGGAAGTCGGCTTCAGTCTGAGTAGAAATGTTCTTGAGTAGTGGTAACTTGGACTGAATTCTGGTGAGCAGTTAAACGGAACGTTGAACTCCGTCATGGACTGGTTTCCCACGGCTTGAGCCCTTCAGAAAATGCAACGAAATGTAGCATAACAAACAGGATAACCAATCGAAAGCACATAGAATCCAAAGAATAAAGTCCCTGATACCAATAGGTGAAAAAGTTGTGAAATATAATCCGGATAGGAACCACCAAATATCTGAGCACTCGACACATACACCGGAGTGTCGAGAGCGCAGCCACTAAGGCGCGGCCATCTTACTTAACCATAATTAGTTTATATTGAACGATTCTATTCAATGTTGTTAAAATTGCTTTTCTTAGATATACATTTTGTTTATTATTACACATCGAAGACAAAGACTGGTAATACCCAAGCAACATAGGCAAATAAATATGAGCATGAATGAAGAAATAATCAAATAAGTTCTACATAAGGTTTTACATATTTGGGCAAACCATTACAGAAGATGTCCGCATTGCGACATACATTAAAACAAGGATTGCAATGATAAAAAAAGGTCTTCAGATTAAAACTGAAATTGTTTACCTCAAAGAATGGAAGGATGAGGTTAACGTCTGGTCAGGCAAAACACACTGATCAGAGAATGTTAGCCAGGGTCAGGAGAAATGTACTGCCAAGACCCTCACCTGACGGGACGATGAGGCTAACGTCTGGTCAGGCAAAACACACTGATCAGAGAATGTTAGCCAGGGTCAGGAGAAATGTACTGCCAAGACCCTCACCTGACGGGACGATGAGGCTAACGTCTGGTCAGGCAAAACACACTGATCAGAGAATGTTAGCCAGGGTCAGGAGAAATGTACTGCCAAGACCCTCACCTGACGGGACGATGAGGCTAACGTCTGGTCAGGCAACACACACTGATCAGAGAATGTTAGCCAGGGTCAGGAGAAATGTACTGCCAAGACCCTCACCTGACGGGACGATGAGGCTAACGTCTGGTCAGGCAACACACACTGATCAGAGAATGTTAGCCAGGGTCAGGAGAAATGTACTGCCAAGACCCTCAACTGACCTCGTTGGTCGTCCTGGAAACGGGCTATTGTCGAGGACAACAGTTTGACTAACAAAGTGAGGCTCGGCGTGATCCCCGTAGTAGTGAGCGAAACGCAGATGAAACCAAGCATAGCACAACCACCTGTAACCCCGGTCTACCTTCAACAGCACGCTCGGGATGTGAGAAAAACTACAACCCGCCACTTAACGCCCTTTTCAGGTCGCACAAAAGAGTAACCTACTCATTGTGGGCATTCGAAAACAACAAAGAATATAACTGAGGAAAAGAATAATCGCCACTCGTATATGGTTAATTGCACTGTATGACGCTGAACCATGGACTTTATCGAAGAAGGATGAAAAAAGCTTGGAAGCGTTTGATATGTGGTGATATCGTTGAATGGAAAGACTGGGTTGGACAGAAAGAAGATCCCATAACAATGTACTCACTCATCCACATCAAAGGCAGGTATTGCATATAATACAAAAACGTCGGTTGAGCTAGCTAGGTCACAATATGAGACATGAAAGTCTTCTACAGAAGATACTAGAGGGCAAGATTAAAAGAAAAGAGATGGCCGGGGCGATCATGACTCACCTTTACATCTTAGGCATGCAGGAACATTGAAGTAAGACCTTATGGTGAAATGAAGAGAAATGCAGAGGATAGGGCAAAATGGAGAGGCATGTAGAGGATAGGGCAAAATGGAGAGGCATGTAGAGGATAGGGCAAAATGGAGAGGCATGTAGAGGATAGGGCAAAATGGAGAGACATGTAGAAGATAGGGCAAAATGGAGAGGCATGTAAAGGATAGGGCAAAATGGAGAGGCATGCAGAGGATAGGGCAAAATGGAGAGGCATGTAGAGGATAGGGCAAAATGGAGAGGCATGCAGAGGATAGGGCAAAATGGAGAGGCATGTAGAGGATAGGGCAAAATGGAGAGGCATGTAGAGGATAGGGCAAAATGGAGAGGCATGTAGAGGATAGGGCAAATGGAGAGGCATGTAGAGGATAGGGCAAAATGGAGAGGCATGCAGAGGATAGGGCAAAATGGAGAGGCATGCAGAGGATAGGGCAAAATGGAGAGGCATGTAGAGGATAGGGCAAAATGGAGAGGCATGCAGAGGATAGGGCAAAATGGAGAGGCATGTAGAGGATAGGGCAAAATGGAGAGGCATGTAGAGGATAGGGCAAAATGGAGAGGCATGTAGAGGATAGGGCAAAATGGAGAGGCATGGAGAGGCATGTAGAGGATAGGGCAAAATGGAGAGGCATGCAGAGGATAGGGCAAATGGAGAGGCATGTAGAGGATAGGGCAAAATGGAGAGGCATGCAGAGGATAGGGCAAAATGGAGAGGCATGCAGAGGATAGGGCAAAATGGAGAGGCATGTAGAGGATAGGGCAAAATGGAGAGGCATGCAGAGGCATGTAGAGGATAGGGCAAAATGGAGAGGCATGCAGAGGATAGGGCAAAATAGAGAGGCATGCAGAGGATAGGGCAAAATAGAGAGAGATGCAGAGGATAGGGCAAAATGGAGAGAAAAGCAGAGGATAGGGCAACATGAAGAGAAATGCAGAGGATAGGGCAAAATGGAGAGAAATGCAGAGGATAGGGTAAAATGAGAAATGCAGAGGATATGGCAAAATGGAGAGAAATAATCAAGACAACCTTACAACCAGGTGATGATAATGAGAAATAATGCACTGTCAAATTCTTTCTTTTTAAATTTTACTCGACGTGGGTTGTGAACAACCATGGACAAGTTAACGAGTTGGAGGAGCATTTAATTATAAAGAACTAAATCTAGACCTTTCCACAACACCAATGACGATAATAAAACGATAAAAGTTGAAGTGTGAGATTGTGGTTGAAAGACATGTTTAAAAAAAATAATGTTGAATGATACATAAATAAACTGCAGATAGCTTTACATTGTTGATCTGCTAGAGTCAGGGCCAGCGAACTAGAACTGCAAGGAAGCCACTACACCTTCACGCGGTGATCCTGGATAACAGACTGCAATAGAGCAAACTGGCTAAGTAGAAAGGATCGAAAAGGGAGGACTAACCCGGTACACAAAAAATGCCTGCTGAAGTCGAATGCGTTGGAGTGAAAGGTGCAAATATCGCAGTCAAGCTGTAAATTACGACACAACCCGTGCCGTTCTCCGGACAACATTATGCTTCTTGCAAATGGCTTGGTAGCGGGAGATTGAGAACGAACGAAGAAGAAGAAAAGGGACATTTCGACTAAGCAGTCTTTATCAAGTATTTGTGCCGGTTTGGGGTTAATGTCCCCTATTGACCATCCTAATTTTCACAAAGCAGCTTAGGTCACGTTAATGTGACATCGTGTGGTCAATTGCTTATTATAATGCCTTGATCAACTTCATGTGACCCTCAAGGTGGTTTGAGTGAAATGTCAGCTCTAAACTTGTTGTCTCTAAATATTTTTAACAGAGGATGTATCAAAGATGTCGATAACCTGGAGCACACACGACGACACTGTTTCATTTGTCTTGTTCGGGTTGGTCTCTGGGAACCTGACCTTGTCTCAGAAAGGTTACAGTTCAAAGTTCACGGATGGGGGAGAACAAAAACGTGTCCAATACATCCATAACGTTATACTAGATAACCTGGATGCAAACACCACATACTGTAAGTACATGTTCATAATTCTCCTGACTGGCTGCTGGTCTCAATTGTATTTCTGTGTTTATGTTCTTTTAAAAATATTTTCTAGACACTGCCACCAATTGTTGTTGTTGTTGAATGTCCACAATGAGCAATATTAGATTATTACTGTCACTACTCTTTTGTGCGACATGAAAAAGGGCGTTATGTGGCTTTCTTCACATCCCGAGCGTGCCGATGAAGGTGGAAAGTGGTCCTCCAAGCGGTTGATATGCTTAGCTTTATCTGCATGTCGTTCACTACCTAGTTAGCCAGGCTGTCATGAAAACAGCCCGATTCCACGGAGAACTACGTGGAGGTAAAATGGTGGGTGTCAGTATATTATTTTACCTGACCCTGACTGACATTATTGTCCGATCAGTATGTTGTGCCTGAATAGACGTTAGTCTCCTATCCCAAACATTGCCATTAGGGAAAAGGCTTGTGAAAACTTGAAACTAAGGCAGTAGTGGTCCATTTTATTCTCTAGCAAGAACAGTGGCTCCAATGGAGTCCAATGTTCAAGTGTATTATCACATCAAGATACTGGGTGAGGCGGAGATTAGAAATGTAAAGGATTTCAATAGCACTATAGAGAAGAACATCTGTGCCCAAAGACTAGTTTCATAGCTTTCTGCGCCCACCCCTAAACCTGACAAAGATGCCACGCTACTTAGCATATATAGAAAAGTCCCTCCTACAGAACATCTGTTGCATGTTGCTTGAGAAGATAGTCGCCAGAAAAATAATGTCTCATCCAGAACGTGACCACATTCTTCCTGATACCCACGTCAGCTACAGACCATTCAGGGAGACATGGGATAATACTGGGACATTTCCATATGATATGTATGAGGTCTTCCAGTTCAGACAGGAAGCAGTTGCAGTTGCTCTCGACCTGGAGGATGTATATAACCTGGATGACTTTGGGACCTTGATGCGCTGTTTGAAGTAGTGTGGAATTAATACATGGCTAGCGAGCTGGATATTAGCTGCCCTTGATGGGGAGAATCGTTCCAGTCCACTTGGGATCTTGAACATCAGAACCGATGATATGTCTAGAACTTCTGCAAGGCTTTTCACTCTTACCTGTACTGGTCAACATCTATACAGTAAAGATGGCCAACATTCAACATAAAGGACCAGGGCGAACACTAACATCTGCAGCTGACATACATGAGATGGTTAGAGACACTCAGCAGTGTCTGGATCCAGTGCTCAGATCAATCCTAATAAAGCCTGTATGATGTGTTGTTTCTTGAACAATTCTGTATTGAAGACTGACCTCCCGGGCGTTACCTTTGATGGATGTGTCATTGCCAGGTTGTAATACCTCGGGTAACTTTTAATCGTAGCCTCTCGTATAAATGATTGTAGAAACTGCGTCGATCAGACCATAGAGAGATGTACCATGGGTAGAGTCAGGGTAGCACTCAAGACTATGGCAGTGGCAAGCTTGCAACAACGGCTGCCTTTTATCCTGTATCATCAGTTGGTACTGCCAGTTGTTGATTACGGACTAGGCATCCTCACACTATCAAGATTACAACGTGAAGAATGAAGTGGTGTGATCGGTTCTTGTTCCCCTTACTTGGCGCTTTTTTAGCTTCAGCTGCAAAATGTGGTGGTCTGAGACTGCATCTCTACCTCATTGTACACTAACGTCTTGTAATGTACTTCTGAAAGCTTGACTGACACTGATGTGGTCTGGTGTTCTCCATGAGACCTTATGTATAGTCTAATGCGAAAAAATGCTTCCTCCAATTATCACTTTTTCAACGCACATAACTCTGAAACATTTCTCAAATTTTCGTTCATCTGTCCAATTCTTTGTCTTCCCATAATCTGTTCCTAACCCCTGTTGTCTGCTCCAATTTTAGCATTCCATATCACTATTATGAGATCAGTCTCATCTTTCCTGATTGTATCCGTCTTGTTTTGCACAGTCCTAGAAATGTCAAGTTGTAATTCATCATCTCTTTAGCTATTTGTGTTGTTTTTCTTGTCTGGTATAATGTTCTTCTTCTTTATCTGTCTGAAAAGAATGTGTCTTAGTTTACAGCTAGGCTGTGATATCTGCACCTTTCGGCCAGATACATTTGATTTCAGCTGGCGTTTTTTTAGTTTAGTACTGATTTTGCCTTCCCACTGCGATACCTATGGCCAGACTACACTAGGGACTACTGCAGTCTCTTTCCAGTGCCGTAGCATGGTGGTAGAATAGGGTCTTGGTCAGCTATTATTTGCTGATCCTTATGCAAGCAGCCAGCAATGAGTTGCTGACTGTTATCTGCTCATGCACAGCTACATCTTGGTCTCATATAATGTTCTAACATTCCATGTTGCTATTTTCGTTTTTTTTTCTTGGTAGTGAGAAGAGAAATCAATTGTAAAGCTTCCTTGTGACTTTCACTCCATTGTGTCATTCTCCCATTTTCCTGAGGCCCTTTCTTTCCCAAGGATGTATGCATTTGTTTTGTTATCAATGTTTTTGTAGATAACCATTAAAAAAAATATAGATTTAGTTGACTGACCCTAATCTAACCTATTCAATGAGTTGTTCATTTTTAGTCTGTTCTCTTCTCCAGCCTGGGTGACCTTTCGGGTCGCTTTTGTCTGTGCTAGTTTTAGCTCCTGGAGTCATTGAGATATGCAAGCTACCTCACCGCTTCAGAGTGAGGCACTTGAGGCAGACTATATGAAAAATATGTTCTTATTACTCCCTTGGCTTGCAGATTATTTGGTTGGTAGCGAGGAGTGCTGGTCCTCACAGTTCCAGTTCAAGACGATGCCTGCAGGAGAGGACTGGATCCCTAGCCTGGTTGTGTATGGAGATTTAGGCAGTGACAATGCACAGTCCATACCTCGTCTGCAAGCTGATGTGGCTCTTGGCATGTACGATGCAATTATTCATGCTGGTAAGAATGTACTGTATTGTCATATATTTTCTTTACACTTAAATAACATACATATCCTAAGTTAGTACATGAAATCATAATTTATCATATGCGGCCTGTTCTTTTCTATTATTATGGATGTTTTTGGTTAAATGGGTGAATGTCTGAATAACAGAGTTGTAGATCTCTTACTTCTCATCATGAAGGTACAATGTTCTATCTCCATTAATCAACATGCTCCAGTTGGCCCAGCTGTAAATTAGATGTTTTGTTGTTGCGGATCCATCAGCGAGCAGGCTCTCACCCTTCGGTCCAATGCCATGAAATGGTATCTGTACATATTTATCAGTGCTGTAAATTAGATACCTGGCTTACTGTTTGGAAAGCAAAGTCAGCGAGGAAGAGAACTGCTTAACGGACCACATTAAATCAAAGCTGAGGCCTACTACGCTTGCCTTTAACACTTTATCGCTTATAGCTGTATATTCTATGAGACTACCTTTATCTTCATGCTCAGACTTATTGAGTTCATTTAATATTTTGCTTAACTGAATCAGTGTCAATGTGGAGGCAATAAATCTTATAAATTCATTGATTTCTCATTGAAAGCTACATTTTGTTTTAAAATCAAGTCTTGTAACTTAAATTAAATATTATTGATAAAGACCTATTCTGCCAAGCAGTCGACTGTCTTCTTGACCGCCTCAGCGCGCATCAGGTGGGTATAGCTATTGATCAGTCAATCTTTACTGATCTCGTTTATGCGGATGACATTGTCCTGTTTAGCACAGACAGATTTGCACTGCAGCACTCTCTGGAAATGTTAAACAGTGAAACGCCCTCCCTAGACCTGTCTATATCCTGGGCCAAGACCAAAGTTCAGAACCTCATTTCCGACACAGCACCCCAGGGTATTGAAACTCAAGGTTACACTGCGGTGGGCACCAACAAATTCATCTGTCTCGGTAGCATGATATCATTCGATGGACAGAGCGGTCCCGATATGTCAAGGCGGATTGGGCTAGCTGCGTCTGCTATGCATGACCTCCGATGTGTGTAGAGTAATTGCAAGATTTCCCTTGGGACAAAAATCCGCATTTACCAGCCCTGCGTAGTCCCAGTCCTGCTTTATGGCTACAAAACCTGGACATTGCTGAAACATGACATGTCGAGACTGGAAGCCTTTCACATGAGCAATAAGCGGTGTATCCTGGACATCTGATGGCATGACTCCATCCACAACATGGAGGTCTCTGCTAAAACAGGCCTCCACCCAATATCAGGAATACTTGGCCGGTGCCGAGTTTCTTTATTCGGTCATGTTGTACTGCTGGACCAGGAAACCCCTGCCCACAAGATACTACAGCGCCAAAAGTCTTCTCCTAAGCGGTTGGAGGCGTAGAAGAGGCTGTACACCAATAGTATGACTCCAGCAAGTAGCAACCTCCTTCTCCGCCCTGGACGAGGCACGCAACCTCACCACAGCTGTGGGTCATGGATGTGGCCCACCGACGCAACAATCCTCAGACGCCTAAGCAAACATTACATTATTATTATGACCTTTATATGCTAACATATTTAAACACACCTGATTGTGTTATATAAAGCTGCATTTCAATTAATTTTTTAAAATTTCTCAATCTCTACAAAAAGTTGGTTCCTTTTTGTGTTCAATTTTGATGTTGTTAGGGTAAACAATGCAAATATATTCCATACTATTCTAAATCTAAATTTTGTAATATGCAGTTGTGTTGTTAACATGTCCAATGTTATGTTTTCAGAGCCCATATTTTTATTTCTTTATTTTCAGGTGACTTTGCCTACAACCTTGACTCAGTAAGTTTTAGAAAGGACATTTAAAATAAAATCATCATATCAAAAACACAAACAGAACACAATTTTACTCTGTCCAACATTCACACTGTTGCACAACTTCCACATGCGCCTTCAAGGTTAGGCCCTTGCATTGCACTTTAGTTGGGCTTGTTTCTGACAGTACATAAACCTAGCATGGGTACATACAGATGCCCACATACATCCAAGCACTGGTTTATGCGTCTTGATATCGCCCAATTGACTATGGTCTGAGGTGGAATAGGTGCACCTCTGCCAGTAGAAACTAGTGAGGCAAATGTGTGAAATTAAAAAACAATTTAAAAATCTGTATTGTAAATAGACTCAAGAAACATTCCAAGAAAGAGTGAAGGCCATATAAATCTCTGAGGCTTATGTTGGAGAGCTTTTCTATTGAGTCCATGTGAGGAGCAGAATGACAGCACTGCCATCTCCATCTCAGATTATAGATAACATTAACAAGTTTTTTTATCAGTTTTCTCACACCCTCATTATTTTGTACTGTTATATTATCTTATTTTGAGGTCTGTCCTTTCCTAATTTATTGTATAGTGTCCTCAAGTTCTGTTGATTGTCCTTCAAAGCTGTCTTGGAGATTTAGTTTAAATTGGTCATCATTGTAGAGTGAATTGATGGTGTATTCTATCTATCTTTATATTGTATTTCCCATTCTTATTAATGGCTTGGTGTGGTTGGTTATAGCTGAGAGGTAAGGTGCTAGTCTTAAGAAAGAACAAAAGTGGAAGGGTGAGCAGTTTAAATCCTGCAAGTTTCATGTGCCACAAAGGTGAGATCAACACCTAGTCCTATCAGCAATGGACAATAAACTCAAGAGGTCCAGTGTACACACTGTGCACATAAAAGAACCACTGCCAGTTGAAAATTAAAAAGAGTAGACTGTTAGCTGCTGTCCGGACAAAAATTCTAAATGTAACAAAATTTCTATCCAGTAGTGACCTGCATGAAGGCCAAAATAAAAAAAAAAAGGTGGCCCCTCCATTTTGTAACGGCACGACAGGTCAATCACCTGTTTATTTTCACACTCATTTGCAAGTATAGACCTCTACACCCCCACAGGGGTATAAGAGAAGTTATTCAGTGATTAATATCTGGAAGCTGTTTGTATTCTTCTACCTGTTATATTACAGATACACACTTAAACGATCACTGATCCAGTGACATATTAACCATGATGACTGGGAAAGAATTGCCACCAATCGCACAGACTGACGCAGCACTATTGCGGAGGATGTTCAGAGACATGAGGCACCAAGAGTAAATGATGCTATCCAGAGACGATTGCTTTGCAAGTCTGCTGACATCAACCCTTTTCAACCTCAGTGCAAGGGGGTGTCTTATTTCCCTGTACTAAGTGCAACAGACAATTCAATGCTAATATTGACTTATTTAGCCATTTTCCAACTGATGTGAAGTTTTTTTTTTGTTTTTTTTTTGGTGTTCACCTTATTTCTTTATTCCCTGTGGTGGTGATGCACTGCGGTTTTTATGTTGCTCCTGTCGGCCCAGTGCATCCGACTTCGGCATGCATTTTATGTAAGGGCCTGCTTCCTCCTGCATTATCTAAGGGTTTGATTCCCTGGGGTAATGGCCGGTGCTGTGATGGGGATCGAACCCAGCACCTCCGGATTGTGAACCGTGTCACTATGCGAACAGTGAATGCTGACAAAGTGATCCTCATCGATTACGATGGACAAACATCAACAACATTACAGATATTGTCTTTTTTAGTGCTGCACTGAAGTTTGATCACCAGGATTAGACAGGTTGATTTTGTTGGCATACATTTGTTTTTGTTTCTTTATTTAATTACCGTCATTTTATTCTTTTTCACGTTTCTTACTTCTTCTCGCGTCCATCAATTCTAAAATGTAGTCTGCCATAATTTTCTTCTGCAGTTCTTATATCTTTTGGTGAGACTTCTTTTGATGCATTGACTTCTTTGGATTTTCACATTTAGCATTATTTTTAAAATGACATTGTATCTTTAAACAAAAAATTATAAAGGCTACTATTATAAGATGTCTTTTAATTTAAAAACATTATGAACAGTAACAAAAATATTTTCAGAACAATGCAAGAGTTGGAGATACTTTCATGAACCAAATTCAGGATCTGGCTGCAAACATACCTTATATGACTTGTGTTGGAAACCATGAAAATGCTTAGTAAGTTTTGTATCATCTTATTACTGTTATAGCTAAAGATAATCTTTTGGTTTGATAGTGTATAAACTCGTGAAGAATATTAAATTATTTCACATACAAGTTATAAGGCGGGGACAGCATTTGTAATGTTTTCTTTTGCTACGGTTGAAATTGCAAATAATACAAGCATAACATTGATATTTTTCTTTGAATTGATGGGAATATAGTTTTTGTCATAAAGTTAAATTAATGTTTTTTCTAAATAGCTGGCCCACAGAGTGGGGGTTTTGGCTTGGCTTGGCTTCGTTCATTCTCAATCTCCCGCTACCAAACCCTGAAAGGAATTAAGTAGCAGAATGTAGTCCAGAGAACGGAATACGCTGTGTCATAGTTTACAGCTTGACTGCAATATTTGCACCTTTCGATCCAACACATCCGACTTCAGCAAGCATTTTGTGAGTACCAGGTTAGCATTCCCTCTTCAATCCCTTCTCCTTAGCCAGTCTGCCCTGCTGCAGCCTGTTATCCAGGATCACCGCGTGGAGGTGTAGAAGGGTCTTGGGCAGCTCTGGTTCACTGGCCCTGACGCTAGCAGTCAGCTATAGGCCGCTGCAGCTCATGCGCTGCTCAGCATCTTGATCCCTTATGGGGGTTTTAAAAATAGCATCATCTTGATACTGCAATGATAAAAATGCATTTATAAGGCTGTATAACAAAGGTAGAAAAAATGAGGGAAAAGGCTTTATAAAATTAAACACAAAATATGAAGAGGGCACTTGTAGTTTAAAATACTAACATGTCTCAGGTATAGGATAGGAGTCTATAACTCATGGCCAGCAAAGCCATTGTATGCTTTCCGCAACATTATTGACATTTTAATGTGGGAAAAGGGATAATAAGACAAGAATTTATGGCTATATGTACTACAAAAGAACTGATCTACATTATTAGAAAATGGAAACACTATCTGCTAAAGACAAAACATCAAGAAAATGTGAGCTTATGGTACAATATTACAAATATTAAAACAAGTGAAAAATCCTGATTTAGCTTTTAAACAGATATTTCATTTGAAAATAACTTTTAAATTAGCCTCTTCAAAAAATTATGTGTCCAAATAAGAAAGGTTATTGAATAAAACATAATGCCCTGGATAAAGGGGAGAGTGTGTATTTTTACACAGTGTTAAGGCATAATGCTCAAAGCCTAACTTGGTTTTGAACCAAAAAAGTACCAAAAGAGTATAATTTATATTGCCACTGGCATAGTGAGACAGAATGCTAACATAATATAACAGTTCTTAAACTGAAATTTGTTGAACAATAGATTGTCTTATTGTACAATAACAACATTCAATTCACAAGACAGTAAGATATGGTTGTGACCCAACAACTTCCTTAGTTGCAAGGAAGAAGAAAATATAAGAATACATGCTTTACTATGATACACCATTTATCCTGCTCCTAGGCTGTTTTGGGTTTGAGACCTGCTATAGAGCTTTCCTCTGAGCAAAAGAAGCAATAACAAAAATAGTTAAATGAAATGAATGTACAATTATCTAAATACACATACTATGGATGTCTAGTTGAATCTATATTTCATATTTAACTGTCTCACATAAGGTTCCAGTTACTTTAAATACTACATAACAATTTGTTTGAGAAAACAAGGTGAGAAAGTTAAATACATTTGGTTAGGCTGGTATATTCTTTAACTTACATTTAGAACAAACATCATTTATCTCATATTGAATGTAAACATTTACAAATTGATAAGTTTATTTAGAAAGTTAAAATCACATGGAAGTTGCCAAATGGATTGAAAATTAGTTAACGGGAAGAAGGCAGAGAGTGGGCATTTATAAGGAGTACTCTGAGGGGTGTGAGGTCAAAAGTGGAGTGCCACAGGTTCGGTTTTGGGATCAATATTGTTCTTGATATGTATATAAACAATTTGGACATTGATATCAGATCCATGATTTGCAAAATTCGCTAATGGCACAAAACTATGCAGTAGTGTCTCATCTAAACCAGAAGTGGATATATCGAGGTCGGATTTAGATAAAATTTGAGAATGGTCTGCAAGCTGACAAATGGAGCTCATTGTAGATAATTGAACAGTCATCCACATAGATAAATCCAATGTGCAACATAATTACAGAATGGGCGAGAACAATATTAGAAAGATAGAAAAGGAAAGGGACCTAGTGGTTATAATAGATTAAAGGTAAAGTGAGGGAGCAAGTCCATGTAGCAGTGAAAAATACAAATGCAATGTTAGGTATCATTCAAAAAAATATTAAACATAGGAGCAAAGAAGTGATAGTCAAACTGTATAAAGCAATAGTTAGACCTAGATTGAAGTAATGTGTACAGGTGTAGAGCCCCTATTGTAGAGGAGATGTAAACATACTAGAAAGGATACAAAAAAGAGCGACAAAGCTGATAGTGGGATTCCAGAACTACAGTTATGAGGTAAAACCAGCCTATAGTGTCTAGAAAATACAGGAATTTGAGGTGACAATGCAGATTTATAAGATAATCAAAGGAACAGATAAATTAGACTATAACAAGTTTTTCAAAAAACAACCACCTACAAGAACACAAACTCCAAAGCTCCTGCTCAAAAGTTGTACATCAATGTCATCAGATACCCACCAATTTCAAGCTGGGTCGACTGGGAGAAAGAGTCATTTCATGAAAAAACTAGCAATGAACCTTGTCAAACTGAGCATAATGAAATTTGAACTTGGCACCGTGGTTACTGTCTGACTGCGTACGAAGAAGAAGAAAGAAGAAAAACCTGGCACCTTGAGATTGTAAACCAAACTCTCAACCACTAGGCCATACAACTTCCCAACAGGAAGTGGATTAATGGCAATCTTCAAACTTTGCATTTGTTAGAACAGATGGAGATAGGAGATATTAAATATTATCTACAAACTACATAAGAATATAACTTGTACGGATATAAGACCACAAAAGTCCCCAATATATAAGAGAAAGTAGAAATATTCATCACCACAGTTATTTATTGACAAGATGTATAAAGATACAAATAACCTCAGACATACCATTGCTTTCTTTTTTATATTGAAGTTGATTCCTGAAAGAGTACACAAAAGATGAAGATCATAAGATTGGATTATGGCCTCTTAAATAGTGAAAGCATTATCAAACTAATTCTAAACTTCTTCCACAGCAATTTCTCAAACTACAAAGCCAGGTTCAACATGCCAAATGACAACGGAAATATGTATTTTAGCTTCAACATGGGACCCGTTCATTTTATCTCAATATCAACTGAGTACTTTTACTTTACTGAATATGGATACCAACAAATATTTAACCAATACAACTGGCTGAAGAAGGATCTAATGGTAAGGAAAGACAGAATATATGGTTTATTGTCTTAAGCCATTTGCACAAATAAATGTAGTTAATTGTGTGTTCACTACTGCTTTAGGACATTTCTTCATCTTCTTTGTTCGTTCTCAATCTCCGGCTACCAAGCCCTGCACTATCAGGATGTTGTTTGCAGAACGGAATGTCTTCTTCTTCTTCTACGTTCGTTTTCAATCTCCCTCTACCAAGTCCTGAACAGGGCTTTGCAAGTAGCAGGATGTAGTCCGGAGAACAGAATGCATTGTGTTGTAGTTTGACTGCGATATCTGTACCCTTCGGTCACATCTGACTTCAGCAGACATTATTGTGTACTCGGTTAGTCTTCCTTCTTTGATCCCTTCTCCTTAGCCAGTCTGCTCTGTTGCAACCTATTATCCAGGATCACCACATGAAGGTAAAGAAGGGTTTTGGCAGCTCTGGTTTGCTGGCCCTGATGCTAGCATTCAGCTATGGGTCGCTGACTACTGCAGCTCCTTTACTGCTCAGCATCTTGATCCTCTTTAACGCATTTAAAACTGTAAACACTGTTATTGATTGTCTTAGTGAACTTAATATACAGGCATACCTCATTCTTTTGACAAGTTAGGAACCAAAGAGTTAACGTAAGTTGAAGCATAGACTTTATTTAGCTTACAGACGTGCTATAGAGGATGTAGTCAAAGGGGAGAGTTGGTGTCAGGGAAGTGTGAAATAAATAGTGGAAAAGCAAACACTAAAATGATAAAGCAGAAGCAAAAAGAGGAAAACCAACAACATTACAAACTAAAATGTTTTTATGCAAATGTGAGAAGTATAGTAAATAAAAGAGAAGAATTGGAACTGTATGTAGAAGAAGAAAAACCAGATATAATAGGATTAACAGAATCATGGACATATTAGGAGATTGCAGATAGTGAACTTGAAATAGAGGGATATTCAATGTTAAGGAAAGATAGGATAGTTGGAGACAAGACTAAGGGAGATGGCGTTTTATTATACTGTATAAATTCTGTTAATATAACGATCAAAGATTATTTATCATGTGGTAACAAAAATGAAAGTGTATGGGGAGAAATAGAAAGTGGGGGTGAAAAAACAGTGATTGGAGTGTGCTATAGATGTCCATCAAGTCAAAAAGAGGAAGATGAGGAGCTGATTAGTAGCATAGCAAAGGCAAGTGAAGGGAAATTATTATTAATGGGAGATTTCAACTTTCCAGAAATAAAATGGGATATGGCAGAAGCACTTGTAGAGTCAAAACTTTTTGTTAAGTGCATAACTGACAATTTTTTAATTCAACATGTAGAAGCAGCCACCAGAGGCAAAAATATACTCGACCTAGTTTTTACTACAGAGGAAAATATGATTGAAAACGTTACCGTTGGGGAACTGTTTGGCTCAAGGGACCATCAAATCATCCGTTGGGATCTTATTGCAGGGAAAGAAGTAAACATAAACACGCGACCATACGACTACTCTAAGGCAGATGTTAAGAGGATGAAAGAGGCAGCGAACCACATAATCTGGAAAGATATTGTCGTAGGAACAGATGTTGAACAGGAGTGGGAGAGTTTTAAAACAGTTCTAGAAACGCTAAAAGAGGAATGTGTTCCATGTAGGGAGGTAAACCCCAAGCGTAAAAAGTGGATAACTAGATTTGTAGTGAAATGTAGAAGAGCGAAAAATAAAGCATGGAAAAAATATATAGAGGCAGGTAAATCAAAAGAAACGTATGTAAAATATTTGGACAAGCAGAACATATCTCCGAAAGTGAATAAAACAGCAAAAATAGACTTCGAAAAAAAACTTGCTCAAATGATCAAGACTGACAGTAAAAGCTTCTTCTCTTATGTTAGAAATAAACAAAGAACGAAAGACAAAGTAGGCCCTCTCATAGACAGTACAGGGAAAATAATAAGTGAGAATAGGGAGGCAGCTAATCTGCTCAATCAGTACTTTGGCACAGTCTACACAAAAGAGGACTGCTCCAAGATCCTAGAGCCTATAGATATTTTTCAAAGAAACATGGATACAGCGGGATTAAGATCAATCTGTATTACAGAGGAAATTGTTTTTAAAAAATTGGAGGGGTTGAAAGTGAATAAATGTCCAGGTCAAGATGGTATTCATCCAAAATTGCTGTATGAAATTAGAGACCAACTAGCAAAACCATTGGCTATATTATGTTCTCAATCACTTACAAAAGGGATTGTTCCACAGGATTGGAAAGATGCAGGAGTGATCCCCTTATTTAAAAAAATCAGATCCAGCGAATTATAGACCGGTGAGTTTAACGAGCATAGTCTGTAGATTGTTAGAGTCAATAATCAAAGAAAACATTGTAATGCATTTAGACAAATTTAATCTAATTAGATATAGTCAGCATGGGTTTACTAGAGGGAGATCATGCTTAACAAATGTATTAGAATTCATGGAGGAGGTTACTAAAATGATAGATAAAGGGGAGCCAGTGGACGTTATTTATCTAGATTTTGCAAAGGCCTTTGATAGAGTACCTCATCAAAGATTATTTAGAAAGTTAAAATCACATGGAATAGGTGGGGAAGTTGCCAAATGGATTGAAAATTGGTTAACGGGAAGAAGGCAGAGGGTGGGCATAAAGAAGGAGTACTCTGAGTGGTGTGAAGTGAAAAGTGGTGTGCCACAGGGATCGGTTTTGGGACCAATTTTGTTCTTGATATACATAAATGATTTGGACATTGATATGGGATCCATGATTGCAAAATTCGCTGATGACACAAAACTATGCAGTAATAATAATAGCTGTCCATCGTTGTCGATGAGGACCGCCAACATCATCCTTGTCACAGATTTCCCTTTTGGGTGTGGGTGCGCCAATGCGAGCACGAAAACATCTGCTACATATCGGGCACATGAGGTTTGTAGAAGGGGATGGTGTTCCCGCTGCTCGGGATTTCCGCGTCTCGCGTCTGCTTTGGGCTTTCACAACACGGTCGTCTTCACCGGCAGCTACACCTGATTTGACTGCGCTTCTCCAGTCAGATCTGTTTTGCGCAAGACATTCCCAGGTGTCGATGTCCATCTGGCAACTTTTTAGTGAGTCCTTTAGGCCGTTTTTAAAACGTTTCTTTTGGCGCCCTTTCTCGCGCCATCCCTCTCTCAGCTCGCTGTAGAGAAGCTTCTTTGGGAGCCGCTCGTCTGGCATACGGACGAGGTGTCCGGCCCATCCTAGTCGTGCTTTTTCTAGCAGTGCATGGATGCTGGGCATGTTAGCCCTCGAGAGAACCTCGATGTCAGTGACACGATCTTGCCATCGGATGTGGAAAATTCGCCTCAGGCAACCTGTGTGGAAGTGGTTTAACCTCTTAACATGCAGTAGTGTCTCATCTAAAGCGGAAGTGGATATATTGATGTCGGATTTAGATAAAATTTGAGAATGGTCTGTAAGCTGGCAAATGGAGTTTAATGTAGATAAATGTACAGTCATCCACATGGGTAGATCCAATATGGAACATAATTACAGAATGGGAGAAAACAATATTAGAAAGATAGATAAGGAAAGGGACCTAGGGGTTATAATAGATCATACAGGAAAGGTGATTGAGCAAGTTAAGATAGCAGTGAAAAAGGCAAATGCAATGTTAGGTATGATAAAAAGAAATATTAAACATAGGAGCAAGGAAGTGATCGTCAAACTGTATAAAGCTTTAGTTAAACCTAGATTGGAGTACTGTGTACAGGTGTGGAGTCCTTATCATAGAGGGGATATAAACATGCTGGAAAGAATACAAAAAAGAGCGACAAAGATGATAGTGGGATTCCAGAATTACAGTTATGAGGAACGACTCAGAAAAACCGGCCTACAGTTTCTCGAAGAGAGAAGAATTCGTGGTGACTTAATACAGGTTTATAAGATGATCAGAGGAATGGATAAATTAGACTATAACAAGTTTTTTAAAATACAGCCACCCACAATAACACGAGGGCATAGCTACAAGCTGACTAAAGAGAGGTCCAGATTAGATATTAGGAAATATATTTTTAGTCAGAGAGTGGTGTCTGCTTGGAATGCATTGCCAGGAGAGGTAGTGGAGGCAGGGACAGTTAATGCATTTAAGAATAAACTGGATACGCATAGCTTTTAGAGCAAGGTGATGTAAATGTAATTGGTTCTATACAGATTCTGCAGGGTCTTCTAAACCAGTATAAAGACATTAAGTTAAGTATCAGCGCAGAATGTAAATGTAACTGGTTCTATACAGACTCTGCAGGGTCTTCTAAACCAGTATAAAGACGTTAAGTTAAGTATCAGCGCAGACAAAAGAAGTAAAAACACATTCTAATGCATACACCTAAATAAACAAATCAAATACAGTTCAATTAAACAATACATAGATAAAATCTTATAGTACAATTATTCTTGAGTAATTCGATGATGAATATGTACAGTTTTAAATGTTGGTGATTTATGAGAATTTACGATACACATGATGCAGTACATTTTGAGGCTCATCTTCAGAACTGGAGGAACTCAATCAAATTGTTTTAGGAGAAGGGAATTTTGAAGTGGATTTAACAGGAGCTGATGTTGAAAGCTCAAAATCTGAAAAGTTAGTAGGGACTGCAGATGGTTGTGGTGGTTGCTTTTTGAAAATGGGAGAGCATGGACATTTGCCTCATTGATGTCTTCTTCCTTTCCATAAGCAGTTCAAGCAGGCTATTTGGTGTTCTAGCTCACTATTTACTTTAAAACTTCTGTTGAAATTGGAATGCACCCATCCAGAATATTGAATCCTTTCCAAAATGTTTGAAATTTATTTTGTATAGACCTCTCATCCACATCAGCATCTAGTGCAGTTATAGCCTAGGCAAATGCCCATCTGATATAGAAAAATGTTAATGATGATATTACTGGTTGGTCCATGGGCTGCAGCAAAGAAGTTGTGTGAAGCTTGTAAATAATTCACCACTCATCCAGGCTTTTTTTTTTTTGCTTGAAATTAACGGAAACAGGTGACTTTAAATAATTTTTAATAGAATTTTAGATAACTAAATGAGCATATGATTTTAACTTGCAGTCATCAGCTGCATTAAGTAAGTCTGTCTATGACAGCTTTAAATCCAGTCATTGATTTTTCCTCTTTGACAATGAAAGTTCTGAATGGTATCTTCTTCCAAAATAGGGCCATTTCAAATATGTTGAAGATTTGCTGTTTTATTAAGTCATCGTCTTCTATTATATTTGCAAGCTACACTAAACAATCTTCTGCAGCTGTTGTATCTGCGCTAGATGTATCTCCCTGTGCAGCTATGTTATGTAAATGTGGCCTTTCTTAAAAGTGCCAAACGAGCCCCTGCTAGCACTAAATGTCTATCATTTCTTCTTTTTCAGCCTTAATTTTATTAAATAAAGTTTGACCTTTGGTCTGGATGAGCCACTGACTTAGAAGATTGTTGTGGTTGACTTGGTATTCAGTTCACATATTTAACACTTTCATAATTTCACCAATTAAATTGTGCTTTTTCTAATGTTTGGTATGTACTCATTGTGTTATTAATTTCCTCTTTCATATAATTTCAATTTATTTACAAATGTACAAACTGTAGTGAAAGGTACACCTAGTTTATGGTCATTTCAACATTGTTTCTTTTTCTGGCATTTGTTCTAAAAACGAATGTGACGATGTATTGTAATTCACAGCGAGGTAGGCTGGAATATCTGCACCTTACAGCTGGACACATTCGGTTTCTGCACATAATTTTTAGGACAATGTTTGCCTTCCCTCTGCAATCCCCATTCTCTTAGCCAGGCTACATGAGTGCAGCCTGTTTTCAGGGCCACCACTTGGAAGCAGAGTATGGCGTGGTCAGTTGTGGTTTGTTGATTCTGATTTGACAGCCAGCTATGAGGAAGATTTAGTCAGTATTTGTTGATGCCCTATGCTCTGCAGGGAGTTGAAGAATTTTGATTTATTGATTGATAAGAGATTAGATGCTAACCCATTTTAAAAAACAGTGCATACTGAACGACTTTTCAATGATTGCATGACACAAGAAACAAGAGGATGCCTAGCGATGGTGAAATAGCAAGAAAATGCTTATAATTTATAACCAACGGAAGAGTAAAACGATGAAACTTGAATCAACAAAAGTCTAGATATTGCTATATTTAAAAAATTACTTTGTGACTATAAAATATATTAAATTTGTATCTGTTACTAGGAAGCCAACACAGCTGAGAACAGAGCCAAGAGACCATGGATCATTGTTTTTGGCCACCGTCCTATGTACTGTTCAAACAATAATGGAGATGACTGTACAAAATATAACAGTGCGGTAGGGATGTTATTTTAGCTTGTGACTGTCTTTACAATACACTTAACAACTTCATTATGCTGGTTTAGAAGGCTCTACAGAGTCTATATACAACCAGTTTATTTCTCTTCATGGATACTGAAAATACTGTGAGCATCCAATCTATTTTTTAATGCATTAACTGCTTCCACTACATTTGGCGGCAATGCATTCCAAAAATTCACCACTCTCTGACTAAAAAAGTATTTCCTGATATCTTATCTAGACCTGTCTTTAAACAATTTGTAGCTGTGTCCTCTTGTTTTTGTAGCCAGTTGTACATGGTATAGTCTAATTCATCCTTTCCATTTACTAATTTATACACTTGTATTGAGTCACCTTGAATTCTTCTTTGTTCGAGACACCGAAGACCAGTTTTGTTTAGTCTTTCCTCATAACTATAATTCTGAAACTCTGCGATCATTTTTGTAGCTTTTCTTTGTATCCTTTCCAGCATGTTTATATTCATTCTATGATATGGATTCCACACCTGAACACAGTACTCTATAGGTCTCACTAATGATTTATATAGTTTGACTATTACTTCCTTGCTCTTATGGGAAATGTTTCTTTTTATCACATTTGTTTAGGTTCTCAAAAATGTATTCCAAGAAAAAAGTACATATTTTTGCTAAAAGCTGCTGACATTTCTGCATTTTTAAGTAAACTTATTGAGTGATCTTTATACTGTGCAAGAAGCTTCTAGCATTGAGTGTATTTAATTAGTTTGGCTTTAAACATTTACTTTTTTTTATAAATTCCTCTCAAATTTCAGCATTTGAGATGCCTTAGTTCAATAAACTTGTTAAACTTAAGTTTTTCTTGCAAATTGAGAACCTTATGCATTCTTTTCACTTTGTTACTACACTTATAATCCACTGAAAAATAATTAACAGACATACAAATTATTAATAAAATCTTAAATAATTGATGAAATATTTACATTGTGTTGTATGAGACCAGAAATGAATCTAATATTTTAATGGAATATGTACATTGTGTTGTATTGGACCAGAATTGAATCAACAATTTTTGTGATGAGATCACAATTTGATCAAATAGCTTATTGGTAAGATCTAAATTCAGATCAGATTTCTTTATGATGCTTCATTCTGATATCATAAAGTTCACCTAACAAAATATTAATTTTAACATGTCCCTTACAAACAGCAACGTTTGATATTTCAGCTATTATAACATGCAATGAGAATCTTATCATTGTACAGTGGGAGTACCCTGCATTGCAGTTCTAATGATTCTTGTATCTGTTTACTCAAGGTGCATAGCGGGATTCCTTCAAAGAATGTATCAGGGTTAGAAGACCTCTTCTATGAGCAAGGTGTGGATGTTACAATCTGGGCACATGAACATTCATATGAGAGACTTTGGCCTATATACAATAACGAGGTAAAGATGGCAAGCATACTTCTGTTGTCCCTGTTGTAATGTATTTGTGAAATGTATTTGTGTAATGTATTTGTGTAATGTATTTGTGTAATGTATTGCTGCAGCAATCATGTGGTTCAATTCCTCTCTTTTCTTGGTGATTTATCTTCAAATCTTTTTAGCTCATCTATACATTGTCAATATTCTTTACTACTATCCTTATAGTCTCGTCCTATTTTGGTCCTATTTGCACACATTTTATCTGAATTTGTAGTAATCCATTTTCCACATAACCATATCAAGCAATCAAAACATTTTAAACTCTCAGTGGAGCATAGGTCTTCTACAAATACATGCCAAGTCACCAAACATTGACCTATATATATATAAATATATCTGTTAATGCTTTCAAGGTTTTCAGTTTTGACAGGATGGGGTAGCCAGTTCCATGCCCTTAGCTCCTCGTTTGCTTCTTACAACATACCTGGCAGGTTGCAGTATTACTATTCTTTACTCTCCTTTCAAGCCTCAGCAGCACTTGAGCTTACATAACCATGTCACCACAACTTGTTTGCTCTAAGAATGGACAAGAAAGAAATAGATTAACACATTTCTCTCATGTATCTTCAATATAAATTTATCATACATATGCAGTGATATACAGTTTATTCTGTGTTTATTGAGTTCAACTGGCTCACACCACATCCCTCTGTTGACTGTGAAATAAAGATAATTTTTATTTTTTTGATTTCATTTTTTACAAAGTGCTAATCAAATGTGTTTTAGTTTCCTAGTGACTTTTACAAAATAGAAAATCAAACGGATGCACTCAATAATTATGTGTTAGATATATTAATCAGTGATCCCTTGTAGACATGTGTAATGCAACATAGGTTGTGCAAAGGGAAGTGCCTGTATATAATCTGAAAAGAAAATGGATTATTGCTCATAGAACTGACTTCATTGCACCTTGGTGCCCTAATATATGCTCAGTACCTTTCATTGCTGAAAGTTCGATGACAATACACAAAAACTGTAGCTTAAGTGGCAGCCGTCCAAAATGTTTGCCTGTCTTCATCACATGCCCATTTACAACTAGGGGAAGATGCCATACTATAAGAAACCCACAACATGCTCAGTCTTATCAAACCAATGGCAGCGTGATATGAACCAGATACGTTGAAATTGTAAACCAATCTCGCAGCCCTTAGGCCACACTCCCCCCAATCAGGAGCTGTAGAAACAGTCTACCTATGGCTCTGCCTGGAGTGCAGCAAAGTTATTTCTGCTTAACAATAATTTCAATAAACATTTCTTGATATTTCTGTGCATTTCTAACAAAATGAATTTTTCTGCAGGTGAAAAATGGAAGCTATGACAACCCTTACAAACACCATTGCGGCATAGTTCACATCATCACAGGCTCTGCTGTAAGTCTATTAATAGTAAATTACTTTTATTTTGTACTAATTTTCTTAAGGAAGAGAAAATATTATGTCCAAAGTTCTGATGTGCTTAGCGCCTTATTTAAATTACAAAAGAGTACACAGCTACAAATTAATAAGAAAGGTCCAGATTAAATATTAGGAGATATTTTTAGTCTGAGAGTGGCGAATGCCACAGGAAATAGTGGGGGCAGGGTCAGTTAATGTATTAAAAAATAGATTGGATTCACGTAGTTATTTTTAGATCACGTCGAATAGAAGAAACTGGTATTTGATTCACATAGTTATTTTTAGATTACATCGAATAGAAGAAACTTGTTGAATTATACAGACTCTGCAGAGCCTTCCAAACCAATATAAAAAAAGTTAAGTTAAGAAAGAAAGTCTGCTAATTACTGAGGATCTTAAAAAATAGAAGAATATTATGAGGACTACAGGCACTTGAATTAATAAAATATATGTATGTTCTGATAGTAATAGGAGATATGAATACAAATAAAAATTGAAAGGAAGACACAGAAACATAATGTGACAATATGGATTGGAACAAAGAATTGACAAAGGAGAAAGAATGACACACATTGTTGAAAAAAATATATTAATTATTTACAACACATTTTTTTACTTTATTTCACTGGCTGTATTAATTTAGTTTGTGATGTTTATTTTGCAGGGCTGCAGTGAAGGCCATGAGTACTTTGAAAAGGACCCACTTGCTTGGTCAGCTTTCCGTTCCAGCGACTATGGTTACACACGGATGAAGTTCCTCAGCAAAACACACCTATATGTGGAGCAAGTGTCCGATGATCAAGTAAGATACAGCGGGATTTTTTTTTGAATTTGATCACTTTTTAGTGGGTAACAGAGAGGTCTCAAACTTTCAGGGTCGTATTGGGGCTCAAACAAAATAGAGAACTCGCATCCTGACCTTGATAGTAACTAATAGTCATGATATGAGCTGTTGACAGTCAAGATGATGCCAGCATTAGATGTTGACATACTAATCACTGAATCTGTAATCCACAGATGCAGAAGTTTGAAATCAAATGGGGATCAAGCAAGGAGGGAATGCTTAAAATAACAGAACATGAGTGTATACAACTAGATATCTATAGAAACCACCAGTTTCCAAATCCTATGCCATTTTTTTAAGTGACATAGCAGATCTGGGTTTGTCTGGATTGCAGTGATGTCAGTTCTGCATAAGGGCGACGGCGTGGGCTAGTGGTTAAGTGACATGGCTCGCAACCAGAAGGTGCTGAGTTCGATCCCCACCACAGCACTGGCCGTTACCCCGGGGAAGCAAACCCTTAGAAAATACAGGAGGAAGCAGACCCTTACATAAAATGCATGCTGAAGTCAGATGCACTGGGTTGACAGGCGCAAAATAAAAACCGCCTTGGGGAATAGAGATATAAGGCGAACGCCCCACAAAAAAAGTTTTGCATAACTTGACATAATTTCACAAAATGTATTGCCTTTTCTACTTCAATTAAATATATACTTAATCTTATATGTGATATATTATAGTTGTTTAAATGGCACTAAATTAGTTATACTTGACTTAGTTACTACTCCATAAATCAGTTATACTTGCTTGACTTAGTCACTACTCAGTAAATCAGTTATACTTGACATAGTCACCACTCAGAAAATCAGTTATACTGGACTTAGTCACCACTCAGTAAATTAGTTATACTGGACTTAGTCACCACTCAGTAAATTAGTTATACTTGACTTAGTCACTACTCTTCTACCATGGTGTGTCCAACAGCTCCTAGCAAAATTGGTACCACCATAAAACTCAATGTGTGAACACGCAGTACTAGCAGCTTCAGTAAGATATAGAAGAATGCGTCAAAAACTCCTAAATAGACAGCTGGTCGAAAACTGGAAGCCAATTAACAGATTTTGTTGCTCTTTTCAGACTTTTTGGGCAGATAACTGACATTAGAAAAATTAGTTTTGTATTTTTTTCCCCTTTTTAGCACATTATTTCCTTAAGATATACATGTGTATTTTATTATAGTATCATAGAAAAATATGTCAACTAAAAGAAACTTTCTGAAAAACTATAGCTGTTGCTTGAAGAGAAAGAGCTCCATTTAGGAAATTTCCTCCCTACAAACAGTGGGCAGTTTTGGAACAATGTACTTAAACATAAAGAACTTAAGGAGCTCTTCATTGTTGTCATTACTTGTCTAATAATTCGTCTATCGTCGTCGATGAGGACCACCAACATCATCACATGTCATAATGCAACTTTGAGTATGTGTGCGCTCATGACTGATCAAGCCAATTTGAGCCTGGAAACGTCTATGACACGGCTGGCAAATGTAGTCAGCAGTTGTCTCTCCTATTGTCTCTGCTCTTGACTTCCTGATTGCACGTCTTTCCTAGACAACTGTGATATGGATACTTACTTAGTTGCTCCTCTTCTACCGTGAGGTGTAGAGGTTTTCCAGAGAGAACACCACACTGCTCTATCCACCGTCATTTTCCTGGCCTCTTTCCAATCCAGCCCTCGATCACTTAGGGACTTTCGTATGTTGTCTTCCCAACATACTTTGGGACGTCCTGGTGTCCGCGTCCTTGACTTTTTATCTCCCATGACCACTTTGGTATCCGATCTTCTTCCATTCTACAGACATGGCCAAACCACTGTAGTTGGGACTGCTCCACTCGTGTCTGCAGGGATACGGATACCCTCGCTGAATTCAACGCCATCTGTGACCGCGGTCTTCCATATTGAGCGATTTTGAGCCAGGTTCTTCCAGGTGTTAATGTCTATTTGACAGAACTTGAGGGACTCCTTCAGACTGTCCTTGAAATGCTTTTTAGGACATCCTTGTGATCGTTCTGCTTCACTCAGTTCACTATACAGGAGCCTCTTTGGAAGCCTTTTGTTTGACATTTGAGCAATGTGGCCAGCCCATTGCAATTGAGAATTTTGCAAAAGGGTTACATACTTTCCATGTTGGCTCTGAACAGCAGTTCAGTATGATATGGTCCTGCCAGCGTACATGCAATATGCGTCTCAGACAGTTCGTGTGAAAATGATTAAGTCTCCTGGTGTCACCAGCGTAGGCAGTTTAGCTCTCACATGTGTAGAGCAGGGTTGAGGCAATGGCGGCACAGTAGACCTTCAGCTTAGTCATTATGCTGATTCCTCGACATTCCCATACTGTTGAGAGCATTCAGCCAAAAGCTGTGCTGGCCTTTGCTTTTCTATTAGCCAGCTCATCACTGATCTCGACAGCGTGCTTCCGAGGTAGCCAAATTTTTTAACAGCTTGTAATTTCAATCCTTTCACTGTAACTACTGGCTGTTTATATGATGTGCCTGGTACCAGTTGATACATGATTTAAGTATCTTCTCACTTTCTGTTCCACGGTTGTCGGTCTGGTTCATTCCAACTGCTACAAATTAGTGGTTTTATTATATTATTTCAATCCTATTCAGTGCAAGCACCCATTTATGGAAGTCAATTTTGTTGTTTGTTCTCCATGTTTTAGAGCCAAACAACAGTATAGAATTTACATTGGAATTGAAGATTCATATTTTAGTATTGGGCTAATTTCTTTTGATTTCCATAAAAACCCCAATGCAGTGAAATCTTGCCTCACTACTTGTATTCTTACTTTAAAATCTGTATCCTTACCTAACTTGTCTATATTGCTGCCAAAATATATGAATGGTTCAACATATTGCAGGAATGTGTCCTCCAGCTTAATCTGATTGTCCTTAGATGAATTTTTCTGTTTGCTACCTGTGTATTGTCAGTCTCAACTTCTGTAACTTCTCACAAGGTACACTTATCATATTTTGCTTCTGCATATGGTTAAGGGGAGAATATCCAAGTCATCAGTAAAGTTCAGTAGAACTGCTTTCAATGTAACATTGAAAAAACTTAAATTCGTCAGCGAAGTATAAATACTTAACATATGGCTTGGTTTGGCTTCGTTCATTCTCAATCTCCCACTACCAAACACTGAAAGGGCTTAAGTAGCAGAATGTAGTCTAGAGAACGGAATGCGTTGTGTCGTAGTTTATTGCTTGACTGCGATATTTGCACCTTTCGGTCTAACAAATCCAACTTCAGCAAGCATATTTTGAGTATTGGGTTAATATTCCCTCTTCGAATCCTTCTGCCCTGCTGCAGCCTGTTATCCAGGATCACCGCATGGAGGTGTAGAAGGGACAGAGATGCTACGGTCACTAGACATGGAAAGCAGGGTCTAGCTATGAACCTATGGAAAACCAGAGTTATGCTCAACCTTTTCGCAGAGCCCAATCCCAAACTTTTGAGTGGTACGACCATAGAGGACGCTGATTAATATGTCTATCTGGGAAGGCTCCTCAACATGTAGAACAACATAAAACCTGAGATCGCCAGACGAAGACGGGCGGCTGGGCAGCCTTCAACTCCATCATGACAGCAATAGATGCCACAAAAGACACCAGACTACGTTTTGATATCTTCGACTTGGTAGTCCTACCAGCACTTTGTTATGGTAGCGAAACCTGGTCTCTAACGAAAGCAGCAGAGAGCCAACTGAGAAAAGCACATGCATCTCTTGAGACGCCTGGTGGACATAACTCTCAGAAAACAGCGGCAAAACGAACTACACAATGGCAATATCCAGAGAATGTCACACATCAAAGATGTCATACAGTACATCAACCACTCAAAACTCTGCTGGGCAGGCCATATAGCTACACAACAAGACAAAAGATGGAATTTCATTACCCCATGTGGTACCCGCGCGACAAAAAGAGACTTCGGGGACAGCCCCCAACTCGCTGGCGCTATTCGCTAGACAATTACAACATACACAACCCAATAACAAACAGACTACTATCCCACTGAATGACACGCGCTCGTGACAGAAATGACTGGAACCTGAGTTGGGACCCACTCGATGATGACCACCCCTTGATGAAGAATGGGTCACACTAAGAACTAAGAATATATATATATATATATATATATATATATGTATATATGTGTGTATATATATATATATATATATATATATATATATATATATATATATATATATATATATATATATATATATATATATATATATACAGGTGCTGAAATTCTTGGCCCTAAAAAGACAGGTTTGATGGCCCTATGACAGCATTATTGATCACTCAAGGGTTGCCACATAGAGAAACAACCCACATATATCAAGCCTATATTCTTACCTATCACACTTTATTATAGAGGAGAGGCTGTCCGAGCTGTTGGAAGATATGGGGTCAAAACCCCAATAAAATCTAAGTATTTTTCTATTGGGGATAAAATATAAAATAAAAACTTGCCTGTACACTGGTGATTGCAAGGACAAACTGCCTTTGTTTCTAATCTTGAAATATATTGAAATTACCTACCCAGCCACAGAATGAGCCCATAGATGGATCAGCAACAAAAGCTAAACATGGAAAGGGTGACGTTTACACAAAATTAAATAATGAACAAGAAATGCAAATTTCCGTTGCCATTTGGCTTGGCTTGGCTTCGTTCGTTCTCTATCTCCCGCTACCAAACACTGAAAGGGCTTAAGTAGCAGAATGTAGTCCAGAGAACGAAATGCATTGTGTCATAGTTTACAGCTTGACTGCGAAAATATTCAAACATCTTCAAAGATCAGGCTGAGGCACTAAGAACAACTGCAAAAGTTATTGTGGAAAGCAAGAACCATGCCAGAGACAAGATAGTTTTCCGTGTCAACCATAATGACCCTTTGAAACCATAAAAACAACAAATTAGACAGGATGGCTGAGCCACTCATGAATAACAGCATACGTTTTAACAGAAATAAAATTAAGTGAATTCCTCCGCACTGTAAGAAACACAGTTTTTAGAAAGCCGATAGACTAGCCATGGATGGATGAAGCAAAACTTAAGACAGAACTAATTATGAAAAAATAAAGACAATGATAATAATTAACTTCAAGCATGTGCACTGAGCACACCCAAACTTTGATATAGCAGAAGTTTACTACAATTTGCCAAGAGGAGATCAAGAAACATTATTTAGATTGCAAAAAGGTCGCTGCAGACCAAAGAACCATCTGTTTAACAAATTGGAAATTGCCACGCAAACTTATGCTCATGTGGGGAGAGCAAACAAATGATGGAACATGTTCTCCAGGTCTGCCAGCTTCACAAGAGGAGCAAAATGGCAACATAGCCCCCCCCCCCCCAAACTCAATGATAGGGAAAATTGTATAGTGACCACAGAAGCCTGAGATTGGACTGTCAAGTTTCTGAGGGAAATAGACGAGATTATTTTAGTGTGTTCATAAGCACAACGGACCATATTTTAACCTACTGCCACCTTATCGAGGCAGCCAGAGAATTCCAAACTACCTTGATATTCACCTTCATCAACTATACAAATGCTTTTGATTCAGTAGAACAACATTTTGTCCCTGGTGAAGAATTTGGTGATCTATGCAGACAAGGCAAAACATAAGATGGGCAGGTCACATGTTAAAACGAAATGATGATCGATGGAGCACAATGACGGCAGTCTGGTACCCCTGAGGAAAGAAGAGACCATGGGAAAGACCTCCAATGCATTGGTCTTACTCCCTTGCTGTACACTGCAACATCCAAGATGCCTCCAGAGGAGCACTTACCACACACTGGACTTCTGGACAGCGTCTGCTGGAAACGAAGTTGGGACCCGCATCTACGCTGAGGAACGGATTATCAAGATCAAGATCAGTGCAAATAACAAAAAAGAATCTTTAAAATTTACCCCTGCAAACCCCAGAAATAGGAGCAAAACTATAGATATTTTTTTGTTGTGTGTAGGATACAATTTGGCTTCAGACATTAGCCACCATTAAATATGTATTTTTAGATAATGCTTATATACATCTATAGAATAAGAATGTTATACAATATATTGATAAATAAATATCTATAGATGAATGCTAAACAAATCTAACCCAAAGCACTAAACTGTTCATTTCAGGAAGGCACGATTTTAGACAAGTTCACAATCATAAAGAAGAAGACAACAAAAAACCAGAAAACACATAAACCTGCCAAGAACTGCTAAAGGCAGCAAGAAGGCTTTAACAAAATATTTTTTAATTTACAGAAGCACCAAATTTGATTCATTATCATTTATAATTTGATTTTAATTATTACGTCTCTTTGCTTTATACTTACATATCATCAACATTTCATCAAGGTTCAGTTATAAGAGGCTTGAGCAATATGTATTACATGATATTATGAACTATGTATAAAGGGATGTATATTTAAGTGTAGAAGCTACATATTTCAAGTCTATAGAGCTTGAAATGCCTCGCTGTCCTATAAAGAATTTAACTCTAGAAAAACTGACCATTTGTAGGCAGCGCAATTATTTTATGTGGTTCCTGAGTAAGTGAAGATTATTTTATGTGATCTCTGGGCAAGTAAAGTTATTTTATGTTATCCCTGGAATAGTGATTATTATTTTATGGTGTCCCTGGACAAGTGAAGATTATTTTATGTGGTCCCAGGACAAATGAAGATCATTATTGACCACATAAGGATAAGATATCCCTTTAAATTCATTTTTGAATACCACAATGAAGTTATAAAGTATAAACTTTGCATGTAGATAACTAATAGAAACCTGCTGAATTAGTTCATATTCAGTCTTCTTTTAGAATTCTTGTCCAATTACTTAATTTTAAGGCAGAAACAAACCCTCTCCACTTCACTCAGTTTACTGCCTTCTTTGATGGTGCCACTGCTCTGAATTTTGATGAAATTGTTGGTAAAATATAATCTGTTTAAACTTGAACAGCTCAGCACACAAATTTAGTAAATAAAAAGCTATGATCTGATCAGATATGTTGTATATATTGCTTAGGCCATCACTTGTCTGCTATGCAAAATCATATCAATATCAAGATTATTAGAAATATCATCCTACAATATTTCAGTCCACCTTTGTTTACTTTAATTATTGTATCTTAGTGTTGGGTTGTATTATATTCCACATTATTTTTTCATGCAGAACTCATTGAAAGTTTTTTTAAATATTTAAATTTATGTATCAGACTAAATTCAAGAAAATATAGTTAAGAACTTGTAATTTATGTTTGCATTTATCCAGACCTGGTCTTTGCAATTTTGGTAATTTATTTTTTGTTCCTTTTCTGTATGTTTGCATTTACAACAAATGTTCATTGCAATAAGGAACATTAACGAGATTGGCTGAATCTTTTTGCTTTGATCTTATTGTAAGCAGTTCCTGAAACAATACTTTCTTTATGTTTAATGTTTCTGAAAATAAAGTTTTTATTTATATCCAAATCAGGTGTATTTTTATGGTTCATTTCTTGATTTCTACTGATCTAGCTTAAATTTGTATATGAACTGTGAAATATAGAACTGGATAAGTTAACTCCTTTGATGATGTCATGGCTATCAGTCATGCAGAAATAAGCTTCCACAAATGTGAAATAACATGCTAAGGGAGACACTGAAACCTTATTTAAGAATGAACAAATAGTCACTACATTATAATATGTCAATTATGAAAGGGGGAGGGGAGGGTGGTGGGATAGAGAGTGTAAGGTTGCTACAGTCTCTCAAGAAATAAAAACTCAATATGTTGGAGGTTGAAATCCCTCAAGATTCAAATATCTACTAGTATCAGGGGTAGTTGTTGATGTTGATTAACTAGATCTGCTGAACTGTTCAGTCAATGCCAAATTGAAGAATTTTCAGGTGTTTTCTAGCTAGTGAGGGGAGTTGTATAACATTGTTGTGCCAGGCAATAACTTTAATCTGTCTGTGGTGAGTCCTGGCAATAGAGCAGCACATCTTGCACTGTCTCAAATGAATGGGTGCATTTGTTGCAATTAGGTTTGTGTGCAGGACCTAACGTATTTGTTAAGTTAGATGGCATAGAATTTGTAAATCATCTCTTCCTTTTTTATTAATGTTTGCTATGATTTGTATACCAGACGTGAGTGAATTTTGTTATTTTCTCTTTCCCATGAAGATCATGGGGAAAATTCCATGCTTTGTGCCGTTCGCTAGTTAAGTTCAAGTTAATGCATACTTCTGCCCAGGCTTCTTCTTCTACTTTCTATGAAGTGGTATCTTGTCTTCTTCTTTTTGAACTTCTGTTTTTGGCTTACGGCGTTGCAGACAGGGGGAATGTGTAGATTTCTTGTTTGTGCTAAGTGTGAGACATGTGCTGCTGACACGTTGAACTTTTTGAGTGTTTTTTATCCTCTCTGTCCATCTTCGTTGGAATCGACCTCTTCCTCGGATACGAGACCTTCCGTCTTGATATAGAAGGTCACAAAGGAGGGGTTCTGATACTGACACGTAACTGCATACCGAGTAGCGCGGTAGCTGTTAATCACACTGGACAAGCAGAAATTGTAGGAGTCGACATAATGACACAAGTAACGAAGATCCGCATCTTCAACCTGTACGGCCCACTCAACAATGACCTGTCGCTCTCGAGTATGGAAATCAAGGACTCCAGCTGCCTAGTGGTTGTAGACTTCAACAGCCACCCGGAGAGATGGGGATATTCGGACACAGACAACAGAGGTGATGAAGTGGAAGACTGGGAGATAGACACAAATCTCTATCTTATCAATAGGCCGGAGGACAGCCCTAGTTTCTATTCTAGAACATGGCATACCACCTCCACTCCAGACTTGGCCTTTTCCACAGGTGATATTCACCACAAAATAGACCACCAGGTGCTCAACCAATTGGCGGGTAGCGACCACAGGCCAATTAGGCTAGAAATTGATATGGAAATAGGCCCACAGGAAATAAAACCGCTCCCACGTTTGAATTATAAACAAGCCGACTATGACAGATTTGCAATTCTGACAGATGGACTGTGTGAAACCATCAACACACGAAATAACAATATGAAACCTATGGTGGAAAGTCTAAGCAAAGCAATAATGCAAGCAGCCACTGAAACCAT
This sequence comes from Ariolimax columbianus, assembly GCA_036924085.1. Classification (NCBI taxonomy): domain Eukaryota; kingdom Metazoa; phylum Mollusca; class Gastropoda; order Stylommatophora; family Arionidae; genus Ariolimax; species Ariolimax columbianus. Next base: position 25,488,377 of record JAVGWX010000013.1, on the reverse strand, counting down.
CCCAAGAGGGGCAAGGAAAAACTACAAGCCATATTGGAATGATGAACTGCAGAAAGCGGAGGATGAAGTTTCAAATGCTAGGAACATGGCAGTGAGAGAGCAATCCATGGAGGCAAGTATCGCCCTCAAGGCCATCACAGCGAAATACAAAAGAACACTAAACCAAATAACAAGAGACACATGAAAAAACAAAACACAAAGCCTCAATTTATATAAATAAGGGAACAAACTATGGAATCTAGTCAGAGCCATGAATGACGAAACACCATCAAATAAACAAATTACCATCAAGCAGGGCGACAACATGTTTACCGGAAAAAAAGCAGCAAACGCCTTTATAGAACATTATGCCAGAGCAAACCACATTGATGTCCCTACAGACAGGCATACAGACATTAAGAAGAACAAAAGAGCCACGACAACATCAAGATGGCACCAGAAGAGCACATGATGGCAAAACTAACAATGAATGAAATGGATGAGAACTTTAAAGAAAAAGAAATCGCCCGGAAAAGATGGGGTAACAAACGAAATACTGATGGGGTTGGGCCAAACAGCAAAGAGGAAGTTACTATCAGTCCTGAACCAAAGCTGGAAAAGGGGAATTGTACCACAGACATGGAAAGATGCTGTAATTATACCAGTACCAAAGAAAGAAAACGATAGAACAGATCCAAATGGATACAGGCCCATCAGTCTACTGAGCTGTGTAGGCAAACTGATGGAGCGTATAATAAACACCAGACTGATGTGGCATCTGGAAGAAAAACACATATTAATTCCACAGCAAGCAGGATTTAGACAACACAGATCCACTGAGGACCAGATCACTCTCATAGCACAGGAAATAGACGATGCTTACCAAGAGAAAAAGCATACAGTAGCAGTTTGGGTGGATCTAGAGAAGGCATTTTACAAGGTGTGGAAAGAGGGACTTAAAGTCAAGCTACGAAGAAGTGAAGTATGTGAGAAAATGTACAGATGGGTCAGCCACTACCTCGAAAACAGAACAGCCAGAGTTCAAGTACAAGAGAAGTTGAGCAAATAGATGACACTGGAGCAAGGAGTACCCCAGGGTGGGGGGAGGGGGGGGGGGTACTGTCACCCACACTTTTCCTGGTGTATATAAACAACATCACAGACAATATACCAAGAAGAGTCCACAGCTCCATGTTTGCAGACGATCTGGCTATGTGGACCTCTTTAAAAAATCTCACCGTAGCAAGCAATCGGATGCAGCAGGCCCTAACATCGTTGGAGGAGTGGGCGAACACATGGCTGGTCAAAATAAATGAGGAAAAAACAACATGTACGATATTCTCGCTTTCAAATAAACCCCAGAACACCAAAATAAGTCAAACCAAACTACTTGGGAGTCACATTTGATTGGCGCATGACATGGAAAAGTCAGATCGAGAGAAACCGAATGAGAGCCAGACAAAGAATGGCAATCATGAGGAAACTTGTTGGCACAAGCTGGGGAGCAGACGAAAGAATACTAAAGAAACTGTACACTGGAAGAGTGAGACCAGTTCTCGAGTATGGCATTGCGGCATGGACAACAGCAGCAAAATCAAACTTTGATAAAATTAGCAAACTTCAAAACCAAGCCATGAGAGTTATAACAGGAGGCATGAAGTCAACGCCAATTGTAGAACTTGAAAAGATTACAAATCTGCAATCCATGACCGACAGAAGAGACTGCAGAGCCCAGCAGCAAGCAGAGAAACTCAGAAGACTGACAGATCATCCAATGCATCAGAGACTAAATAGATTTCGAAATGGGAAACTAAAGCGGAGAAACTTTGCAAAAATAGCCAAAGCAAAGATGAGCGAAGACCTATGAACACCGTAACAATACCAAAGCCCATCCCTACTGTACGCAAACCTACCTGGAAGCAGCATATCATTCCGGAGGTGGTAGAAAATATACCAGGTATTGGAAACAAGAACAGCCAGACTGAAAAAGAAAGAAGAGACATAACCCTGAGGTAAATAACGGAAAACTACCCAAGCATGGAATGGACCCATGCATACATCGACGGTTCTGTAACAAACACAACACAGAACGGAGAGGCAGGGGTATTCCTGAGCCTACCAAATGGTAGAAAAATAACACTGTCAGTGGCAACTGGAAAATTCTCAAGCAATTTCAGAGCGGAGGCAGAGGCACTGAGGGCTGCGGTAGAAGCAATGCTGACAGACGAAAGCAATGAAAGCCAGATAGTCCTGTTTACAGATGCCCTGGCCATAGTCACAGCACTAAAAAGCCAGAAAAATACTGAACTTAAGGATTTAAGAGCATTACTCTGTCAACTATGCCAGCAGTATGCACCAAAAAGAGTAGTGGTACAGTGGGTTCCATCCCACTGTAACATCCAAGGCAACGAGGAGGCAGCCTGACTGGCAAAACAAGGTCCAAGACTACCACAACCGGATTCTAGTGTGACCTACGAAGAGTCCAAAAGGCTTATTAGGGCCAGATACATGGCCAAATGAGAAACAGAACGTACTGGCTACACAAAAAATGATACATATTACCAGTTGAACAGAAGAGAGCAGGTCGTGGTCTTCAGACTCCGCACAGGTCACAGCAGACTGAGGTACCACCTATTCAATAAACTGAAGATAGGTGGCACTGACGAATGTACTTGTGGTACAGGAAAAATGACCGCTGAACATCTGCTGCAAAACTGCCCAGTATACAAGGACCAGAGAAAGCACATGTGGCCATCACCAGTGGCAACACTAGACAAGCTCTATGGCAGTGCCGACAGCCTCAGAATGATCACTGCTTTCTTCGAAAAAATACAGGTTGATGTTTGACAGCGTACGAAGAAGAAGAAGACCTCTTGCTCGTGGCCCTGAAACCTCCATGTAGGTTGATCATTGATGTTTGTCCATCACATGTCATGAAGACCACTTTCTTCGTTCAGCCGTGTGGACAGTCTTTTCTCTTGCTGTATCCGTTGAAATTGGTGACTTGCGCTGTGATTTAGATTAAAGTAAGGAAGAAACTGCGCTTTATGTCAACCTCACTCTCTGGTGTATCTTTGGACAGTAGCAAGATTTTATTGAGACGACTGGAGATAGCACAGGATACAGATTTTTTCCTCAGGGTTTACTATCGATACCTTTTCCGTAAACAGGTATCCTGCAAGGCAATGGAGGGGGATGACATCTATCACTGTGTGTCGTGCCTTTCCATAACTGCAAGAGGTTGTAGGGACATCACTCAGCATTTGAGTGATGTGTTGAGCATCTCTCCCGGGCGGTTTTCTAGTCCATTACAGTTGTGTATAAATTTCACAGTCACACCAAAACCAACGCTGTCTGCAGCTAGAGCAAAGGGCGCCAATCTTGTGAAGTTCAGCCGTAGTAGACCGTGAAAATACGACACAGGCTTAAGCTTAGTGCTAATTCATGTATCCAATGTCCAGGCCAGTATAATCGGAGGGAAGAAAACAAAAAACTAATGAACTAACCAGTCCAAATGGAAAACAACTACACGTTTCCATGAACACAAGTCTAAGTCGTTGTAAAAAGTAAAGTAAAGTAACCCATAGCATTACTGCCGTAGGGGTGTGAGGTGTTAGCGATCTCACATTTCAAAGGCTCGGCTATATGAGGGCGGTAGCCATCTCCTCTCCCTAACCGCTTTTTCTTCCTGGACTGAACTAGTGAATTCCAGGCAAATCCATGGCCTGGCGGCATCTATAATGAACTAAAACACCAGAGCAATGTAGACCCACAGCCGGTAGAGCGCCATATTTGCCGCTGGACAGATGACCAAACCACTTTATCTTCTGTGTGTCAATGTAGTGGCTAACCAATGTAGACTCCACTATATTTTTCAATGTGCTGTTGTAAATTTGGTTGCGAGTTGTCTTTCCTGCTGCACTTCATGCACAGTGCATGTCACAGCTCTCAATCTGTCATTTGGGCCTATGTAATAAAGCCCATATTTGACACTGATAACATAACATAGGAATAATCAATGTCTTTATCAGCCTCTGTGTAGAAGAAATAGTGATACTTGGATGTTTCAGGTAGTTCATCTTGTTGGCTATTTGAATTATATGTTCTATCTCTCTGTCTAGTCCACTGTCATCGATGAAGATGTTTCCCAGGTACATGAATTCATGTACTAGCTTTGGGGTTTTGTGGAAACTGTGCTTGTCAGTGGACATTTGATTGTCATAGTTTCTGGGTTTTAAGTTTCTGGGTTTGATTTTCATGTCATACTCTAAGCAGGCTGAGTCAAGTCACAGAAGTGTGTTGTAAATTATCTTGTTTATTATAGAAGGTTCTGGTCATCTGTGAAAATCTTGCTTGTTCTGTGAGTTTAATGTATATTGTTCTGCTTTCTTGACTGTTTTGTTTTTCCATCTTTCTTCAGGCTTGTTCTTTAACAATTATTTCTATATCTAAAATCCAGAAATGACTGAAACATCTGTGGCTGCCCCTTGGTATTGTCATTTTAACAATGTCCAGGATACCCTTTATGATGTTGCTTAATGTATTCTCTATAGTGTCTGTCGAGTTAATGCTGTTGGATAGAGCTACATATGTTGTCCAGTTAGCTTTTTCTATAGTTCCAATACACCTTTTTCTTTTGCTGCATTTGTAATGTTTTTATAGTGATGAGTATAGGTCTGTGGTCATTCCAATGTCTTCCAGAACTTTGTATGTACAAATATCAGCTGATACTATGGTGAGGTCAGGTCTGCTGGTTGCTTCTGTACTTCTGTTCAGGAGAGTGGTTCTGTTTTTGTTTTCTGTTTTAAGATCAAGTTGAACAAATTGCGGATGTTGTCTATCTCGTCTGCTGTATGTTTTATAGCTCCATGAATGCGAGGGGGGCATTAAAGTCTCCCGCTAATACTGTCTTATTATATGCAGTACCTCAAGGTGTTGTTTTCTCTTTCCTAGTTTGTTCACAATCTTCCGCTACCAAGCCATGGAAAGAGCTTTGCAAGTAGCAGGATGTAGTCTGGAGAACAAAATGACTTGTGTCATAGTTTACAGCTACTGCGATATTTGAACCTTAAGGGGGATCAAGATGCTGAGCAGCACATGAGCTGCAGTGGTCAGCGACCCATAGCTGACTGCTAGCGTCAGGGCAAGCAAACCATAGCTGCTAAGACCCTTCTACACCTCCACGCGGTGATCCTGGATAACAGGCTGCAGCAGGACAGACTGGCTAAGGAAAAGGGATCGAAGAGGGAATGCTAACCCGGTACTAAAACAATGCTTGCTGAAGTTGAATTTGTTAGACCGAAAGGTGCAAATATCGCAGTCGAGCTGTAAACTACGACACAGCGCATTCCGTTCTCTGAACTACATTCTGCTACGTGGGCCCTTTCAGGGTTTGTTAGCGGGAGATTGAGAACGAACGAAGAATAAGAAGAAGAAGAACCTTAAAGTCCGACACATCCAGCTTCAGCTGGCATTTTTGGATACCGGTTTAGCCTTCTCTCTTCGATAACTTCTTTTTAGCCAGTCTGCCCTGTTGCAGCCTGTTATCCAGGATCACCTCGTGGAGGTAGAGAAGGGTCTTGGTAACTCTGAGTTGTTGACCCTAATGCTAGCTTTGGGTTGCTGACCGCTACAGCTCATGCACTACTGAGCATCTTGATCGGTAAAATAACTCAAACAAAGCAATGGAAGATGTTTGTGTGTGTTTCCACATACAAGTAAGTATTTAGTCTTTGGTTTCCACTCTTTCTGATAACTTCCTTTGATTCCAACTCTCCCATGTGTATCTTCTCTTACCCCTTCCGTGTCAATGGACTGGTTTTCCATATCTCCATTACTTCAACAGGTGTGTATTCTTTACCACCCTCTTCGTGCACGGTGTTTTCCATACCAGCTTCACAACTTCACCATATCCCCATATTCTAGCACATGTGCTTTCTTATTTCCTATACCATATCATGACTGCTTTCTGCAACTACATGCACTGCACCGTAAATACTCTTCCTTACCTCTTTCCTGATACCAAGCAACAATTGCTCTTCAATACTTGGGAGCGCCGATGGACGCGGAAGGTTCCAGAACTGAGATTCGGGCAAGAACTGCGATGATCATGACTACTCTGACCAATATGGAGGAGCAAAAGCATCAACCTGAAATCCAAGTTGAGTTTAATGTATGTACTTGTCACTTGCGTGTACATTTGCGCGTTCGAAACTTGGACAGAATTTCTAGAGCCAAGAATTTGTGCAATGGAGATGAGATATCTGCGTCGGATCTTCAGCATTTCGTATCTAGACCACGTCCCCAACAAGGCAGTTGGGGAACACCGATAAGAGAGAGGTCGGCCAATATAAAGATCTATTGAGTATGGTTGTTTTGTTGTTGTTTGTCTATCATTTTCAAAGACGACCACATTGTCATCTGTCAATCCTGGATGGGTTTGTAGATGGTTGATCAAACCAATGTGAGCTCGAAAGCATCTGTCACACTTAGGCAGAGAAACACTGTCTGGCCGTCAGACGGAGGCAACTCGTATCTTGCCTTTCGTGTCGCCCGTCTCAGTGCAGCTTTCTTGATTATTGTCTGCTCTATATATGCAGTGTTAGCAGTGATTTTGCTACGCCAGTCAGAGTGATCAGTAGCAATATTCTTCCAATCTTCAAGATAAATGCCGCAGTTCTTCATTGAGTGTCTTTGAAACGATTTATTTGCCAACCGCGAGCTCGCTTGCCAGACACAAGCTTGTTATAGAATATTTTCTTTGGAAGCAGTGAATAAGGTAAATGCAATGTTAGGTATGATAAAAAAAAATATTAAACATAAGAGTAAGGAAGTGAATGTTAAACTGTACAATGCATTAGTTAGACCTATATTGGAGTACTGTGTATATGTGTGGAGTCCTTATCGTAGAGGAGATATAAACATACTGGAAAGGATACAAAGAAGAGCGACAAAACTGAAAGTGGGATTCCAGAATTTCAGTTACGAGGAAAGACTCAGAAAAGCCTGCCTACAGTGTTTAGAAAATAGAATAATTTGAAGTGACTTAATACAGGTTTATAAGATAATCACAGGAAAGGTTCAATTAGACTATAACAAGTTTTTTTCAAAATACAACCACCAACGAGAAAAGGAGGGCACAGATAAAAATTAACTAAAGAAAGGTCCAGATTGGATATTAGCAAATTATTTTAGTCAAAGATTGGTGAATTCTTGAAATGCATTACCCCAGGAGGTAGAGGAGACAGAGACAGTTAATACATTTAAGAATAGATTGGATGTGCATAGCTTTTAAAGCAGGGTAATGCAAATGTGACTGGTTGTCTTCTAAACCAGTATAAAAACGTTAAGTTAAGATATGTCAACTGCAGTGTACTGGTTGACCAGAATATTTAATATGACCTGAGCGCCTAGAAAGGTACCGGCCGATTGGACACGAGCAATCATCGTTCACATCTAGAAAAATAAAGGCGACAAGTGAGAGTGCGAAACGTATAAGGGAATATGTCTTATAAGCCACACAAATAAAATATATGCAAAGATACTAGAAAGAAGAGCAAGACCGAAACTGGAATCTAGGAAATAATCAGTTTGGGTTCAGGAAAGTTAATAGCTGCACAGACGCCCCAAATGTGGACGTCTCGAGTGCGTAATTTATGCGTAAGGGGGACTGCGTTCGCGCTATCCTCTGATAAATCAATAATGACATCAAATGAATTTTCTTCTCACAGTTTTATATTATCATAACACTTTTATACCAGCAGTCATTAAAAACAAATCGCTTTAAAAAAAAATTATCATTCACACAAGAGAGTGTGCACGCTAAACCCATTTTCCTGTGCATGTCGTGTTTACTTCTAATTTTGCGTGCAAAACACCGAATTGATTATACTTGTATTATACTGGTTTGACCTGCAATCTCTACTTGCATGGACCCAATTGAACACGTGTGGGATGAACTGAACAGAAAGGTCCGCTAGCATGACATCAACAATGTGAATGAACTTTACAGAGCACTCTGCAGAATGGAACGCCATACCTCAAATATTTTTCGAGACACGGGTCACACAGAGTATTAATAATAAGAGAAGTGACTTCATGACAGTGAGTGTGACATTTTTACACCTAGGGTTGGCAACTGCTTAGGAGCCGCCTCTGGATTGTCTCATGTTCTAGAATACAGTACGTTTTGGGTCAGTAAATGGACCAGAAATGTAAAGATCTGTAGTTTCGGTTACTTTAAATTTAGCACAGTGAGTTGAGGTGGATAAAATAAAGCGATGCTTTTTCTAATCACTGCTAGTATATGTTTCTCTCGTTAAGACAAGACAGCTTCAATAGCCAATCAGGCCAGTTATTATTTTCTCACGAAAAGTTGTTTTCAAAGTTCAATTTACATCACTGTGAGAGTCTTGGTGCAGACCCTGATAAAGAGTGAATGAATGTATGTATGCTTGAGACTTTTCTCATTTTTTTTCTCCACACAAACTGAAATAATACAAAAATTGTACATGTGAGATAGAATGAATATATTATTTTTGTTACTGGCATCCTAATGTCTGAACACTCTGAATATGCCTTGCCACTTTAACAATGTGAAAACACAATGGAAACACATGAGACATAAAAGTCGTCCCATTTTTTTTTAGTTACTTGTCTAGTTCTCGAACTGGACGGACGTGTTCCAGGGAGCGGCTGTGTTTTTCGCGAAGGAGTGATTTCTTGTTTCCACGTTTTTTTTTGTTTTTGTGCTTATTCGACATAGAAAAATGGCAGATTTATTCATGGATTTCAATTCTGAAGACTTCGTTCAAGACGACGAAATTCATAAAGAGGGAACACTCGTAATCACGGTCTCCGGACAGCAAGCATTCAAGACGTCCTACCATTTAATTCATAGCATTTTAACGGGACCAGCCGGAGTTGGCCCAAATGGAGTTGTGGGTATCGGAAGATTTTCCGACCCCAGAGTCTTTTGCGCCACCCTAACGCAATCAGCGCACATACAACATTACCAAAGATTAGATGGCATGACTCTGGAGTGGGACAACCCAAAGATCTCAGTGCTCATAGAACATTCAGATAAGGTCAAGTCTAAGGGAGTCGTCCACTGGGCGCCCCTCACAGTGAAGCCAGAAGCTATAAAAAAAATTGTTGCAGCAGCCACCGGGGACGAGGAGGTCCGGGTAAAGCAACAAAAAAATTGCCTAGATAAGTGGGATTTTTGGTACAAGCCCACCAAACAGCCTATCCCCCACTACGCCCACGCAAATTTAAAAGGTGGAATAAATACCACATGGAAAATGTGGGTAACGTTGACAGGCAGGCGAACCCCATGCGACCATTCTGGCGAAGAGTCACATTGGTCGAGCCAATGTCAAAAAAAAACAGACCACAGATCACCAAAAACCCAAATACCACAGAACAGCAGACACCAGCACCACCACCGACGGTAGCACTCCTGACAGCAACACCACAACGAGAGCCAGAGCCATCAAAAACACGAACAGTAACGGAAGACGGCTTCACAATTATTGAACATGCACGAAAGCGGAAAAACATAACACACAACAACAAGAACGGGACACCACAAAAACAAAAGACACGCAGCCCTATCAAGACAATCCCACGGAAGCAGACCCAACAGACAGCACAACAGAGCAGGGTAACCCCACAGAAGCCAATAAACATTCAAACAAGAAAAACAGAACAGATAACAACAGACGACAACAAACACGACTCCAGCCTTGAGAATACCACACCAGCCTGACACGCCCTAGTGGACGCCGAAGACCATGAAAGCAGCCCTCAGCCGATTATTGACATTTTAGACGACGAGCTAAAAATGGAGGACTATTTATACTGATTACATATACAGTTTTATAGACCAATAGATAAATAATGTGGAAATTTAACTCGTGTGAATGGTTCCCTGTTTTCTTCGTCAAGGTACGTTTTTTTTTTGGTCAAATTTACATCTTCTACTCTCTCCCTGTCATGTTTGTTCTCCAATCTCTGGCTTGCCATAATAGTTCACTAGGAATGATCCTTTTCCTCTCCTCCAGTATCTCATGTTCGCTGCCCCTATCCTTAAAACTGCACTTTCTGAATGTAAATGTGTTTGGGTGTATGAAAAATGAGAGTATGTTTAGCCTCTTTGTGGGTACGAATGTCTCTCTCTGTTTGTTTCAATCCGAAAGGTATAGAAAGAAAGATATATATATTCTTTTGAAAGAATCTGACAAGTAAATAAATGAACTATAAGATGTATAAGGATGAATGGTTTTGACTGTGGAACCTTCATAAACTGTATCACAGATCATGCAACACAACACACCACTACACACACACCCCATGGCATCATCAAGTAAACTACACATCATATCTTTAAATATCAGAGGCCTAAAGCACAAACTACAACACATAATAACTCTAATGCACAGACACAAAACAGATTTCATCTTTCTACAAGAAACACACATAGCCCACGACATGCATGCAAACTTACTCACAACAAATTTAGGAATAGCACATGCATGGTTCAGTTTAGGTACACAGACAGGGGTAGCAATATTACAGACATCAGACAGATGGGAAATAACACACAACCACAGAGACACAGAGGGAAGGGTACAGATAATACAAGTACAAAGCAAATTTAACAATAACGACACACATACACTAGTTAACATATATGCCCCCGCAATAAAAACACAACAATACACATTTTACGCAAACCTTTTTAATACATTAAACCAGCACTATAAAAAACATAAAATTATAATGGGAGGAGATTTCAACTGTGTATTAAATCAATTAGATACAACACACCGTACAATCAAAACAAGAAAAACAAACGACATTCTACAGTACATTTTAGATGAACATGCCCTGTTAGACACATACAGACGAAAATACCCAGAGGGCAAAGAGACAACATACACAGACAAAACACACACTCACGGGACATCAGCTAGGCTAGATAGATTTTACATTCATGAAAATTATAGAATAAACAAAATACGACATTTAGACACCAACACTTTCACAGACCACAAAGCAGTAGAGATAGTAGTAAACACAACACGCATAAATATTAATCACACAGAGTCTGTACATTGGAAATTTAACAATTCTTTACTTAAAAATGAACAATTTGTCAAAAGTATAACTAATTTAATACAAGACTATGTACAGACCGCCCCAACTGAAAATTTAGCTGAATATTGGGATTTACTAAAAGGAACAATTAAGGAAAAAATACAAAAAATATCACTAATTATCCACAAACAAATAAGAAGAAATAAACAAATTATAGAAGAAGCAATTAGATTAACCGAACTTTTAGATAAAAATGCCCCAATAATTCACATACTTCAGGAAGAGCTAGATAAAATTGAAAACCATAGGATACAAGGGGCACAATTAGGGACAAAATTAAATTTCATAACACAAGAAACACCAAGTAAACAGTTTTTAGCAGTAGAACAAAACATACAGAGGAGCAGACAAATACACGAAATAAAAGGGGAGGGAGGAAAAATGTGTACAGAGACCAATGAAATCGGTCAAGCGTTTAGACATTTCTACGCTAAACTGTACTCAGCAGAGAGCACCCAAACAAACACACGTGAAGTTTGTGAGACCTTCACAAAGCGCCTGAACAAACAGGACAAACAAACTATAAATAAACTTTTAACAATAAACGATCTACAAGACGCCCTCAGTTCTTTTCAAAAGGACAAGAGTCCTGGCCCTGATGGCCTGACTGCTGAGTTCTATTCCACGTTCTTTAACGTGCTAAGACCACTCTTTCTCAGGGTCTTACACGAGGCCTTTGAGAAAGGTGAACTCCCAAATAGTTTAAATCAATCATACGTAACTTTAGTTCACAAACCTGACACAGATAAATCAGAAATAAAAAATTACAGACCAATATCACTTTTAAACACAGATTACAAAATACTAACAAAAACTTTAACGATTAAAATTAAACCTTTCATGGAAAATCTAATTAACGAAGATCAACAGTGTAGTGTACAAAATAGAAGTATCATTAAACACGCGCATTTTTTAAGAGATATTATTCAATACACACACGAAAAGGACACGCAAGCAGCAATTTTATCAATAGACCAGGAAAAGGCATTCGATATGGTATCACATGAATATATGCATAGAACACTAAAGAGAAATAACTTGGGAAAATATTTTAGAAATTGGGTTAAAATCTTATACAGGAAACCAGAAAGTAGATTATTAATAAACCACACACTTACAGACAACATACACTTAACAAGATCAGTAAGACAAGGTTGCCCGTTATCCCCGTTATTTTTTTTTTTTTTTTTTTTGAAAAAATCTTTATTGCACAATTTTAAAACAAAATGTTGTGTGATGTGAAATGAAGTGAGGTGAAAATTCTCATGAGATGAAACGTGAGATGGTGGGAGTTACACTTTGTGAGGTGAAAGGTGACATACATTTATTTGTGAAAGCATAAATGAATGTACATATAAATGAATGCCAAAATAAAATAAAATAATGCACATGCGTACTTGCTGATACATACCTATTCATTTTGCATATACATATATCTTTTCACACCTACAGGCACATATCCACAGGCATATATATATATATATATATATATATATATATATACACATGCGCACACACATATATACGTATATGTATATATACCCACTCATGCTTACACCCATGTATACATGCATACATACATACATGCATTCATCCGTCTATCCATCCATCCCTCCATACATACATACATATATACGTATACACACACATACACACATACACGCACACTTATGTACGCATGTACATACACACATATATATGTACGTATGTGTACATGAATAAACTTACGTACCCACATACATATATGCAACATGAGTACATATCCGTACATACATATTTGCTTTACACACACATTTGTATATATATATAAGTATTATATTATTCTAAAAAGGCTATAGAGTCATAAGGTTTTGTGTATTTGTACAGTAGTCAAAGGGGTAAGTAATGTATGGCCTACATTAGAACCATTCTTTACCCTAGGATTCCTGTCAGTCCCCTATGCCATTAAAAAAAGCGCCTATTTCCTGTCCATTGTCCTTTTAGTCCAGACTGAGGAACTGACCGGCGGAGGAGAGGACCACCATAAAACTGGTGAATTGAAAAGACAGGAGATAAGATTTGACCGCTGGGGGAGTGTTTGAGTGATTTAGTTCAGTAGAGAAGCCACCCCTCAGTTGGAAAGGGGGAAATTGATACTTTCCTGCTCTGTGAACTGTTTAATACTGTTATTTTTGGTTGTGGGGTTTTGGGAGAAAAATGAGGGATAGTCCCAAAACGGCAAACATTCATTCACTCTTTTCCCCATTGATACATTTTTTCCTGTTTGACTTGGCAAGAGAAATTTAAGTTTAAGTTTAAATTGAAATTGAAAGTTGAAATTGAAAAAGATGAAGCATATTATAACATACATATTTCCAGTACAACATTTACATTTGTATGTCGCTACTGGACAACGCCTTCCTCATGAACATGTGAAGTAGAGTGTCTGGGGAGTATGTTCTGAAGCGATATGAGGCTTCATTTCTACATCTCCATATGATGTGTCTGTATTCTGATAGCAGAATTAGCATTTGTGTTTGAATGTTTGGTGTCGTGTCTGGTATAGTGTTTAACATTATTGCCTTATACATGTCTACCTTCTGTCTTGTTTGTGTCTCGATTGTGTCTTGTAGAATTTGTCTTGTGGGTGTGACTGTACTGCACGAGTAGAAAATGTGGTCTTCTGTTTCTTTTTCTTTCATCTGACATAGTTGACATTTGGGTTTGCGTTGTTTTCCTGTGTTTATGGGAGTTAGGTTGAAAAAAAGTCTGTAAGCGACTTCTCTAGCTTTTGGTGTAATGTGTGGGTTGTGTAGATTTGTGAACGTGTTCGTGTAGTCTGTTTTAAAATATTTGTAACCTCTTTTTATTCTAAGGTGTAGTGGGGGTGCTTGTAGCTTGACTAGATGTTTGTATATTTGATTTGTCTTCTGTTGTGTTAGTTGTTCGTGTCCTAGGGTGGCTTTTATGCATGACGTGTAGAAAGGCGGTAATGTCCCACAGAAGTGTGGGGTTGCGTTATTTATTGGTATCAGCTTGGATATACTGAGGCCAATGTAGTAGTGCGCAAGTGTGTGTTGTTCTGGATGTTTGACAATCCGCCCGACATGGCCTATTCGGAGGGACTGTATTTTGGTCTGAATGTTTTGGAGTGCGATACCTCCGAGTCTCTTGTCTTGTGCCAGTGTGTGTTGGCTTATGCTGTGTATGGTGTTTGCGAAAATGAAACTCCTAATGAGTTTGTTGATATCTTTGATTGTCTGCTGTGGGGGTTCAAACACTGTGGCTGTGTAGATTAATTTGGGGATGATGTATGTGTTTACTATTATGCTACGGCCAAAAATTGTGGCTGTTTTGTATCTGTATCTTTGTAGCATGTCTTTTATTTTGGTCGTTAAATGTGTCCTTGTGTCGTGGTGAATGTGGTTGGGGTCAGATAGGAAGGTTATGCCGTACAATTTAATGGAGTCTGTTATTTTTAGAACAAAAGGAAAGTCTACTTTGTTTTTCCACTGGCCTATGCCCATTATAGTGGATTTTTGTATATTTATTTTTGCCCCACTGTCTTTGCCAAATTGTGCAAACGTGTTTAGAATGTTTTCTATTGATGTGTAGTCTGGGGGAAAGAAGACGGTGTCGTCTGCGTAGGCAAGCAACTTCTTCTCCTTCGCTCCATGTATGTGTGTGCCTTTTATGGAGCTGTCTTGTCTGATTTTCTCTAATAGGGGCTCTAAGGCAAGGGTATAGAGCAATGGGGACAGGGAACATCCCTGTCTCCCTGATCTCGTTAGCCGAAAGGCACTTGTAACCTGGTGGTTTACCAGTACCTTGCTTTCAGGCTTTGCGTATAGGATTTTTATCACTTTCTAAAATGGTCTCCTATGTTGCAACTCTCGAGGACTTTATGGAGGTACTGATGGGATACCCTATCGAAAGCTTTTTCTTGCATTATACGCATTAGTGTTAGAACCAATCTTAGAGAAAATCAGACAAGACACAACAATTAACGGAACACACATACCAGGGATAGGAGAAAAAAAACTAAAAGCATATGCAGATTTTTATTAAAATAGACATGTATATAATTCTTTCTGCAGGGTTAGTTTCCTATATATATATTTGTTGTCTGATAAGCGCCAAATGTGTTTTCATTTGTTATGGATTACTCTTGCAATAAATGTCACGAATTGCCAACATTTAGTAGTACTGACTTCCCTTAGTTTCACGTATTCTGGATACGACATTTGAGACGTCACTGACAGTCAGCTCAGCGAATTCCTTTGCACTGTTAACAATTAGCGAACCCTGGGTTCTGGGAGATTATGTAATTTTTAAACAGCTGTTTCATTTCCTTCAGTTTGACTTCAGTCATTTATCAGAAGAATTATAAGCAACCATTTAGGTTGATGTCATTTGTACAGAGCTTAAGAAGGGGAGAGAAAATATTTATTTTTAATTTTCGGGAGATAACCCCATTACGAAGTTGCATGACCCCCACATTTTGGGAAATATTTTTTCTAAAAAGGACGTATTCCTAATTGCTGCTTTCAGTCTTTTATACGTTATGCATCTATCACGACAAATTTGCTCATTTAAAATTAATTTATTAATCAAGATACTGTTTTTGTAGAACACATAATTAAATATCATAAGAAAATGGCACGTGCTTGCACACGCCCAGAAAATTAGAAGTTAGTTAAATCATACTTACCTGGCACGGGAAATTACCGTTATCAACTAGGCGGTTTTCCCAGGTTGAGGCCCTTCCATTGCACACCGGTTGGGTTGACGCCTGCGATCGCCCCAAATGTGGACGACTCGAGTGCGTAATTTGTGCGTAAGGGGGACTGCGTTCGCGCTATCCTCTGATAAATCAATAATGACATCAAATGAATTTCCTTCTCACAGTTTCATATTATCATAACACTTTTATACCAGCAGTCATTAAAAACAAATCGCTTTTTTTTAAAAATTATCATTCACACAAGAGAGTGTGCACGCTAAACCCATTTTCCTATGCATGTCGTGTTTACTTCCAATTTTGCGTGCAAAACACCGAATTGATTATACTTTTATTATACTGGTTTGACCTGCAATCTCTACTTGCATGGACCCAATTGAACACGTGTGGGATGAACTGAACAGAAGGGTCCGCTAGCATGACATCAACAATGTGAATGAACTTTACAGAGCACTCTGCAGAATGGAACGCCATACCTCAAATATTTTTCGAGACACGGGTCACACAGAGTATTAATAATAAGAGAAGTGACTTCATGACAGTGAGTGTGACATTTTTACACCTAGGGTTGGCAACTGCTTAGGAGCCGCCTCTGGATTGTCTCATGTTCTAGAATACAGTACGTTTTGGGTCAGTAAATGGACCAGAAATGTAAAGATCTGTAGTTTCGGTTATTTTAAATTTAGCACAGTGAGTTGAGGTGGATAAAATAAAGCGATGCGTTTTCTAATCGCTGCTAGTATATGTTTCTCTCGTTAAGACAAGACAGCTTCAATAGCCAATCAGGCCAGTTATTATTTTCTCACGGAAAGTTGTTTTCAAAGGTCAATTTACATCACTGTGACAGTCTTGGTGCAGACCCTGATAAAGAGTGAATGAATGTATGTATGCTTGAGACTTTTCCCATTTTTTTTCTCCACACAAACTGAAATAATACAAAATTGTACATGTGAGATAGAATGAATATATTATTTTTGTTACTGGCATCCTAATGTCTGAACACTCTGAATATGCCTTGCCACTTTAACAATGTGAAAACACAATGGAAACACATGAGCCATGAAAATCGTCCCAAAACCAAAACCTGTAAAATGATACTCAGAACAGGGGAAAAGTATCAATTCCTCAAGGATTAACCAGATGGGTGCGTTAAAAATGTATTGTTTAAAAAAAATCTATCTCAATTTTAAGGTTTTCATTTGAATGTATATATATATATATATATACATATATATGTATATGTATTAAAATAGACATGTATATAATTCTCTCTGTAGGGTTAGTTTCCTATATATATTTGTTGTCTGATAAGCGCCAAATGTGTTTTCATTTGTTATGGATTACTCTTGCAATAAATGTCACGAATTGCAAATATTTAGTAGAACTGACTTCCCTTAGTTTCACGTATTCTGGATACGACATTTGAGACGTCACTGACAGTCAGCTCAGCGAATTCCTTTGCACTGTTAACAATTAGCGAACCCTGGGTTCTGGGAGATTATGTAATTTTTAAACAGCTGTTTCATTTCCTTCAGTTTGACTTCAGTCATTTATCAGAAGAATTATAAGCAACCATTTAGGTTGATGTCATTTGTACAGAGCTTAAGAAGGGGAGAGAAAATATTTATTTTTAATTTTCGGGAGATAACCCCATTACGAAGTTGCATGGCCCCCACATTTTGGGAAATATTTTTTCTAAAAAGGACGTATTCCTAATTGCTGCTTTCAGTCTTTTATACGTTATGCATCTATCACGACAAATTTGCTCATTTAAAATTAATTTATTAATCAAGATACTGTTTTTGTAGAACACATAATTAAATATCATAAGAAAATGGCACGTGCTTGCACACGCCCAGAAAATTAGAAGTTAGTTAAATCATACTTACCTGGCACGGGAAATTACCGTTATCAACTAGGCGGTTTTCCCAGGTTGAGGCCCTTCCATTGCACACCGGTTGAGTTGACGCCTGCGATCGCCCCAAATGTGGACGACTCGAGTGCGTAATTTGTGCGTAAGGGGGACTGCGTTCGCGCTATCCTCTGATAAATCAATAATGACATCAAATGAATTTCCTTCTCACAGTTTCATATTATCATAACACTTTTATACCAGCAGTCATTAAAAACAAATCGCTTTTAAAAAAAAATTATCATTCACACAAGAGAGTGTGCACGCTAAACCCATTTTCCTATGCATGTCGTGTTTACTTCCAATTTTGCGTGCAAAACACCGAATTGATTATACTTTTATTATACTGGTTTGACCAGCAATCTCTACTTGCATGGACCCAATTGAACACGTGTGGGATGAACTGAACAGAAGGGTCCGCTAGCATGACATCAACAATGTGAATGAACTTTACAGAGCACTCTGCAGAATGGAACGCCATACCTCAAATATTTTTCGAGACACGGGTCACACAGAGTATTAATAATAAGAGAAGTGACTTCATGACAGTGAGTGTGACATTTTTACACCTAGAGTTGGCAACTGCTTAGGAGCCGCCTCTGGATTGTCTCATGTTCTAGAATACAGTACGTTTTGGGTCAGTAAATGGACCAGAAATGTAAAGATCTGTAGTTTCGGTTATTTTAAATTTAGCACAGTGAGTTGAGGTGGATAAAATAAAGCGATGCGTTTTCTAATCGCTGCTAGTATATGTTTCTCTCGTTAAGACAAGACAGCTTCAATAGCCAATCAGGCCAGTTATTATTTTCTCACGGAAAGTTGTTTTCAAAGGTCAATTTACATCACTGTGACAGTCTTGGTGCAGACCCTGATAAAGAGTGAATGAAAGTATGTATGCTTGAGACTTTTCCCATTTTTCTTCTCCACACAAACTGAAATAATACAAAATTGTACATGTGAGATAGAATGAATATATTATTTTTGTTACTGGCATCCTAATGTCTGAACACTCTGAATATGCCTTGCCACTTTAACAATGTGAAAACACAATGGAAACACATGAGCCATGAAAATCGTCCCAAAACCTGTAAAATGATACTCAGAACAGGGGAAAAGTATCAATTCCTCAAGGATTAACCAGATGGGTGCGTTAAAAATGTATTGTTTAAAAAAAATCTATCTCAATTTTAAGGTTTTCATTTGAATGTATATATATATATATATACATATATATGTATATGTATTAAAATAGACATGTATATAATTCTCTCTGTAGGGTTAGTTTCCTATATATATTTGTTGTCTGATAAGCGCCAAATGTGTTTTCATTTGTTATGGATTACTCTTGCAATAAATGTCACGAATTGCAAATATTTAGTAGAACTGACTTCCCTTAGTTTCACGTATTCTGGATACGACATTTGAGACGTCACTGACAGTCAGCTCAGCGAATTCCTTTGCACTGTTAACAATTAGCGAACCCTGGGTTCTGGGAGATTATGTAATTTTTAAACAGCTGTTTCATTTCCTTCAGTTTGACTTCAGTCATTTATCAGAAGAATTATAAGCAACCATTTAGGTTGATGTCATTTGTACAGAGCTTAAGAAGGGGAGAGAAAATATTTATTTTTAATTTTCGGGAGATAACCCCATTACGAAGTTGCATGGCCCCCACATTTTGGGAAATATTTTTTCTAAAAAGGACGTATTCCTAATTACTGCTTTCAGTCTTTTATACGTTATGCATCTATCACGACAAATTTGCTCATTTAAAATTAATTTATTAATCAAGATACTGTTTTTGTAGAACACATAATTAAATATCATAAGAAAATGGCACGTGCTTGCACACGCCCAGAAAATTAGAAGTTAGTTAAATCATACTTACCTGGCACGGGAAATTACCGTTATCAACTAGGCGGTTTTCCCAGGTTGAGGCCCTTCCATTGCACACCGGTTGGGTTGACGCCTGCGATCGCCCCAAATGTGGACGACTCGAGTGCGTAATTTGTGCGTAAGGGGGACTGCGTTCGCGCTATCCTCTGATAAATCAATAATGACATCAAATGAATTTCCTTCTCACAGTTTCATATTATCATAACACTTTTATACCAGCAGTCATTAAAAACAAATCGCTTTTTAAAAAAAATTATCATTCACACAAGAGAGTGTGCACGCTAAACCCATTTTCCTATGCATGTCGTGTTTACTTCCAATTTTGCGTGCAAAACACCGAATTGATTATACTTTTATTATACTGGTTTGACCTGCAATCTCTACTTGCATGGACCCAATTGAACACGTGTGGGATGAACTGAACAGAAGGGTCCGCTAGCATGACATCAACAATGTGAATGAACTTTACAGAGCACTCTGCAGAATGGAACGCCATACCTCAAATACTTTTCGAGACGCGGGTCACTCAGAGTATTAATAATAAGAGAAGTGACTTCATGACAGTGAGTGTGACATTTTTACACCTAGGGTTGGCAACTGCTTAGGAGCCGCCTCTGGATTGTCTCATGTCCTAGAATACAGTACGTTTTGGGTCAGTAAATGGACCAGAAATGTAAAGATCTGTAGTTTCGGTTATTTTAAATTTAGCACAGTGAGTTGAGGTGGATAAAATAAAGCGATGCGTTTTCTAATCGCTGCTAGTATATGTTTCTCTCGTTAAGACAAGACAGCTTCAATAGCCAATCAGGCCAGTTATTATTTTCTCACGGAAAGTTGTTTTCAAAGGTCAATTTACATCACTGTGACAGTCTTGGTGCAGACCCTGATAAAGAGTGAATGAATGTATGTATGCTTGAGACTTTTCCCATTTTTTTTCTCCACACAAACTGAAATAATACAAAATTGTACATGTGAGATAGAATGAATATATTATTTTTGTTACTGGCATCCTAATGTCTGAACACTCTGAATATGCCTTGCCACTTTAACAATGTGAAAACACAATGGAAACACATGAGCCATGAAAATCGTCCCAAAACCTGTAAAATGATACTCAGAACAGGGGAAAAGTATCAATTCCTCAAGGATTAACCAGATGGGTGCGTTAAAAATGTATTGTTTAAAAAAAATCTATCTCAATTTTAAGGTTTTCATTTGAATGTATATATATATATATATATACATATATATGTATATGTATTAAAATAGACATGTATATAATTCTCTCTGTAGGGTTAGTTTCCTATATATATTTGTTGTCTGATAAGCGCCAAATGTGTTTTCATTTGTTATGGATTACTCTTGCAATAAATGTCACGAATTGCAAATATTTAGTAGAACTGACTTCCCTTAGTTTCACGTATTCTGGATACGACATTTGAGACGTCAC
This sequence comes from Ariolimax columbianus, assembly GCA_036924085.1. NCBI lineage: Eukaryota > Metazoa > Mollusca > Gastropoda > Stylommatophora > Arionidae > Ariolimax > Ariolimax columbianus. Next base: position 25,467,260 of record JAVGWX010000013.1, on the reverse strand, counting down.
TGACAGTCAGCTCAGCGAATTCCTTTGCACTGTTAACAATTAGCGAACCCTGGGTTCTGGGAGATTATGTAATTTTTAAACAGCTGTTTCATTTCCTTCAGTTTGACTTCAGTCATTTATCAAAAGAATTATAAGCAACCATTTAGGTTGATGTCATTTGTACAGAGCTTAAGAAGGGGAGAGAAAATATTTATTTTTAATTTTCGGGAGATAACCCCATTACGAAGTTGCATGGCCCCCACATTTTGGGAAATATTTTTTCTAAAAAGGACGTATTCCTAATTACTGCTTTCAGTCTTTTATACGTTATGCATCTATCACGACAAATTTGCTCATTTAAAATTAATTTATTAATCAAGATACTGTTTTTGTAGAACACATAATTAAATATCATAAGAAAATGGCACGTGCTTGCACACGCCCAGAAAATTAGAAGTTAGTTAAATCATACTTACCTGGCACGGGAAATTACCGTTATCAACTAGGCGGTTTTCCCAGGTTGAGGCCCTTCCATTGCACACCGGTTGGGTTGACGCCTGCGATCGCCCCAAATGTGGACGACTCGAGTGCGTAATTTGTGCGTAAGGGGGACTGCGTTCGCGCTATCCTCTGATAAATCAATAATGACATCAAATGAATTTCCTTCTCACAGTTTCATATTATCATAACACTTTTATACCAGCAGTCATTAAAAACAAATCGCTTTTTAAAAAAAATTATCATTCACACAAGAGAGTGTGCACGCTAAACCCATTTTCCTATGCATGTCGTGTTTACTTCCAATTTTGCGTGCAAAACACCGAATTGATTATACTTTTATTATACTGGTTTGACCTGCAATCTCTACTTGCATGGACCCAATTGAACACGTGTGGGATGAACTGAACAGAAGGGTCCGCTAGCATGACATCAACAATGTGAATGAACTTTACAGAGCACTCTGCAGAATGGAACGCCATACCTCAAATACTTTTCGAGACGCGGGTCACTCAGAGTATTAATAATAAGAGAAGTGACTTCATGACAGTGAGTGTGACATTTTTACACCTAGGGTTGGCAACTGCTTAGGAGCCGCCTCTGGATTGTCTCATGTCCTAGAATACAGTACGTTTTGGGTCAGTAAATGGACCAGAAATGTAAAGATCTGTAGTTTCGGTTATTTTAAATTTAGCACAGTGAGTTGAGGTGGATAAAATAAAGCGATGCGTTTTCTAATCGCTGCTAGTATATGTTTCTCTCGTTAAGACAAGACAGCTTCAATAGCCAATCAGGCCAGTTATTATTTTCTCACGGAAAGTTGTTTTCAAAGGTCAATTTACATCACTGTGACAGTCTTGGTGCAGACCCTGATAAAGAGTGAATGAATGTATGTATGCTTGAGACTTTTCCCATTTTTTTTCTCCACACAAACTGAAATAATACAAAATTGTACATGTGAGATAGAATGAATATATTATTTTTGTTACTGGCATCCTAATGTCTGAACACTCTGAATATGCCTTGCCACTTTAACAATGTGAAAACACAATGGAAACACATGAGCCATGAAAATCGTCCCAAAACCTGTAAAATGATACTCAGAACAGGGGAAAAGTATCAATTCCTCAAGGATTAACCAGATGGGTGCGTTAAAAATGTATTGTTTAAAAAAAATATATCTCAATTTTAAGGTTTTCATTTGAATGTATATATATATATATATATACATATATATGTATATGTATTAAAATAGACATGTATATAATTCTCTCTGTAGGGTTAGTTTCCTATATATATTTGTTGTCTGATAAGCGCCAAATGTGTTTTCATTTGTTATGGATTACTCTTGCAATAAATGTCACGAATTGCAAATATTTAGTAGAACTGACTTCCCTTAGTTTCACGTATTCTGGATACGACATTTGAGACGTCACTGACAGTCAGCTCAGCGAATTCCTTTGCACTGTTAACAATTAGCGAACCCTGGGTTCTGGGAGATTATGTAATTTTTAAACAGCTGTTTCATTTCCTTCAGTTTGACTTCAGTCATTTATCAAAAGAATTATAAGCAACCATTTAGGTTGATGTCATTTGTACAGAGCTTAAGAAGGGGAGAGAAAATATTTATTTTTAATTTTCGGGAGATAACCCCATTACGAAGTTGCATGGCCCCCACATTTTGGGAAATATTTTTTCTAAAAAGGACGTATTCCTAATTACTGCTTTCAGTCTTTTATACGTTATGCATCTATCACGACAAATTTGCTCATTTAAAATTAATTTATTAATCAAGATACTGTTTTTGTAGAACACATAATTAAATATCATAAGAAAATGGCACGTGCTTGCACACGCCCAGAAAATTAGAAGTTAGTTAAATCATACTTACCTGGCACGGGAAATTACCGTTATCAACTAGGCGGTTTTCCCAGGTTGAGGCCCTTCCATTGCACACCGGTTGGGTTGACGCCTGCGATCGCCCCAAATGTGGACGACTCGAGTGCGTAATTTGTGCGTAAGGGGGACTGCGTTCGCGCTATCCTCTGATAAATCAATAATGACATCAAATGAATTTCCTTCTCACAGTTTCATATTATCATAACACTTTTATACCAGCAGTCATTAAAAACAAATCGCTTTTAAAAAAAAATTATCATTCACACAAGAGAGTGTGCACGCTAAACCCATTTTCCTATGCATGTCGTGTTTACTTCCAATTTTGCGTGCAAAACACCGAATTGATTATACTTTTATTATACTGGTTTGACCTGCAATCTCTACTTGCATGGACCCAATTGAACACGTGTGGGATGAACTGAACAGAAGGGTCCGCTAGCATGACATCAACAATGTGAATGAACTTTACAGAGCACTCTGCAGAATGGAACGCCATACCTCAAATATTTTTCGAGACACGGGTCACACAGAGTATTAATAATAAGAGAAGTGACTTCATGACAGTGAGTGTGACATTTTTACACCTAGAGTTGGCAACTGCTTAGGAGCCGCCTCTGGATTGTCTCATGTTCTAGAATACAGTACGTTTTGGGTCAGTAAATGGACCAGAAATGTAAAGATCTGTAGTTTCGGTTATTTTAAATTTAGCACAGTGAGTTGAGGTGGATAAAATAAAGCGATGCGTTTTCTAATCGCTGCTAGTATATGTTTCTCTCGTTAAGACAAGACAGCTTCAATAGCCAATCAGGCCAGTTATTATTTTCTCACGGAAAGTTGTTTTCAAAGGTCAATTTACATCACTGTGACAGTCTTGGTGCAGACCCTGATAAAGAGTGAATGAATGTATGTATGCTTGAGACTTTTCCCATTTTTTTTCTCCACACAAACTGAAATAATACAAAATTGTACATGTGAGATAGAATGAATATATTATTTTTGTTACTGGCATCCTAATGTCTGAACACTCTGAATATGCCTTGCCACTTTAACAATGTGAAAACACAATGGAAACACATGAGCCATGAAAATCGTCCCAAAACCTGTAAAATGATACTCAGAACAGGGGAAAAGTATCAATTCCTCAAGGATTAACCAGATGGGTGCGTTAAAAATGTATTGTTTAAAAAAAATATATCTCAATTTTAAGGTTTTCATTTGAATGTATATATATATATATATATACATATATATGTATATGTATTAAAATAGACATGTATATAATTCTCTCTGTAGGGTTAGTTTCCTATATATATTTGTTGTCTGATAAGCGCCAAATGTGTTTTCATTTGTTATGGATTACTCTTGCAATAAATGTCACGAATTGCAAATATTTAGTAGAACTGACTTCCCTTAGTTTCACGTATTCTGGATACGACATTTGAGACGTCACTGACAGTCAGCTCAGCGAATTCCTTTGCACTGTTAACAATTAGCGAACCCTGGGTTCTGGGAGATTATGTAATTTTTAAACAGCTGTTTCATTTCCTTCAGTTTGACTTCAGTCATTTATCAAAAGAATTATAAGCAACCATTTAGGTTGATGTCATTTGTACAGAGCTTAAGAAGGGGAGAGAAAATATTTATTTTTAATTTTCGGGAGATAACCCCATTACGAAGTTGCATGGCCCCCACATTTTGGGAAATATTTTTTCTAAAAAGGACGTATTCCTAATTACTGCTTTCAGTCTTTTATACGTTATGCATCTATCACGACAAATTTGCTCATTTAAAATTAATTTATTAATCAAGATACTGTTTTTGTAGAACACATAATTAAATATCATAAGAAAATGGCACGTGCTTGCACACGCCCAGAAAATTAGAAGTTAGTTAAATCATACTTACCTGGCACGGGAAATTACCGTTATCAACTAGGCGGTTTTCCCAGGTTGAGGCCCTTCCATTGCACACCGGTTGGGTTGACGCCTGCGATCGCCCCAAATGTGGACGACTCGAGTGCGTAATTTGTGCGTAAGGGGGACTGCGTTCGCGCTATCCTCTGATAAATCAATAATGACATCAAATGAATTTCCTTCTCACAGTTTCATATTATCATAACACTTTTATACCAGCAGTCATTAAAAACAAATCGCTTTTAAAAAAAAATTATCATTCACACAAGAGAGTGTGCACGCTAAACCCATTTTCCTATGCATGTCGTGTTTACTTCCAATTTTGCGTGCAAAACACCGAATTGATTATACTTTTATTATACTGGTTTGACCTGCAATCTCTACTTGCATGGACCCAATTGAACACGTGTGGGATGAACTGAACAGAAGGGTCCGCTAGCATGACATCAACAATGTGAATGAACTTTACAGAGCACTCTGCAGAATGGAACGCCATACCTCAAATATTTTTCGAGACACGGGTCACACAGAGTATTAATAATAAGAGAAGTGACTTCATGACAGTGAGTGTGACATTTTTACACCTAGAGTTGGCAACTGCTTAGGAGCCGCCTCTGGATTGTCTCATGTTCTAGAATACAGTACGTTTTGGGTCAGTAAATGGACCAGAAATGTAAAGATCTGTAGTTTCGGTTATTTTAAATTTAGCACAGTGAGTTGAGGTGGATAAAATAAAGCGATGCGTTTTCTAATCGCTGCTAGTATATGTTTCTCTCGTTAAGACAAGACAGCTTCAATAGCCAATCAGGCCAGTTATTATTTTCTCACGGAAAGTTGTTTTCAAAGGTCAATTTACATCACTGTGACAGTCTTGGTGCAGACCCTGATAAAGAGTGAATGAAAGTATGTATGCTTGAGACTTTTCCCATTTTTCTTCTCCACACAAACTGAAATAATACAAAATTGTACATGTGAGATAGAATGAATATATTATTTTTGTTACTGGCATCCTAATGTCTGAACACTCTGAATATGCCTTGCCACTTTAACAATGTGAAAACACAATGGAAACACATGAGCCATGAAAATCGTCCCAAAACCAAAACCTGTAAAATGATACTCAGAACAGGGGAAAAGTATCAATTCCTCAAGGATTAACCAGATGGGTGCGTTAAAAATGTATTGTTTAAAAAAAATCTATCTCAATTTTAAGGTTTTCATTTGAATGTATATATATATATATATATACATATATATGTATATGTATTAAAATAGACATGTATATAATTCTCTCTGTAGGGTTAGTTTCCTATATATATTTGTTGTCTGATAAGCGCCAAATGTGTTTTCATTTGTTATGGATTACTCTTGCAATAAATGTCACGAATTGCAAATATTTAGTAGAACTGACTTCCCTTAGTTTCACGTATTCTGGATACGACATTTGAGACGTCACTGACAGTCAGCTCAGCGAATTCCTTTGCACTGTTAACAATTAGCGAACCCTGGGTTCTGGGAGATTATGTAATTTTTAAACAGCTGTTTCATTTCCTTCAGTTTGACTTCAGTCATTTATCAAAAGAATTATAAGCAACCATTTAGGTTGATGTCATTTGTACAGAGCTTAAGAAGGGGAGAGAAAATATTTATTTTTAATTTTCGGGAGATAACCCCATTACGAAGTTGCATGGCCCCCACATTTTGGGAAATATTTTTTCTAAAAAGGACGTATTCCTAATTACTGCTTTCAGTCTTTTATACGTTATGCATCTATCACGACAAATTTGCTCATTTAAAATTAATTTATTAATCAAGATACTGTTTTTGTAGAACACATAATTAAATATCATAAGAAAATGGCACGTGCTTGCACACGCCCAGAAAATTAGAAGTTAGTTAAATCATACTTACCTGGCACGGGAAATTACCGTTATCAACTAGGCGGTTTTCCCAGGTTGAGGCCCTTCCATTGCACACCGGTTCGGTTGACGCCTGCGATCGCCCCAAATGTGGACGACTCGAGTGCGTAATTTGTGCGTAAGGGGGACTGCGTTCGCGCTATCCTCTGATAAATCAATAATGACATCAAATGAATTTCCTTCTCACAGTTTCATATTATCATAACACTTTTATACCAGCAGTCATTAAAAACAAATCGCTTTTTAAAAAAAATTATCATTCACACAAGAGAGTGTGCACGCTAAACCCATTTTCCTATGCATGTCGTGTTTACTTCCAATTTTGCGTGCAAAACACCGAATTGATTATACTTTTATTATACTGGTTTGACCTGCAATCTCTACTTGCATGGACCCAATTGAACACGTGTGGGATGAACTGAACAGAAGGGTCCGCTAGCATGACATCAACAATGTGAATGAACTTTACAGAGCACTCTGCAGAATGGAACGCCATACCTCAAATATTTTTCGAGACGCGGGTCACTCAGAGTATTAATAATAAGAGAAGTGACTTCATGACAGTGAGTGTGACATTTTTACACCTAGGGTTGGCAACTGCTTAGGAGCCGCCTCTGGATTGTCTCATGTTCTAGAATACAGTACGTTTTGGGTCAGTAAATGGACCAGAAATGTAAAGATCTGTAGTTTCGGTTATTTTAAATTTAGCACAGTGAGTTGAGGTGGATAAAATAAAGCGATGCGTTTTCTAATCGCTGCTAGTATATGTTTCTCTCGTTAAGACAAGACAGCTTCAATAGCCAATCAGGCCAGTTATTATTTTCTCACGGAAAGTTGTTTTCAAAGGTCAATTTACATCACTGTGACAGTCTTGGTGCAGACCCTGATAAAGAGTGAATGAAAGTATGTATGCTTGAGACTTTTCCCATTTTTCTTCTCCACACAAACTGAAATAATACAAAATTGTACATGTGAGATAGAATGAATATATTATTTTTGTTACTGGCATCCTAATGTCTGATGACTCTGAATATGCCTTGCCACTTTAACAATGTGAAAACACAATGGAAACACATGAGCCATGAAAATCGTCCCAAAACCTGTAAAATGATACTCAGAACAGGGGAAAAGTATCAATTCCTCAAGGATTAACCAGATGGGTGCGTTAAAAATGTATTGTTTAAAAAAAATCTATCTCAATTTTAAGGTTTTCATTTGAATGTATATATATATATATATATACATATATATGTATATGTATTAAAATAGACATGTATATAATTCTCTCTGTAGGGTTAGTTTCCTATATATATTTGTTGTCTGATAAGCGCCAAATGTGTTTTCATTTGTTATGGATTACTCTTGCAATAAATGTCACGAATTGCAAATATTTAGTAGAACTGACTTCCCTTAGTTTCACGTATTCTGGATACGACATTTGAGACGTCACTGACAGTCAGCTCAGCGAATTCCTTTGCACTGTTAACAATTAGCGAACCCTGGGTTCTGGGAGATTATGTAATTTTTAAACAGCTGTTTCATTTCCTTCAGTTTGACTTCAGTCATTTATCAGAAGAATTATAAGCAACCATTTAGGTTGATGTCATTTGTACAGAGCTTAAGAAGGGGAGAGAAAATATTTATTTTTAATTTTCGGGAGATAACCCCATTACGAAGTTGCATGGCCCCCACATTTTGGGAAATATTTTTTCTAAAAAGGACGTATTCCTAATTGCTGCTTTCAGTCTTTTATACGTTATGCATCTATCACGACAAATTTGCTCATTTAAAATTAATTTATTAATCAAGATACTGTTTTTGTAGAACACATAATTAAATATCATAAGAAAATGGCACGTGCTTGCACACGCCCAGAAAATTAGAAGTTAGTTAAATCATACTTACCTGGCACGGGAAATTACCGTTATCAACTAGGCGGTTTTCCCAGGTTGAGGCCCTTCCATTGCACACCGGTTGAGTTGACGCCTGCGATCGCCCCAAATGTGGACGACTCGAGTGCGTAATTTGTGCGTAAGGGGGACTGCGTTCGCGCTATCCTCTGATAAATCAATAATGACATCAAATGAATTTCCTTCTCACAGTTTCATATTATCATAACACTTTTATACCAGCAGTCATTAAAAACAAATCGCTTTTAAAAAAAAATTATCATTCACACAAGAGAGTGTGCACGCTAAACCCATTTTCCTATGCATGTCGTGTTTACTTCCAATTTTGCGTGCAAAACACCGAATTGATTATACTTTTATTATACTGGTTTGACCAGCAATCTCTACTTGCATGGACCCAATTGAACACGTGTGGGATGAACTGAACAGAAGGGTCCGCTAGCATGACATCAACAATGTGAATGAACTTTACAGAGCACTCTGCAGAATGGAACGCCATACCTCAAATATTTTTCGAGACACGGGTCACACAGAGTATTAATAATAAGAGAAGTGACTTCATGACAGTGAGTGTGACATTTTTACACCTAGAGTTGGCAACTGCTTAGGAGCCGCCTCTGGATTGTCTCATGTTCTAGAATACAGTACGTTTTGGGTCAGTAAATGGACCAGAAATGTAAAGATCTGTAGTTTCGGTTATTTTAAATTTAGCACAGTGAGTTGAGGTGGATAAAATAAAGCGATGCGTTTTCTAATCGCTGCTAGTATATGTTTCTCTCGTTAAGACAAGACAGCTTCAATAGCCAATCAGGCCAGTTATTATTTTCTCACGGAAAGTTGTTTTCAAAGGTCAATTTACATCACTGTGACAGTCTTGGTGCAGACCCTGATAAAGAGTGAATGAAAGTATGTATGCTTGAGACTTTTCCCATTTTTCTTCTCCACACAAACTGAAATAATACAAAATTGTACATGTGAGATAGAATGAATATATTATTTTTGTTACTGGCATCCTAATGTCTGAACACTCTGAATATGCCTTGCCACTTTAACAATGTGAAAACACAATGGAAACACATGAGCCATGAAAATCGTCCCAAAACCTGTAAAATGATACTCAGAACAGGGGAAAAGTATCAATTCCTCAAGGATTAACCAGATGGGTGCGTTAAAAATGTATTGTTTAAAAAAAATCTATCTCAATTTTAAGGTTTTCATTTGAATGTATATATATATATATATACATATATATGTATATGTATTAAAATAGACATGTATATAATTCTCTCTGTAGGGTTAGTTTCCTATATATATTTGTTGTCTGATAAGCGCCAAATGTGTTTTCATTTGTTATGGATTACTCTTGCAATAAATGTCACGAATTGCAAATATTTAGTAGAACTGACTTCCCTTAGTTTCACGTATTCTGGATACGACATTTGAGACGTCACTGACAGTCAGCTCAGCGAATTCCTTTGCACTGTTAACAATTAGCGAACCCTGGGTTCTGGGAGATTATGTAATTTTTAAACAGCTGTTTCATTTCCTTCAGTTTGACTTCAGTCATTTATCAGAAGAATTATAAGCAACCATTTAGGTTGATGTCATTTGTACAGAGCTTAAGAAGGGGAGAGAAAATATTTATTTTTAATTTTCGGGAGATAACCCCATTACGAAGTTGCATGGCCCCCACATTTTGGGAAATATTTTTTCTAAAAAGGACGTATTCCTAATTACTGCTTTCAGTCTTTTATACGTTATGCATCTATCACGACAAATTTGCTCATTTAAAATTAATTTATTAATCAAGATACTGTTTTTGTAGAACACATAATTAAATATCATAAGAAAATGGCACGTGCTTGCACACGCCCAGAAAATTAGAAGTTAGTTAAATCATACTTACCTGGCACGGGAAATTACCGTTATCAACTAGGCGGTTTTCCCAGGTTGAGGCCCTTCCATTGCACACCGGTTGGGTTGACGCCTGCGATCGCCCCAAATGTGGACGACTCGAGTGCGTAATTTGTGCGTAAGGGGGACTGCGTTCGCGCTATCCTCTGATAAATCAATAATGACATCAAATGAATTTCCTTCTCACAGTTTCATATTATCATAACACTTTTATACCAGCAGTCATTAAAAACAAATCGCTTTTTAAAAAAAATTATCATTCACACAAGAGAGTGTGCACGCTAAACCCATTTTCCTATGCATGTCGTGTTTACTTCCAATTTTGCGTGCAAAACACCGAATTGATTATACTTTTATTATACTGGTTTGACCTGCAATCTCTACTTGCATGGACCCAATTGAACACGTGTGGGATGAACTGAACAGAAGGGTCCGCTAGCATGACATCAACAATGTGAATGAACTTTACAGAGCACTCTGCAGAATGGAACGCCATACCTCAAATACTTTTCGAGACGCGGGTCACTCAGAGTATTAATAATAAGAGAAGTGACTTCATGACAGTGAGTGTGACATTTTTACACCTAGGGTTGGCAACTGCTTAGGAGCCGCCTCTGGATTGTCTCATGTCCTAGAATACAGTACGTTTTGGGTCAGTAAATGGACCAGAAATGTAAAGATCTGTAGTTTCGGTTATTTTAAATTTAGCACAGTGAGTTGAGGTGGATAAAATAAAGCGATGCGTTTTCTAATCGCTGCTAGTATATGTTTCTCTCGTTAAGACAAGACAGCTTCAATAGCCAATCAGGCCAGTTATTATTTTCTCACGGAAAGTTGTTTTCAAAGGTCAATTTACATCACTGTGACAGTCTTGGTGCAGACCCTGATAAAGAGTGAATGAATGTATGTATGCTTGAGACTTTTCCCATTTTTTTTCTCCACACAAACTGAAATAATACAAAATTGTACATGTGAGATAGAATGAATATATTATTTTTGTTACTGGCATCCTAATGTCTGAACACTCTGAATATGCCTTGCCACTTTAACAATGTGAAAACACAATGGAAACACATGAGCCATGAAAATCGTCCCAAAACCTGTAAAATGATACTCAGAACAGGGGAAAAGTATCAATTCCTCAAGGATTAACCAGATGGGTGCGTTAAAAATGTATTGTTTAAAAAAAATCTATCTCAATTTTAAGGTTTTCATTTGAATGTATATATATATATATATATACATATATATGTATATGTATTAAAATAGACATGTATATAATTCTCTCTGTAGGGTTAGTTTCCTATATATATTTGTTGTCTGATAAGCGCCAAATGTGTTTTCATTTGTTATGGATTACTCTTGCAATAAATGTCACGAATTGCAAATATTTAGTAGAACTGACTTCCCTTAGTTTCACGTATTCTGGATACGACATTTGAGACGTCACTGACAGTCAGCTCAGCGAATTCCTTTGCACTGTTAACAATTAGCGAACCCTGGGTTCTGGGAGATTATGTAATTTTTAAACAGCTGTTTCATTTCCTTCAGTTTGACTTCAGTCATTTATCAAAAGAATTATAAGCAACCATTTAGGTTGATGTCATTTGTACAGAGCTTAAGAAGGGGAGAGAAAATATTTATTTTTAATTTTCGGGAGATAACCCCATTACGAAGTTGCATGGCCCCCACATTTTGGGAAATATTTTTTCTAAAAAGGACGTATTCCTAATTACTGCTTTCAGTCTTTTATACGTTATGCATCTATCACGACAAATTTGCTCATTTAAAATTAATTTATTAATCAAGATACTGTTTTTGTAGAACACATAATTAAATATCATAAGAAAATGGCACGTGCTTGCACACGCCCAGAAAATTAGAAGTTAGTTAAATCATACTTACCTGGCACGGGAAATTACCGTTATCAACTAGGCGGTTTTCCCAGGTTGAGGCCCTTCCATTGCACACCGGTTGGGTTGACGCCTGCGATCGCCCCAAATGTGGACGACTCGAGTGCGTAATTTGTGCGTAAGGGGGACTGCGTTCGCGCTATCCTCTGATAAATCAATAATGACATCAAATGAATTTCCTTCTCACAGTTTCATATTATCATAACACTTTTATACCAGCAGTCATTAAAAACAAATCGCTTTTTAAAAAAAATTATCATTCACACAAGAGAGTGTGCACGCTAAACCCATTTTCCTATGCATGTCGTGTTTACTTCCAATTTTGCGTGCAAAACACCGAATTGATTATACTTTTATTATACTGGTTTGACCTGCAATCTCTACTTGCATGGACCCAATTGAACACGTGTGGGATGAACTGAACAGAAGGGTCCGCTAGCATGACATCAACAATGTGAATGAACTTTACAGAGCACTCTGCAGAATGGAACGCCATACCTCAAATACTTTTCGAGACGCGGGTCACTCAGAGTATTAATAATAAGAGAAGTGACTTCATGACAGTGAGTGTGACATTTTTACACCTAGGGTTGGCAACTGCTTAGGAGCCGCCTCTGGATTGTCTCATGTCCTAGAATACAGTACGTTTTGGGTCAGTAAATGGACCAGAAATGTAAAGATCTGTAGTTTCGGTTATTTTAAATTTAGCACAGTGAGTTGAGGTGGATAAAATAAAGCGATGCGTTTTCTAATCGCTGCTAGTATATGTTTCTCTCGTTAAGACAAGACAGCTTCAATAGCCAATCAGGCCAGTTATTATTTTCTCACGGAAAGTTGTTTTCAAAGGTCAATTTACATCACTGTGACAGTCTTGGTGCAGACCCTGATAAAGAGTGAATGAATGTATGTATGCTTGAGACTTTTCCCATTTTTTTTCTCCACACAAACTGAAATAATACAAAATTGTACATGTGAGATAGAATGAATATATTATTTTTGTTACTGGCATCCTAATGTCTGAACACTCTGAATATGCCTTGCCACTTTAACAATGTGAAAACACAATGGAAACACATGAGCCATGAAAATCGTCCCAAAACCTGTAAAATGATACTCAGAACAGGGGAAAAGTATCAATTCCTCAAGGATTAACCAGATGGGTGCGTTAAAAATGTATTGTTTAAAAAAAATATATCTCAATTTTAAGGTTTTCATTTGAATGTATATATATATATATATATACATATATATGTATATGTATTAAAATAGACATGTATATAATTCTCTCTGTAGGGTTAGTTTCCTATATATATTTGTTGTCTGATAAGCGCCAAATGTGTTTTCATTTGTTATGGATTACTCTTGCAATAAATGTCACGAATTGCAAATATTTAGTAGAACTGACTTCCCTTAGTTTCACGTATTCTGGATACGACATTTGAGACGTCACTGACAGTCAGCTCAGCGAATTCCTTTGCACTGTTAACAATTAGCGAACCCTGGGTTCTGGGAGATTATGTAATTTTTAAACAGCTGTTTCATTTCCTTCAGTTTGACTTCAGTCATTTATCAAAAGAATTATAAGCAACCATTTAGGTTGATGTCATTTGTACAGAGCTTAAGAAGGGGAGAGAAAATATTTATTTTTAATTTTCGGGAGATAACCCCATTACGAAGTTGCATGGCCCCCACATTTTGGGAAATATTTTTTCTAAAAAGGACGTATTCCTAATTACTGCTTTCAGTCTTTTATACGTTATGCATCTATCACGACAAATTTGCTCATTTAAAATTAATTTATTAATCAAGATACTGTTTTTGTAGAACACATAATTAAATATCATAAGAAAATGGCACGTGCTTGCACACGCCCAGAAAATTAGAAGTTAGTTAAATCATACTTACCTGGCACGGGAAATTACCGTTATCAACTAGGCGGTTTTCCCAGGTTGAGGCCCTTCCATTGCACACCGGTTGGGTTGACGCCTGCGATCGCCCCAAATGTGGACGACTCGAGTGCGTAATTTGTGCGTAAGGGGGACTGCGTTCGCGCTATCCTCTGATAAATCAATAATGACATCAAATGAATTTCCTTCTCACAGTTTCATATTATCATAACACTTTTATACCAGCAGTCATTAAAAACAAATCGCTTTTAAAAAAAAATTATCATTCACACAAGAGAGTGTGCACGCTAAACCCATTTTCCTATGCATGTCGTGTTTACTTCCAATTTTGCGTGCAAAACACCGAATTGATTATACTTTTATTATACTGGTTTGACCTGCAATCTCTACTTGCATGGACCCAATTGAACACGTGTGGGATGAACTGAACAGAAGGGTCCGCTAGCATGACATCAACAATGTGAATGAACTTTACAGAGCACTCTGCAGAATGGAACGCCATACCTCAAATATTTTTCGAGACACGGGTCACACAGAGTATTAATAATAAGAGAAGTGACTTCATGACAGTGAGTGTGACATTTTTACACCTAGAGTTGGCAACTGCTTAGGAGCCGCCTCTGGATTGTCTCATGTTCTAGAATACAGTACGTTTTGGGTCAGTAAATGGACCAGAAATGTAAAGATCTGTAGTTTCGGTTATTTTAAATTTAGCACAGTGAGTTGAGGTGGATAAAATAAAGCGATGCGTTTTCTAATCGCTGCTAGTATATGTTTCTCTCGTTAAGACAAGACAGCTTCAATAGCCAATCAGGCCAGTTATTATTTTCTCACGGAAAGTTGTTTTCAAAGGTCAATTTACATCACTGTGACAGTCTTGGTGCAGACCCTGATAAAGAGTGAATGAAAGTATGTATGCTTGAGACTTTTCCCATTTTTCTTCTCCACACAAACTGAAATAATACAAAATTGTACATGTGAGATAGAATGAATATATTATTTTTGTTACTGGCATCCTAATGTCTGAACACTCTGAATATGCCTTGCCACTTTAACAATGTGAAAACACAATGGAAACACATGAGCCATGAAAATCGTCCCAAAACCAAAACCTGTAAAATGATACTCAGAACAGGGGAAAAGTATCAATTCCTCAAGGATTAACCAGATGGGTGCGTTAAAAATGTATTGTTTAAAAAAAATCTATCTCAATTTTAAGGTTTTCATTTGAATGTATATATATATATATATATACATATATATGTATATGTATTAAAATAGACATGTATATAATTCTCTCTGTAGGGTTAGTTTCCTATATATATTTGTTGTCTGATAAGCGCCAAATGTGTTTTCATTTGTTATGGATTACTCTTGCAATAAATGTCACGAATTGCAAATATTTAGTAGAACTGACTTCCCTTAGTTTCACGTATTCTGGATACGACATTTGAGACGTCACTGACAGTCAGCTCAGCGAATTCCTTTGCACTGTTAACAATTAGCGAACCCTGGGTTCTGGGAGATTATGTAATTTTTAAACAGCTGTTTCATTTCCTTCAGTTTGACTTCAGTCATTTATCAAAAGAATTATAAGCAACCATTTAGGTTGATGTCATTTGTACAGAGCTTAAGAAGGGGAGAGAAAATATTTATTTTTAATTTTCGGGAGATAACCCCATTACGAAGTTGCATGGCCCCCACATTTTGGGAAATATTTTTTCTAAAAAGGACGTATTCCTAATTACTGCTTTCAGTCTTTTATACGTTATGCATCTATCACGACAAATTTGCTCATTTAAAATTAATTTATTAATCAAGATACTGTTTTTGTAGAACACATAATTAAATATCATAAGAAAATGGCACGTGCTTGCACACGCCCAGAAAATTAGAAGTTAGTTAAATCATACTTACCTGGCACGGGAAATTACCGTTATCAACTAGGCGGTTTTCCCAGGTTGAGGCCCTTCCATTGCACACCGGTTGGGTTGACGCCTGCGATCGCCCCAAATGTGGACGACTCGAGTGCGTAATTTGTGCGTAAGGGGGACTGCGTTCGCGCTATCCTCTGATAAATCAATAATGACATCAAATGAATTTCCTTCTCACAGTTTCATATTATCATAACACTTTTATACCAGCAGTCATTAAAAACAAATCGCTTTTTAAAAAAAATTATCATTCACACAAGAGAGTGTGCACGCTAAACCCATTTTCCTATGCATGTCGTGTTTACTTCCAATTTTGCGTGCAAAACACCGAATTGATTATACTTTTATTATACTGGTTTGACCTGCAATCTCTACTTGCATGGACCCAATTGAACACGTGTGGGATGAACTGAACAGAAGGGTCCGCTAGCATGACATCAACAATGTGAATGAACTTTACAGAGCACTCTGCAGAATGGAACGCCATACCTCAAATATTTTTCGAGACGCGGGTCACTCAGAGTATTAATAATAAGAGAAGTGACTTCATGACAGTGAGTGTGACATTTTTACACCTAGGGTTGGCAACTGCTTAGGAGCCGCCTCTGGATTGTCTCATGTTCTAGAATACAGTACGTTTTGGGTCAGTAAATGGACCAGAAATGTAAAGATCTGTAGTTTCGGTTATTTTAAATTTAGCACAGTGAGTTGAGGTGGATAAAATAAAGCGATGCGTTTTCTAATCGCTGCTAGTATATGTTTCTCTCGTTAAGACAAGACAGCTTCAATAGCCAATCAGGCCAGTTATTATTTTCTCACGGAAAGTTGTTTTCAAAGGTCAATTTACATCACTGTGACAGTCTTGGTGCAGACCCTGATAAAGAGTGAATGAAAGTATGTATGCTTGAGACTTTTCCCATTTTTCTTCTCCACACAAACTGAAATAATACAAAATTGTACATGTGAGATAGAATGAATATATTATTTTTGTTACTGGCATCCTAATGTCTGATGACTCTGAATATGCCTTGCCACTTTAACAATGTGAAAACACAATGGAAACACATGAGCCATGAAAATCGTCCCAAAACCTGTAAAATGATACTCAGAACAGGGGAAAAGTATCAATTCCTCAAGGATTAACCAGATGGGTGCGTTAAAAATGTATTGTTTAAAAAAAATCTATCTCAATTTTAAGGTTTTCATTTGAATGTATATATATATATATATATACATATATATGTATATGTATTAAAATAGACATGTATATAATTCTCTCTGTAGGGTTAGTTTCCTATATATATTTGTTGTCTGATAAGCGCCAAATGTGTTTTCATTTGTTATGGATTACTCTTGCAATAAATGTCACGAATTGCAAATATTTAGTAGAACTGACTTCCCTTAGTTTCACGTATTCTGGATACGACATTTGAGACGTCACTGACAGTCAGCTCAGCGAATTCCTTTGCACTGTTAACAATTAGCGAACCCTGGGTTCTGGGAGATTATGTAATTTTTAAACAGCTGTTTCATTTCCTTCAGTTTGACTTCAGTCATTTATCAGAAGAATTATAAGCAACCATTTAGGTTGATGTCATTTGTACAGAGCTTAAGAAGGGGAGAGAAAATATTTATTTTTAATTTTCGGGAGATAACCCCATTACGAAGTTGCATGGCCCCCACATTTTGGGAAATATTTTTTCTAAAAAGGACGTATTCCTAATTACTGCTTTCAGTCTTTTATACGTTATGCATCTATCACGACAAATTTGCTCATTTAAAATTAATTTATTAATCAAGATACTGTTTTTGTAGAACACATAATTAAATATCATAAGAAAATGGCACGTGCTTGCACACGCCCAGAAAATTAGAAGTTAGTTAAATCATACTTACCTGGCACGGGAAATTACCGTTATCAACTAGGCGGTTTTCCCAGGTTGAGGCCCTTCCATTGCACACCGGTTGGGTTGACGCCTGCGATCGCCCCAAATGTGGACGACTCGAGTGCGTAATTTGTGCGTAAGGGGGACTGCGTTCGCGCTATCCTCTGATAAATCAATAATGACATCAAATGAATTTCCTTCTCACAGTTTCATATTATCATAACACTTTTATACCAGCAGTCATTAAAAACAAATCGCTTTTTAAAAAAAATTATCATTCACACAAGAGAGTGTGCACGCTAAACCCATTTTCCTATGCATGTCGTGTTTACTTCCAATTTTGCGTGCAAAACACCGAATTGATTATACTTTTATTATACTGGTTTGACCTGCAATCTCTACTTGCATGGACCCAATTGAACACGTGTGGGATGAACTGAACAGAAGGGTCCGCTAGCATGACATCAACAATGTGAATGAACTTTACAGAGCACTCTGCAGAATGGAACGCCATACCTCAAATACTTTTCGAGACGCGGGTCACTCAGAGTATTAATAATAAGAGAAGTGACTTCATGACAGTGAGTGTGACATTTTTACACCTAGGGTTGGCAACTGCTTAGGAGCCGCCTCTGGATTGTCTCATGTCCTAGAATACAGTACGTTTTGGGTCAGTAAATGGACCAGAAATGTAAAGATCTGTAGTTTCGGTTATTTTAAATTTAGCACAGTGAGTTGAGGTGGATAAAATAAAGCGATGCGTTTTCTAATCGCTGCTAGTATATGTTTCTCTCGTTAAGACAAGACAGCTTCAATAGCCAATCAGGCCAGTTATTATTTTCTCACGGAAAGTTGTTTTCAAAGGTCAATTTACATCACTGTGACAGTCTTGGTGCAGACCCTGATAAAGAGTGAATGAATGTATGTATGCTTGAGACTTTTCCCATTTTTTTTCTCCACACAAACTGAAATAATACAAAATTGTACATGTGAGATAGAATGAATATATTATTTTTGTTACTGGCATCCTAATGTCTGAACACTCTGAATATGCCTTGCCACTTTAACAATGTGAAAACACAATGGAAACACATGAGCCATGAAAATCGTCCCAAAACCTGTAAAATGATACTCAGAACAGGGGAAAAGTATCAATTCCTCAAGGATTAACCAGATGGGTGCGTTAAAAATGTATTGTTTAAAAAAAATCTATCTCAATTTTAAGGTTTTCATTTGAATGTATATATATATATATATACATATATATGTATATGTATTAAAATAGACATGTATATAATTCTCTCTGTAGGGTTAGTTTCCTATATATATTTGTTGTCTGATAAGCGCCAAATGTGTTTTCATTTGTTATGGATTACTCTTGCAATAAATGTCACGAATTGCAAATATTTAGTAGAACTGACTTCCCTTAGTTTCACGTATTCTGGATACGACATTTGAGACGTCACTGACAGTCAGCTCAGCGAATTCCTTTGCACTGTTAACAATTAGCGAACCCTGGGTTCTGGGAGATTATGTAATTTTTAAACAGCTGTTTCATTTCCTTCAGTTTGACTTCAGTCATTTATCAGAAGAATTATAAGCAACCATTTAGGTTGATGTCATTTGTACAGAGCTTAAGAAGGGGAGAGAAAATATTTATTTTTAATTTTCGGGAGATAACCCCATTACGAAGTTGCATGGCCCCCACATTTTGGGAAATATTTTTTCTAAAAAGGACGTATTCCTAATTACTGCTTTCAGTCTTTTATACGTTATGCATCTATCACGACAAATTTGCTCATTTAAAATTAATTTATTAATCAAGATACTGTTTTTGTAGAACACATAATTAAATATCATAAGAAAATGGCACGTGCTTGCACACGCCCAGAAAATTAGAAGTTAGTTAAATCATACTTACCTGGCACGGGAAATTACCGTTATCAACTAGGCGGTTTTCCCAGGTTGAGGCCCTTCCATTGCACACCGGTTGGGTTGACGCCTGCGATCGCCCCAAATGTGGACGACTCGAGTGCGTAATTTGTGCGTAAGGGGGACTGCGTTCGCGCTATCCTCTGATAAATCAATAATGACATCAAATGAATTTCCTTCTCACAGTTTCATATTATCATAACACTTTTATACCAGCAGTCATTAAAAACAAATCGCTTTTAAAAAAAAATTATCATTCACACAAGAGAGTGTGCACGCTAAACCCATTTTCCTATGCATGTCGTGTTTACTTCCAATTTTGCGTGCAAAACACCGAATTGATTATACTTTTATTATACTGGTTTGACCTGCAATCTCTACTTGCATGGACCCAATTGAACACGTGTGGGATGAACTGAACAGAAGGGTCCGCTAGCATGACATCAACAATGTGAATGAACTTTACAGAGCACTCTGCAGAATGGAACGCCATACCTCAAATACTTTTCGAGACGCGGGTCACTCAGAGTATTAATAATAAGAGAAGTGACTTCATGACAGTGAGTGTGACATTTTTACACCTAGGGTTGGCAACTGCTTAGGAGCCGCCTCTGGATTGTCTCATGTCCTAGAATACAGTACGTTTTGGGTCAGTAAATGGACCAGAAATGTAAAGATCTGTAGTTTCGGTTATTTTAAATTTAGCACAGTGAGTTGAGGTGGATAAAATAAAGCGATGCGTTTTCTAATCGCTGCTAGTATATGTTTCTCTCGTTAAGACAAGACAGCTTCAATAGCCAATCAGGCCAGTTATTATTTTCTCACGGAAAGTTGTTTTCAAAGGTCAATTTACATCACTGTGACAGTCTTGGTGCAGACCCTGATAAAGAGTGAATGAATGTATGTATGCTTGAGACTTTTCCCATTTTTTTTCTCCACACAAACTGAAATAATACAAAATTGTACATGTGAGATAGAATGAATATATTATTTTTGTTACTGGCATCCTAATGTCTGAACACTCTGAATATGCCTTGCCACTTTAACAATGTGAAAACACAATGGAAACACATGAGCCATGAAAATCGTCCCAAAACCTGTAAAATGATACTCAGAACAGGGGAAAAGTATCAATTCCTCAAGGATTAACCAGATGGGTGCGTTAAAAATGTATTGTTTAAAAAAAATCTATCTCAATTTTAAGGTTTTCATTTGAATGTATATATATATATATATACATATATATGTATATGTATTAAAATAGACATGTATATAATTCTCTCTGTAGGGTTAGTTTCCTATATATATTTGTTGTCTGATAAGCGCCAAATGTGTTTTCATTTGTTATGGATTACTCTTGCAATAAATGTCACGAATTGCAAATATTTAGTAGAACTGACTTCCCTTAGTTTCACGTATTCTGGATACGACATTTGAGACGTCACTGACAGTCAGCTCAGCGAATTCCTTTGCACTGTTAACAATTAGCGAACCCTGGGTTCTGGGAGATTATGTAATTTTTAAACAGCTGTTTCATTTCCTTCAGTTTGACTTCAGTCATTTATCAGAAGAATTATAAGCAACCATTTAGGTTGATGTCATTTGTACAGAGCTTAAGAAGGGGAGAGAAAATATTTATTTTTAATTTTCGGGAGATAACCCCATTACGAAGTTGCATGGCCCCCACATTTTGGGAAATATTTTTTCTAAAAAGGACGTATTCCTAATTACTGCTTTCAGTCTTTTATACGTTATGCATCTATCACGACAAATTTGCTCATTTAAAATTAATTTATTAATCAAGATACTGTTTTTGTAGAACACATAATTAAATATCATAAGAAAATGGCACGTGCTTGCACACGCCCAGAAAATTAGAAGTTAGTTAAATCATACTTACCTGGCACGGGAAATTACCGTTATCAACTAGGAGGTTTTCCCAGGTTGAGGCCCTTCCATTGCACACCGGTTGGGTTGACGCCTGCGATCGCCCCAAATGTGGACGACTCGAGTGCGTAATTTGTGCGTAAGGGGGACTGCGTTCGCGCTATCCTCTGATAAATCAATAATGACATCAAATGAATTTCCTTCTCACAGTTTCATATTATCATAACACTTTTATACCAGCAGTCATTAAAAACAAATCGCTTTTTAAAAAAAATTATCATTCACACAAGAGAGTGTGCACGCTAAACCCATTTTCCTATGCATGTCGTGTTTACTTCCAATTTTGCGTGCAAAACACCGAATTGATTATACTTTTATTATACTGGTTTGACCTGCAATCTCTACTTGCATGGACCCAATTGAACACGTGTGGGATGAACTGAACAGAAGGGTCCGCTAGCATGACATCAACAATGTGAATGAACTTTACAGAGCACTCTGCAGAATGGAACGCCATACCTCAAATATTTTTCGAGACACGGGTCACACAGAGTATTAATAATAAGAGAAGTGACTTCATGACAGTGAGTGTGACATTTTTACACCTAGAGTTGGCAACTGCTTAGGAGCCGCCTCTGGATTGTCTCATGTTCTAGAATACAGTACGTTTTGGGTCAGTAAATGGACCAGAAATGTAAAGATCTGTAGTTTCGGTTATTTTAAATTTAGCACAGTGAGTTGAGGTGGATAAAATAAAGCGATGCGTTTTCTAATCGCTGCTAGTATATGTTTCTCTCGTTAAGACAAGACAGCTTCAATAGCCAATCAGGCCAGTTATTATTTTCTCACGGAAAGTTGTTTTCAAAGGTCAATTTACATCACTGTGACAGTCTTGGTGCAGACCCTGATAAAGAGTGAATGAAAGTATGTATGCTTGAGACTTTTCCCATTTTTCTTCTCCACACAAACTGAAATAATACAAAATTGTACATGTGAGATAGAATGAATATATTATTTTTGTTACTGGCATCCTAATGTCTGAACACTCTGAATATGCCTTGCCACTTTAACAATGTGAAAACACAATGGAAACACATGAGCCATGAAAATCGTCCCAAAACCAAAACCTGTAAAATGATACTCAGAACAGGGGAAAAGTATCAATTCCTCAAGGATTAACCAGATGGGTGCGTTAAAAATGTATTGTTTAAAAAAAATCTATCTCAATTTTAAGGTTTTCATTTGAATGTATATATATATATATATATATACATATATATGTATATGTATTAAAATAGACATGTATATAATTCTCTCTGTAGGGTTAGTTTCCTATATATATTTGTTGTCTGATAAGCGCCAAATGTGTTTTCATTTGTTATGGATTACTCTTGCAATAAATGTCACGAATTGCAAATATTTAGTAGAACTGACTTCCCTTAGTTTCACGTATTCTGGATACGACATTTGAGACGTCACTGACAGTCAGCTCAGCGAATTCCTTTGCACTGTTAACAATTAGCGAACCCTGGGTTCTGGGAGATTATGTAATTTTTAAACAGCTGTTTCATTTCCTTCAGTTTGACTTCAGTCATTTATCAAAAGAATTATAAGCAACCATTTAGGTTGATGTCATTTGTACAGAGCTTAAGAAGGGGAGAGAAAATATTTATTTTTAATTTTCGGGAGATAACCCCATTACGAAGTTGCATGGCCCCCACATTTTGGGAAATATTTTTTCTAAAAAGGACGTATTCCTAATTACTGCTTTCAGTCTTTTATACGTTATGCATCTATCACGACAAATTTGCTCATTTAAAATTAATTTATTAATCAAGATACTGTTTTTGTAGAACACATAATTAAATATCATAAGAAAATGGCACGTGCTTGCACACGCCCAGAAAATTAGAAGTTAGTTAAATCATACTTACCTGGCACGGGAAATTACCGTTATCAACTAGGCGGTTTTCCCAGGTTGAGGCCCTTCCATTGCACACCGGTTGGGTTGACGTCTGCGATCGCCCCAAATGTGGACGACTCGAGTGCGTAATTTGTGCGTAAGGGGGACTGCGTTCGCGCTATCCTCTGATAAATCAATAATGACATCAAATGAATTTCCTTCTCACAGTTTCATATTATCATAACACTTTTATACCAGCAGTCATTAAAAACAAATCGCTTTTAAAAAAAAATTATCATTCACACAAGAGAGTGTGCACGCTAAACCCATTTTCCTATGCATGTCGTGTTTACTTCCAATTTTGCGTGCAAAACACCGAATTGATTATACTTTTATTATACTGGTTTGACCTGCAATCTCTACTTGCATGGACCCAATTGAACACGTGTGGGATGAACTGAACAGAAGGGTCCGCTAGCATGACATCAACAATGTGAATGAACTTTACAGAGCACTCTGCAGAATGGAACGCCATACCTCAAATATTTTTCGAGACGCGGGTCACTCAGAGTATTAATAATAAGAGAAGTGACTTCATGACAGTGAGTGTGACATTTTTACACCTAGGGTTGGCAACTGCTTAGGAGCCGCCTCTGGATTGTCTCATGTTCTAGAATACAGTACGTTTTGGGTCAGTAAATGGACCAGAAATGTAAAGATCTGTAGTTTCGGTTATTTTAAATTTAGCACAGTGAGTTGAGGTGGATAAAATAAAGCGATGCGTTTTCTAATCGCTGCTAGTATATGTTTCTCTCGTTAAGACAAGACAGCTTCAATAGCCAATCAGGCCAGTTATTATTTTCTCACGGAAAGTTGTTTTCAAAGGTCAATTTACATCACTGTGACAGTCTTGGTGCAGACCCTGATAAAGAGTGAATGAAAGTATGTATGCTTGAGACTTTTCCCATTTTTCTTCTCCACACAAACTGAAATAATACAAAATTGTACATGTGAGATAGAATGAATATATTATTTTTGTTACTGGCATCCTAATGTCTGATGACTCTGAATATGCCTTGCCACTTTAACAATGTGAAAACACAATGGAAACACATGAGCCATGAAAATCGTCCCAAAACCAAAACCTGTAAAATGATACTCAGAACAGGGGAAAAGTATCAATTCCTCAAGGATTAACCAGATGGGTGCGTTAAAAATGTATTGTTTAAAAAAAATCTATCTCAATTTTAAGGTTTTCATTTGAATGTATATATATATATATATATATACATATATATGTATATGTATTAAAATAGACATGTATATAATTCTCTCTGTAGGGTTAGTTTCCTATATATATTTGTTGTCTGATAAGCGCCAAATGTGTTTTCATTTGTTATGGATTACTCTTGCAATAAATGTCACGAATTGCAAATATTTAGTAGAACTGACTTCCCTTAGTTTCACGTATTCTGGATACGACATTTGAGACGTCACTGACAGTCAGCTCAGCGAATTCCTTTGCACTGTTAACAATTAGCGAACCCTGGGTTCTGGGAGATTATGTAATTTTTAAACAGCTGTTTCATTTCCTTCAGTTTGACTTCAGTCATTTATCAGAAGAATTATAAGCAACCATTTAGGTTGATGTCATTTGTACAGAGCTAAAGAAGGGGAGAGAAAATATTTATTTTTAATTTTCGGGAGATAACCCCATTACGAAGTTGCATGGCCCCCGCATTTTGGGAAATATTTTTTCTAAAAAGGACGTATTCCTAATTACTGCTTTCAGTCTTTTATACGTTATGCATCTATCACGACAAATTTGCTCATTTAAAATTAATTTATTAATCAAGATACTGTTTTTGTAGAACACATAATTAAATATCATAAGAAAATGGCACGTGCTTGCACACGCCCAGAAAATTAGAAGTTAGTTAAATCATACTTACCTGGCACGGGAAATTACCGTTATCAACTAGGCGGTTTTCCCAGGTTGAGGCCCTTCCATTGCACACCGGTTGGGTTGACGCCTGCGATCGCCCCAAATGTGGACGACTCGAGTGCGTAATTTGTGCGTAAGGGGGACTGCGTTCGCGCTATCCTCTGATAAATCAATAATGACATCAAATGAATTTCCTTCTCACAGTTTCATATTATCATAACACTTTTATACCAGCAGTCATTAAAAACAAATCGCTTTTAAAAAAAAATTATCATTCACACAAGAGAGTGTGCACGCTAAACCCATTTTCCTATGCATGTCGTGTTTACTTCCAATTTTGCGTGCAAAACACCGAATTGATTATACTTTTATTATACTGGTTTGACCTGCAATCTCTACTTGCATGGACCCAATTGAACACGTGTGGGATGAACTGAACAGAAGGGTCCGCTAGCATGACATCAACAATGTGAATGAACTTTACAGAGCACTCTGCAGAATGGAACGCCATACCTCAAATATTTTTCGAGACGCGGGTCACTCAGAGTATTAATAATAAGAGAAGTGACTTCATGACAGTGAGTGTGACATTTTTACACCTAGGGTTGGCAACTGCTTAGGAGCCGCCTCTGGATTGTCTCATGTTCTAGAATACAGTACGTTTTGGGTCAGTAAATGGACCAGAAATGTAAAGATCTGTAGTTTCGGTTATTTTAAATTTAGCACAGTGAGTTGAGGTGGATAAAATAAAGCGATGCGTTTTCTAATCGCTGCTAGTATATGTTTCTCTCGTTAAGACAAGACAGCTTCAATAGCCAATCAGGCCAGTTATTATTTTCTCACGGAAAGTTGTTTTCAAAGGTCAATTTACATCACTGTGACAGTCTTGGTGCAGACCCTGATAAAGAGTGAATGAAAGTATGTATGCTTGAGACTTTTCCCATTTTTCTTCTCCACACAAACTGAAATAATACAAAATTGTACATGTGAGATAGAATGAATATATTATTTTTGTTACTGGCATCCTAATGTCTGATGACTCTGAATATGCCTTGCCACTTTAACAATGTGAAAACACAATGGAAACACATGAGCCATGAAAATCGTCCCAAAACCAAAACCTGTAAAATGATACTCAGAACAGGGGAAAAGTATCAATTCCTCAAGGATTAACCAGATGGGTGCGTTAAAAATGTATTGTTTAAAAAAAATCTATCTCAATTTTAAGGTTTTCATTTGAATGTATATATATATATATATATATACATATATATGTATATGTATTAAAATAGACATGTATATAATTCTCTCTGTAGGGTTAGTTTCCTATATATATTTGTTGTCTGATAAGCGCCAAATGTGTTTTCATTTGTTATGGATTACTCTTGCAATAAATGTCACGAATTGCAAATATTTAGTAGAACTGACTTCCCTTAGTTTCACGTATTCTGGATACGACATTTGAGACGTCACTGACAGTCAGCTCAGCGAATTCCTTTGCACTGTTAACAATTAGCGAACCCTGGGTTCTGGGAGATTATGTAATTTTTAAACAGCTGTTTCATTTCCTTCAGTTTGACTTCAGTCATTTATCAGAAGAATTATAAGCAACCATTTAGGTTGATGTCATTTGTACAGAGCTAAAGAAGGGGAGAGAAAATATTTATTTTTAATTTTCGGGAGATAACCCCATTACGAAGTTGCATGGCCCCCACATTTTGGGAAATATTTTTTCTAAAAAGGACGTATTCCTAATTACTGCTTTCAGTCTTTTATACGTTATGCATCTATCACGACAAATTTGCTCATTTAAAATTAATTTATTAATCAAGATACTGTTTTTGTAGAACACATAATTAAATATCATAAGAAAATGGCACGTGCTTGCACACGCCCAGAAAATTAGAAGTTAGTTAAATCATACTTACCTGGCACGGGAAATTACCGTTATCAACTAGGCGGTTTTCCCAGGTTGAGGCCCTTCCATTGCACACCGGTTGGGTTGACGCCTGCGATCGCCCCAAATGTGGACGACTCGAGTGCGTAATTTGTGCGTAAGGGGGACTGCGTTCGCGCTATCCTCTGATAAATCAATAATGACATCAAATGAATTTCCTTCTCACAGTTTCATATTATCATAACACTTTTATACCAGCAGTCATTAAAAACAAATCGCTTTTTAAAAAAAATTATCATTCACACAAGAGAGTGTGCACGCTAAACCCATTTTCCTATGCATGTCGTGTTTACTTCCAATTTTGCGTGCAAAACACCGAATTGATTATACTTTTATTATACTGGTTTGACCTGCAATCTCTACTTGCATGGACCCAATTGAACACGTGTGGGATGAACTGAACAGAAGGGTCCGCTAGCATGACATCAACAATGTGAATGAACTTTACAGAGCACTCTGCAGAATGGAACGCCATACCTCAAATACTTTTCGAGACGCGGGTCACTCAGAGTATTAATAATAAGAGAAGTGACTTCATGACAGTGAGTGTGACATTTTTACACCTAGGGTTGGCAACTGCTTAGGAGCCGCCTCTGGATTGTCTCATGTCCTAGAATACAGTACGTTTTGGGTCAGTAAATGGACCAGAAATGTAAAGATCTGTAGTTTCGGTTATTTTAAATTTAGCACAGTGAGTTGAGGTGGATAAAATAAAGCGATGCGTTTTCTAATCGCTGCTAGTATATGTTTCTCTCGTTAAGACAAGACAGCTTCAATAGCCAATCAGGCCAGTTATTATTTTCTCACGGAAAGTTGTTTTCAAAGGTCAATTTACATCACTGTGACAGTCTTGGTGCAGACCCTGATAAAGAGTGAATGAATGTATGTATGCTTGAGACTTTTCCCATTTTTTTTCTCCACACAAACTGAAATAATACAAAATTGTACATGTGAGATAGAATGAATATATTATTTTTGTTACTGGCATCCTAATGTCTGAACACTCTGAATATGCCTTGCCACTTTAACAATGTGAAAACACAATGGAAACACATGAGCCATGAAAATCGTCCCAAAACCTGTAAAATGATACTCAGAACAGGGGAAAAGTATCAATTCCTCAAGGATTAACCAGATGGGTGCGTTAAAAATGTATTGTTTAAAAAAAATCTATCTCAATTTTAAGGTTTTCATTTGAATGTATATATATATATATATACATATATATGTATATGTATTAAAATAGACATGTATATAATTCTCTCTGTAGGGTTAGTTTCCTATATATATTTGTTGTCTGATAAGCGCCAAATGTGTTTTCATTTGTTATGGATTACTCTTGCAATAAATGTCACGAATTGCAAATATTTAGTAGAACTGACTTCCCTTAGTTTCACGTATTCTGGATACGACATTTGAGACGTCACTGACAGTCAGCTCAGCGAATTCCTTTGCACTGTTAACAATTAGCGAACCCTGGGTTCTGGGAGATTATGTAATTTTTAAACAGCTGTTTCATTTCCTTCAGTTTGACTTCAGTCATTTATCAGAAGAATTATAAGCAACCATTTAGGTTGATGTCATTTGTACAGAGCTAAAGAAGGGGAGAGAAAATATTTATTTTTAATTTTCGGGAGATAACCCCATTACGAAGTTGCATGGCCCCCGCATTTTGGGAAATATTTTTTCTAAAAAGGACGTATTCCTAATTACTGCTTTCAGTCTTTTATACGTTATGCATCTATCACGACAAATTTGCTCATTTAAAATTAATTTATTAATCAAGATACTGTTTTTGTAGAACACATAATTAAATATCATAAGAAAATGGCACGTGCTTGCACACGCCCAGAAAATTAGAAGTTAGTTAAATCATACTTACCTGGCACGGGAAATTACCGTTATCAACTAGGCGGTTTTCCCAGGTTGAGGCCCTTCCATTGCACACCGGTTGGGTTGACGCCTGCGATCGCCCCAAATGTGGACGACTCGAGTGCGTAATTTGTGCGTAAGGGGGACTGCGTTCGCGCTATCCTCTGATAAATCAATAATGACATCAAATGAATTTCCTTCTCACAGTTTCATATTATCATAACACTTTTATACCAGCAGTCATTAAAAACAAATCGCTTTTTAAAAAAAATTATCATTCACACAAGAGAGTGTGCACGCTAAACCCATTTTCCTATGCATGTCGTGTTTACTTCCAATTTTGCGTGCAAAACACCGAATTGATTATACTTTTATTATACTGGTTTGACCTGCAATCTCTACTTGCATGGACCCAATTGAACACGTGTGGGATGAACTGAACAGAAGGGTCCGCTAGCATGACATCAACAATGTGAATGAACTTTACAGAGCACTCTGCAGAATGGAACGCCATACCTCAAATATTTTTCGAGACGCGGGTCACTCAGAGTATTAATAATAAGAGAAGTGACTTCATGACAGTGAGTGTGACATTTTTACACCTAGGGTTGGCAACTGCTTAGGAGCCGCCTCTGGATTGTCTCATGTTCTAGAATACAGTACGTTTTGGGTCAGTAAATGGACCAGAAATGTAAAGATCTGTAGTTTCGGTTATTTTAAATTTAGCACAGTGAGTTGAGGTGGATAAAATAAAGCGATGCGTTTTCTAATCGCTGCTAGTATATGTTTCTCTCGTTAAGACAAGACAGCTTCAATAGCCAATCAGGCCAGTTATTATTTTCTCACGGAAAGTTGTTTTCAAAGGTCAATTTACATCACTGTGACAGTCTTGGTGCAGACCCTGATAAAGAGTGAATGAAAGTATGTATGCTTGAGACTTTTCCCATTTTTCTTCTCCACACAAACTGAAATAATACAAAATTGTACATGTGAGATAGAATGAATATATTATTTTTGTTACTGGCATCCTAATGTCTGATGACTCTGAATATGCCTTGCCACTTTAACAATGTGAAAACACAATGGAAACACATGAGCCATGAAAATCGTCCCAAAACCAAAACCTGTAAAATGATACTCAGAACAGGGGAAAAGTATCAATTCCTCAAGGATTAACCAGATGGGTGCGTTAAAAATGTATTGTTTAAAAAAAATCTATCTCAATTTTAAGGTTTTCATTTGAATGTATATATATATATATATACATATATATGTATATGTATTAAAATAGACATGTATATAATTCTCTCTGTAGGGTTAGTTTCCTATATATATTTGTTGTCTGATAAGCGCCAAATGTGTTTTCATTTGTTATGGATTACTCTTGCAATAAATGTCACGAATTGCAAATATTTAGTAGAACTGACTTCCCTTAGTTTCACGTATTCTGGATACGACATTTGAGACGTCACTGACAGTCAGCTCAGCGAATTCCTTTGCACTGTTAACAATTAGCGAACCCTGGGTTCTGGGAGATTATGTAATTTTTAAACAGCTGTTTCATTTCCTTCAGTTTGACTTCAGTCATTTATCAGAAGAATTATAAGCAACCATTAAGTTGATGTCATTTGTACAGAGCTTAAGAAGGGGAGAGAAAATATTTATTTTTAATTTTCGGGAGATAACCCCATTACGAAGTTGCATGGCCCCCACATTTTGGGAAATATTTTTTCTAAAAAGGACGTATTCCTAATTACTGCTTTCAGTCTTTTATACGTTATGCATCTATCACGACAAATTTGCTCATTTAAAATTAATTTATTAATCAAGATACTGTTTTTGTAGAACACATAATTAAATATCATAAGAAAATGGCACGTGCTTGCACACGCCCAGAAAATTAGAAGTTAGTTAAATCATACTTACCTGGCACGGGAAATTACCGTTATCAACTAGGCGGTTTTCCCAGGTTGAGGCCCTTCCATTGCACACCGGTTGGGTTGACGCCTGCGATCGCCCCAAATGTGGACGACTCGAGTGCGTAATTTGTGCGTAAGGGGGACTGCGTTCGCGCTATCCTCTGATAAATCAATAATGACATCAAATGAATTTCCTTCTCACAGTTTCATATTATCATAACACTTTTATACCAGCAGTCATTAAAAACAAATCGCTTTAAAAAAAAAATTATCATTCACACAAGAGAGTGTGCACGCTAAACCCATTTTCCTATGCATGTCGTGTTTACTTCCAATTTTGCGTGCAAAACACCGAATTGATTATACTTTTATTATACTGGTTTGACCTGCAATCTCTACTTGCATGGACCCAATTGAACACGTGTGGGATGAACTGAACAGAAGGGTCCGCTAGCATGACATCAACAATGTGAATGAACTTTACAGAGCACTCTGCAGAATGGAACGCCATACCTCAAATATTTTTCGAGACACGGGTCACACAGAGTATTAATAATAAGAGAAGTGACTTCATGACAGTGAGTGTGACATTTTTACACCTAGAGTTGGCAACTGCTTAGGAGCCGCCTCTGGATTGTCTCATGTTCTAGAATACAGTACGTTTTGGGTCAGTAAATGGACCAGAAATGTAAAGATCTGTAGTTTCGGTTATTTTAAATTTAGCACAGTGAGTTGAGGTGGATAAAATAAAGCGATGCGTTTTCTAATCGCTGCTAGTATATGTTTCTCTCGTTAAGACAAGACAGCTTCAATAGCCAATCAGGCCAGTTATTATTTTCTCACGGAAAGTTGTTTTCAAAGGTCAATTTACATCACTGTGACAGTCTTGGTGCAGACCCTGATAAAGAGTGAATGAAAGTATGTATGCTTGAGACTTTTCCCATTTTTCTTCTCCACACAAACTGAAATAATACAAAATTGTACATGTGAGATAGAATGAATATATTATTTTTGTTACTGGCATCCTAATGTCTGAACACTCTGAATATGCCTTGCCACTTTAACAATGTGAAAACACAATGGAAACACATGAGCCATGAAAATCGTCCCAAAACCAAAACCTGTAAAATGATACTCAGAACAGGGGAAAAGTATCAATTCCTCAAGGATTAACCAGATGGGTGCGTTAAAAATGTATTGTTTAAAAAAAATATATCTCAATTTTAAGGTTTTCATTTGAATGTATATATATATATATATATACATATATATGTATATGTATTAAAATAGACATGTATATAATTCTCTCTGTAGGGTTAGTTTCCTATATATATTTGTTGTCTGATAAGCGCCAAATGTGTTTTCATTTGTTATGGATTACTCTTGCAATAAATGTCACGAATTGCAAATATTTAGTAGAACTGACTTCCCTTAGTTTCACGTATTCTGGATACGACATTTGAGACGTCACTGACAGTCAGCTCAGCGAATTCCTTTGCACTGTTAACAATTAGCGAACCCTGGGTTCTGGGAGATTATGTAATTTTTAAACAGCTGTTTCATTTCCTTCAGTTTGACTTCAGTCATTTATCAAAAGAATTATAAGCAACCATTTAGGTTGATGTCATTTGTACAGAGCTTAAGAAGGGGAGAGAAAATATTTATTTTTAATTTTCGGGAGATAACCCCATTACGAAGTTGCATGGCCCCCACATTTTGGGAAATATTTTTTCTAAAAAGGACGTATTCCTAATTACTGCTTTCAGTCTTTTATACGTTATGCATCTATCACGACAAATTTGCTCATTTAAAATTAATTTATTAATCAAGATACTGTTTTTGTAGAACACATAATTAAATATCATAAGAAAATGGCACGTGCTTGCACACGCCCAGAAAATTAGAAGTTAGTTAAATCATACTTACCTGGCACGGGAAATTACCGTTATCAACTAGGCGGTTTTCCCAGGTTGAGGCCCTTCCATTGCACACCGGTTGGGTTGACGCCTGCGATCGCCCCAAATGTGGACGACTCGAGTGCGTAATTTGTGCGTAAGGGGGACTGCGTTCGCGCTATCCTCTGATAAATCAATAATGACATCAAATGAATTTCCTTCTCACAGTTTCATATTATCATAACACTTTTATACCAGCAGTCATTAAAAACAAATCGCTTTTTAAAAAAAATTATCATTCACACAAGAGAGTGTGCACGCTAAACCCATTTTCCTATGCATGTCGTGTTTACTTCCAATTTTGCGTGCAAAACACCGAATTGATTATACTTTTATTATACTGGTTTGACCTGCAATCTCTACTTGCATGGACCCAATTGAACACGTGTGGGATGAACTGAACAGAAGGGTCCGCTAGCATGACATCAACAATGTGAATGAACTTTACAGAGCACTCTGCAGAATGGAACGCCATACCTCAAATACTTTTCGAGACGCGGGTCACTCAGAGTATTAATAATAAGAGAAGTGACTTCATGACAGTGAGTGTGACATTTTTACACCTAGGGTTGGCAACTGCTTAGGAGCCGCCTCTGGATTGTCTCATGTCCTAGAATACAGTACGTTTTGGGTCAGTAAATGGACCAGAAATGTAAAGATCTGTAGTTTCGGTTATTTTAAATTTAGCACAGTGAGTTGAGGTGGATAAAATAAAGCGATGCGTTTTCTAATCGCTGCTAGTATATGTTTCTCTCGTTAAGACAAGACAGCTTCAATAGCCAATCAGGTCAGTTATTATTTTCTCACGGAAAGTTGTTTTCAAAGGTCAATTTACATCACTGTGAGAGTCTTGGTGCAGACCCTGATAAAGAGTGAATGAATGTATGTATGCTTGAGACTTTTCCCATTTTTTTTCTCCACACAAACTGAAATAATACAAAATTGTACATGTGAGATAGAATGAATATATTATTTTTGTTACTGGCATCCTAATGTCTGAACACTCTGAATATGCCTTGCCACTTTAACAATGTGAAAACACAATGGAAACACATGAGCCATGAAAATCGTCCCAAAACCTGTAAAATGATACTCAGAACAGGGGAAAAGTATCAATTCCTCAAGGATTAACCAGATGGGTGCGTTAAAAATGTATTGTTTAAAAAAAATCGATCTCAATTTTAAGGTTTTCATTTGAATGTATATATATATATATATACATATATATGTATATGTATTAAAATAGACATGTATATAATTCTCTCTGTAGGGTTAGTTTCCTATATATATTTGTTGTCTGATAAGCGCCAAATGTGTTTTCATTTGTTATGGATTACTCTTGCAATAAATGTCACGAATTGCAAATATTTAGTAGAACTGACTTCCCTTAGTTTCACGTATTCTGGATACGACATTTGAGACGTCACTGACAGTCAGCTCAGCGAATTCCTTTGCACTGTTAACAATTAGCGAACCCTGGGTTCTGGGAGATTATGTAATTTTTAAACAGCTGTTTCATTTCCTTCAGTTTGACTTCAGTCATTTATCAGAAGAATTATAAGCAACCATTTAGGTTGATGTCATTTGTACAGAGCTTAAGAAGGGGAGAGAAAATATTTATTTTTAATTTTCGGGAGATAACCCCATTACGAAGTTGCATGGCCCCCACATTTTGGGAAATATTTTTTCTAAAAAGGACGTATTCCTAATTACTGCTTTCAGTCTTTTATACGTTATGCATCTATCACGACAAATTTGCTCATTTAAAATTAATTTATTAATCAAGATACTGTTTTTGTAGAACACATAATTAAATATCATAAGAAAATGGCACGTGCTTGCACACGCCCAGAAAATTAGAAGTTAGTTAAATCATACTTACCTGGCACGGGAAATTACCGTTATCAACTAGGCGGTTTTCCCAGGTTGAGGCCCTTCCATTGCACACCGGTTGGGTTGACGCCTGCGATCGCCCCAAATGTGGACGACTCGAGTGCGTAATTTGTGCGTAAGGGGGACTGCGTTCGCGCTATCCTCTGATAAATCAATAATGACATCAAATGAATTTCCTTCTCACAGTTTCATATTATCATAACACTTTTATACCAGCAGTCATTAAAAACAAATCGCTTTAAAAAAAAAATTATCATTCACACAAGAGAGTGTGCACGCTAAACCCATTTTCCTATGCATGTCGTGTTTACTTCCAATTTTGCGTGCAAAACACCGAATTGATTATACTTTTATTATACTGGTTTGACCTGCAATCTCTACTTGCATGGACCCAATTGAACACGTGTGGGATGAACTGAACAGAAGGGTCCGCTAGCATGACATCAACAATGTGAATGAACTTTACAGAGCACTCTGCAGAATGGAACGCCATACCTCAAATATTTTTCGAGACACGGGTCACACAGAGTATTAATAATAAGAGAAGTGACTTCATGACAGTGAGTGTGACATTTTTACACCTAGAGTTGGCAACTGCTTAGGAGCCGCCTCTGGATTGTCTCATGTTCTAGAATACAGTACGTTTTGGGTCAGTAAATGGACCAGAAATGTAAAGATCTGTAGTTTCGGTTATTTTAAATTTAGCACAGTGAGTTGAGGTGGATAAAATAAAGCGATGCGTTTTCTAATCGCTGCTAGTATATGTTTCTCTCGTTAAGACAAGACAGCTTCAATAGCCAATCAGGCCAGTTATTATTTTCTCACGGAAAGTTGTTTTCAAAGGTCAATTTACATCACTGTGACAGTCTTGGTGCAGACCCTGATAAAGAGTGAATGAAAGTATGTATGCTTGAGACTTTTCCCATTTTTCTTCTCCACACAAACTGAAATAATACAAAATTGTACATGTGAGATAGAATGAATATATTATTTTTGTTACTGGCATCCTAATGTCTGAACACTCTGAATATGCCTTGCCACTTTAACAATGTGAAAACACAATGGAAACACATGAGCCATGAAAATCGTCCCAAAACCAAAACCTGTAAAATGATACTCAGAACAGGGGAAAAGTATCAATTCCTCAAGGATTAACCAGATGGGTGCGTTAAAAATGTATTGTTTAAAAAAAATCTATCTCAATTTTAAGGTTTTCATTTGAATGTATATATATATATATATATACATATATATGTATATGTATTAAAATAGACATGTATATAATTCTCTCTGTAGGGTTAGTTTCCTATATATATTTGTTGTCTGATAAGCGCCAAATGTGTTTTCATTTGTTATGGATTACTCTTGCAATAAATGTCACGAATTGCAAATATTTAGTAGAACTGACTTCCCTTAGTTTCACGTATTCTGGATACGACATTTGAGACGTCACTGACAGTCAGCTCAGCGAATTCCTTTGCACTGTTAACAATTAGCGAACCCTGGGTTCTGGGAGATTATGTAATTTTTAAACAGCTGTTTCATTTCCTTCAGTTTGACTTCAGTCATTTATCAAAAGAATTATAAGCAACCATTTAGGTTGATGTCATTTGTACAGAGCTTAAGAAGGGGAGAGAAAATATTTATTTTTAATTTTCGGGAGATAACCCCATTACGAAGTTGCATGGCCCCCACATTTTGGGAAATATTTTTTCTAAAAAGGACGTATTCCTAATTACTGCTTTCAGTCTTTTATACGTTATGCATCTATCACGACAAATTTGCTCATTTAAAATTAATTTATTAATCAAGATACTGTTTTTGTAGAACACATAATTAAATATCATAAGAAAATGGCACGTGCTTGCACACGCCCAGAAAATTAGAAGTTAGTTAAATCATACTTACCTGGCACGGGAAATTACCGTTATCAACTAGGCGGTTTTCCCAGGTTGAGGCCCTTCCATTGCACACCGGTTGGGTTGACGCCTGCGATCGCCCCAAATGTGGACGACTCGAGTGCGTAATTTGTGCGTAAGGGGGACTGCGTTCGCGCTATCCTCTGATAAATCAATAATGACATCAAATGAATTTCCTTCTCACAGTTTCATATTATCATAACACTTTTATACCAGCAGTCATTAAAAACAAATCGCTTTTTAAAAAAAATTATCATTCACACAAGAGAGTGTGCACGCTAAACCCATTTTCCTATGCATGTCGTGTTTACTTCCAATTTTGCGTGCAAAACACCGAATTGATTATACTTTTATTATACTGGTTTGACCTGCAATCTCTACTTGCATGGACCCAATTGAACACGTGTGGGATGAACTGAACAGAAGGGTCCGCTAGCATGACATCAACAATGTGAATGAACTTTACAGAGCACTCTGCAGAATGGAACGCCATACCTCAAATACTTTTCGAGACGCGGGTCACTCAGAGTATTAATAATAAGAGAAGTGACTTCATGACAGTGAGTGTGACATTTTTACACCTAGGGTTGGCAACTGCTTAGGAGCCGCCTCTGGATTGTCTCATGTCCTAGAATACAGTACGTTTTGGGTCAGTAAATGGACCAGAAATGTAAAGATCTGTAGTTTCGGTTATTTTAAATTTAGCACAGTGAGTTGAGGTGGATAAAATAAAGCGATGCGTTTTCTAATCGCTGCTAGTATATGTTTCTCTCGTTAAGACAAGACAGCTTCAATAGCCAATCAGGCCAGTTATTATTTTCTCACGGAAAGTTGTTTTCAAAGGTCAATTTACATCACTGTGAGAGTCTTGGTGCAGACCCTGATAAAGAGTGAATGAATGTATGTATGCTTGAGACTTTTCCCATTTTTTTTCTCCACACAAACTGAAATAATACAAAATTGTACATGTGAGATAGAATGAATATATTATTTTTGTTACTGGCATCCTAATGTCTGAACACTCTGAATATGCCTTGCCACTTTAACAATGTGAAAACACAATGGAAACACATGAGCCATGAAAATCGTCCCAAAACCTGTAAAATGATACTCAGAACAGGGGAAAAGTATCAATTCCTCAAGGATTAACCAGATGGGTGCGTTAAAAATGTATTGTTTAAAAAAAATCTATCTCAATTTTAAGGTTTTCATTTGAATGTATATATATATATATATACATATATATGTATATGTATTAAAATAGACATGTATATAATTCTCTCTGTAGGGTTAGTTTCCTATATATATTTGTTGTCTGATAAGCGCCAAATGTGTTTTCATTTGTTATGGATTACTCTTGCAATAAATGTCACGAATTGCAAATATTTAGTAGAACTGACTTCCCTTAGTTTCACGTATTCTGGATACGACATTTGAGACGTCACTGACAGTCAGCTCAGCGAATTCCTTTGCACTGTTAACAATTAGCGAACCCTGGGTTCTGGGAGATTATGTAATTTTTAAACAGCTGTTTCATTTCCTTCAGTTTGACTTCAGTCATTTATCAGAAGAATTATAAGCAACCATTTAGGTTGATGTCATTTGTACAGAGCTTAAGAAGGGGAGAGAAAATATTTATTTTTAATTTTCGGGAGATAACCCCATTACGAAGTTGCATGGCCCCCACATTTTGGGAAATATTTTTTCTAAAAAGGACGTATTCCTAATTACTGCTTTCAGTCTTTTATACGTTATGCATCTATCACGACAAATTTGCTCATTTAAAATTAATTTATTAATCAAGATACTGTTTTTGTAGAACACATAATTAAATATCATAAGAAAATGGCACGTGCTTGCACACGCCCAGAAAATTAGAAGTTAGTTAAATCATACTTACCTGGCACGGGAAATTACCGTTATCAACTAGGCGGTTTTCCCAGGTTGAGGCCCTTCCATTGCACACCGGTTGGGTTGACGCCTGCGATCGCCCCAAATGTGGACGACTCGAGTGCGTAATTTGTGCGTAAGGGGGACTGCGTTCGCGCTATCCTCTGATAAATCAATAATGACATCAAATGAATTTCCTTCTCACAGTTTCATATTATCATAACACTTTTATACCAGCAGTCATTAAAAACAAATCGCTTTTTAAAAAAAATTATCATTCACACAAGAGAGTGTGCACGCTAAACCCATTTTCCTATGCATGTCGTGTTTACTTCCAATTTTGCGTGCAAAACACCGAATTGATTATACTTTTATTATACTGGTTTGACCTGCAATCTCTACTTGCATGGACCCAATTGAACACGTGTGGGATGAACTGAACAGAAGGGTCCGCTAGCATGACATCAACAATGTGAATGAACTTTACAGAGCACTCTGCAGAATGGAACGCCATACCTCAAATATTTTTCGAGACACGGGTCACACAGAGTATTAATAATAAGAGAAGTGACTTCATGACAGTGAGTGTGACATTTTTACACCTAGAGTTGGCAACTGCTTAGGAGCCGCCTCTGGATTGTCTCATGTTCTAGAATACAGTACGTTTTGGGTCAGTAAATGGACCAGAAATGTAAAGATCTGTAGTTTCGGTTATTTTAAATTTAGCACAGTGAGTTGAGGTGGATAAAATAAAGCGATGCGTTTTCTAATCGCTGCTAGTATATGTTTCTCTCGTTAAGACAAGACAGCTTCAATAGCCAATCAGGCCAGTTATTATTTTCTCACGGAAAGTTGTTTTCAAAGGTCAATTTACATCACTGTGACAGTCTTGGTGCAGACCCTGATAAAGAGTGAATGAAAGTATGTATGCTTGAGACTTTTCCCATTTTTCTTCTCCACACAAACTGAAATAATACAAAATTGTACATGTGAGATAGAATGAATATATTATTTTTGTTACTGGCATCCTAATGTCTGAACACTCTGAATATGCCTTGCCACTTTAACAATGTGAAAACACAATGGAAACACATGAGCCATGAAAATCGTCCCAAAACCAAAACCTGTAAAATGATACTCAGAACAGGGGAAAAGTATCAATTCCTCAAGGATTAACCAGATGGGTGCGTTAAAAATGTATTGTTTAAAAAAAATCTATCTCAATTTTAAGGTTTTCATTTGAATGTATATATATATATATATATACATATATATGTATATGTATTAAAATAGACATGTATATAATTCTCTCTGTAGGGTTAGTTTCCTATATATATTTGTTGTCTGATAAGCGCCAAATGTGTTTTCATTTGTTATGGATTACTCTTGCAATAAATGTCACGAATTGCAAATATTTAGTAGAACTGACTTCCCTTAGTTTCACGTATTCTGGATACGACATTTGAGACGTCACTGACAGTCAGCTCAGCGAATTCCTTTGCACTGTTAACAATTAGCGAACCCTGGGTTCTGGGAGATTATGTAATTTTTAAACAGCTGTTTCATTTCCTTCAGTTTGACTTCAGTCATTTATCAAAAGAATTATAAGCAACCATTTAGGTTGATGTCATTTGTACAGAGCTTAAGAAGGGGAGAGAAAATATTTATTTTTAATTTTCGGGAGATAACCCCATTACGAAGTTGCATGGCCCCCACATTTTGGGAAATATTTTTTCTAAAAAGGACGTATTCCTAATTACTGCTTTCAGTCTTTTATACGTTATGCATCTATCACGACAAATTTGCTCATTTAAAATTAATTTATTAATCAAGATACTGTTTTTGTAGAACACATAATTAAATATCATAAGAAAATGGCACGTGCTTGCACACGCCCAGAAAATTAGAAGTTAGTTAAATCATACTTACCTGGCACGGGAAATTACCGTTATCAACTAGGACCAGAAGATTTCCCAGCCCCACCATCACCTACACAACAACACCAAGGAAAGGAGCGTCGCCACAGCTCCAGGGACACTTGTGAGAGCAAGCGGCCAGCCCTTTTTAGGACAGACGAAGAAGCAACCACGACCATTTGGGGGACCCCTCTAGAACAAAGGGTCCCCCTCCTAGACACACCACCAAAATTGATGATTGCACTGGACAGCGCCGATGAGATTTAATCTCACCACTTCACACCAAAACAAAACACTTCAAACACGCACACGCGCGCGATCATGCACACACATACAACAAAAAAAAAAAACACATTAAAATAAATAAATAAATAATTTGTAAATGGCAGAAATTAAAATACTCAGCATCAACATCCGCGGTATGCGCGAGAAGTTGAATAAGCTCATATGCCTCGCCAAAAAATACAAACCAGACTTTTTAATGGTCCAGGAGACTAACATACATACAGATCAACATGCAGCACGCATTACAACACAACTAGGGATGCAACATTCATGCTTCAGCCTCAGTACACAGCGACTAGGCTCAGGAGTAGCTATTATACAAACATCGGACAGGTGGGAAATAACAAATACAAGCAGGGACAACAATGGGGACATGGCGATAGTCCAGGTCAGCAACAACACACACACACATACAATAGTAAATATCCATGCACCAAGCACTTACAGAGACCAACCTCTTTTCTACGAAACTTTAGACGACCTACTGACACGTTCATACCAGGGCCATAGTATCATTCTGGGTGGAGACTTCAATTGTGTTCTGTCAGACAAAGACGTTTTTGGCAACAACGTCGGAGCGCAGTTACGGAAACTCAGAGGAACGGATACAAACCAATTGGAAATATTACAAGACATAATAAGCACGCACAGTTTAGTTGACACATACAGACACAAATACCCACATGGGACAGAAACCACACACAAAAATAGTGGACACCCTAGGGCCGCACGTCTAGACAGAATATACGTGCACTCAGATCTATACACCACACACGCCAAGCATCTGCCAGAAACACTAAACTTTACAGACCACAAGGCAGTCATGGCTACCATCAATACAGCAGAAACAAACACACCACTTAGACGCTCCACGCATTGGAAGTTCAACAACACACTGCTACAAAATGAAGGCTACGTTAACCACATTACACACCTCATCCTAACATACGTTGATGACACACAAACAGAAAACATTGAACGTTGGGAAATACTTAAAAACACAATTCGAGAGAGAACAAGGATTCTTGCAACCAAAATACATAGAGAGAAGATGAGACAGGAAAAAATAATAGAAAAAGCCATCCATCTAACGAAACAAATAGACAAATACTCACCACGTATATACACATTACAAGACGAACTAGAAAAATGTCAACACTACAGGTTTCAAGGAGCTTTCATGAGAACAAAACTAAACACGATAACACAGGAAATACCAAGTAAACAATACCTAACAATAGAACAGAATGTACAGAGGAGCAGACATATAGGAGTAATAGTAGACCTAGAGGGCAACACGCACACAGACACACCAGATATAGCGCGAGTTTTCGAGACATACTACAAAGAACTTTACACAAGCGAAGACACAGGAAAACAGATCCAAGACGTTTTCACAAAATATGCAAGAAAACTCAACAGCGAGGAGAAACTGGGCCTTGACGCTGACATTACACTCACAGACATAACAAATGCAGTAAACAACATGCAAAAAGGCAAGTCACCAGGACCCGATGGGCTCACATCAGAATTCTACCAACACTTCTTCCCCATTTTAGGACCACTCCTTCTCAAAGTATATCAAGAAACTTTTAAAAAGAACGAGCTTCCTCCCAGCCAAAATCTGTCCTACATTACACTAATACCAAAGGATAACGCAGACAAAACACAACTTAAAAATCACAGACCCATATCACTTCTAAACGTAGACTACAAAATCTTAACTAAAACTCTAACAAATAAACTCAAACCATTTATGCCATCACTCATACACGAGGACCAGCAGTGCAGTGTACAAGGCAGAAATATACACCAGCATACACATTTTATCAGAGACATTATCAACCTCACACACGAGAAAAACACGAAATCATCAATCCTTTCCCTGGATCAAGAAAAAGCTTTCGATAGGGTATCCCATCAGTACCTCCATAAAGTCCTCGAGAGTTGCAACATAGGAGACCATTTTAGAAAGTGGATAAAAATCCTATACGCAAAGCCTGAAAGCAAGGTACTGGTAAACCACCAGGTTACAAGTGCCTTTCGGCTAACGAGATCAGTGAGACAGGGATGTTCCCTGTCCCCATTGCTCTATACCCTTGCCTTAGAGCCCCTATTAGAGAAAATCAGACAAGACAGCTCCATAAAAGGCACACACATACATGGAGCGAAGGAGAAGAAGTTGCTTGCCTACGCAGACGACACCGTCTTCTTTCCCCCAGACTACACATCAATAGAAAACATTCTAAACACGTTTGCACAATTTGGCAAAGACAGTGGGGCAAAAATAAATATACAAAAATCCACTATAATGGGCATAGGCCAGTGGAAAAACAAAGTAGACTTTCCTTTTGTTCTAAAAATAACAGACTCCATTAAATTGTACGGCATAACCTTCCTATCTGACCCCAACCACATTCACCACGACACATGGACACATTTAACGACCAAAATAAAAGACATGCTACAAAGATACAGATACAAAACAGCCACAATTTTTGGCCGTAGCATAATAGTAAACACATACATCATCCCCAAATTAATCTACACAGCCACAGTGTTTGAACCCCCACAGCAGACAATCAAAGATATCAACAAACTCATTAGGAGTTTCATTTTCGCAAACACCATACACAGCATAAGCCAACACACACTGGCACAAGACAAGAGACTCGGAGGTATCGCACTCCAAAACATTCAGACCAAAATACAGTCCCCCCGAATAGGCCATGTCGGGCGGATTGTCAAACATCCAGAACAACACACACTTGCGCACTACTACATTGGCCTCAGTATATCCAAGCTGATACCAATAAATAACGCAACCCCACACTTCTGTGGGACATTACCGCCTTTCTACACGTCATGCATAAAAGCCATCCTAGGACACGAACAACTAACACAACAGAAGACAAATCAAATATACAAACATCTAGTCAAGCTACAAGCACCCCCACTACACCTTAGAATAAAAAGAGGTTACAAATATTTTAAAACAGACTACACGAACACGTTCACAA
The DNA here is from genome assembly GCA_036924085.1 of Ariolimax columbianus. Taxonomy (NCBI): domain Eukaryota; kingdom Metazoa; phylum Mollusca; class Gastropoda; order Stylommatophora; family Arionidae; genus Ariolimax; species Ariolimax columbianus. The sequence goes on along the minus strand of JAVGWX010000013.1, from coordinate 25,423,295 downwards.
ATCTACACAACCCACACATTACACCAAAAGCTAGAGAAGTCGCTTACAGACTTTTTTTCAACCTAACTCCCATAAACACAGGAAAACAACGCAAACCCAAATGTCAACTATGTCAGATGAGAGAAAAAGAAACAGAAGACCACATTTTCTACTCGTGCAGTACAGTCACACCCACAAGACAAATTCTACAAGACACAATCGAGACACAAACAAGACAGAAGGTAGACATGTATAAGGCAATAATGTTAAACACTATACCAGACACGACACCAAACATTCAAACACAAATGCTAATTCTGCTATCAGAATACAGACACATCATATGGAGATGTAGAAATGAAGCCTCATATCGCTTCAGAACATACTCCCCAGACACTCTACTTCACATGTTCATGAGAAAGGCGTTGTCCAGTAGCGACATACAAATGTAAATGTTGTACTGGAAATATGTATGTTATAATATGCTTCATCTTTTTCAATTTCAACTTTCAATTTCAATTTAAACTTAAACTTAAATTTCTCTTGCCAAGTCAAACAGGAAAAAATGTATCAATGGGGAAAAGAGTGAATGAATGTTTGCCGTTTTGGGACTATCCCTCATTTTTTTCCCAAAACCCCACAACCAAAAATAACAGTATTAAACAGTTCACAGAGCAGGAAAGTATCAATTTCCCCCTTTCCAACTGAGGGGTGGCTTCTCTGCTGAACTAAATCACTCAAACACTCCCCCAGCGGTCAAATCTTATCTCCTGTCTTTTCAATTCACCAGTTTTATGGTGGTCCTCTCCTCTGCCGGTCAGTTCCTCAGTCTGGACTAAAAGGACAATGGACAGGAAATAGGCGCTTTTTTTTAATGGCATAGGGGACTGACAGGAATCCTAGGGTAAAGAATGGTTCTAATGTAGGCCATACATTACTTACCCCTTTGACTACTGTACAAATACACAAAACCTTATGACTCTATAGCCTTTTTAGAATAATATAATACTTATATATATATATACAAATGTGTGTGTAAAGCAAATATGTATTTACGGATATGTACTCATGTTGCATATATGTATGTGGGTACGTAAGTTTATTCATGTACACATACGTACATATATATGTGTGTATGTACATGCGTACATAAGTGTGCGTGTATGTGTGTATGTGTGTGTATACGTATATATGTATGTATGTATGGAGGGATGGATGGATAGACGGATGAATGCATGTATGTATGTATGTATGCATGTATACATGGGTGTAAGCATGAGTGGGTATATATACATATACGTATATATGTGTGTGCGCGTGTGTATATATATATATATATATATATATATATATATATATATATGCCTGTGGATATGTGCCTGTAGGTGTGAAAAGATATATGTATATGCAAAATGAATAGGTATGTATCAGCAAGTACGCATGTGCATTAGTTTATTTTATTTTGGCATTCATTTATATGTACATTCATTTATGCTTTCACAAATAAATGTATGTCACCTTTCACCTCACAAAGTGTAACTCCCACCATCTCACGTTTCATCTCATGGGAATTTTCACCTCACTTCATTTCACATCACACAACATTTTGTTTTAAAATTGTGCAATAAAGATTTTTTCAAAACAAAAAAAAAGTTATCAACTAGGCGGTTTTCCCAGGTTGAGGCCCTTCCATTGCACACCGGTTGGGTTGACGCCTGCGATCGCCCCAAATGTGGACGACTCGAGTGCGTAATTTGTGCGTAAGGGGGACTGCGTTCGCGCTATCCTCTGATAAATCAATAATGACATCAAATGAATTTCCTTCTCACAGTTTCATATTATCATAACACTTTTATACCAGCAGTCATTAAAAACAAATCGCTTTTTAAAAAAAATTATCATTCACACAAGAGAGTGTGCACGCTAAACCCATTTTCCTATGCATGTCGTGTTTACTTCCAATTTTGCGTGCAAAACACCGAATTGATTATACTTTTATTATACTGGTTTGACCTGCAATCTCTACTTGCATGGACCCAATTGAACACGTGTGGGATGAACTGAACAGAAGGGTCCTCTAGCATGACATCAACAATGTGAATGAACTTTACAGAGCACTCTGCAGAATGGAACGCCATACCTCAAATATTTTTCGAGACGCGGGTCACTCAGAGTATTAATAATAAGAGAAGTGACTTCATGACAGTGAGTGTGACATTTTTACACCTAGGGTTGGCAACTGCTTAGGAGCCGCCTCTGGATTGTCTCATGTTCTAGAATACAGTACGTTTTGGGTCAGTAAATGGACCAGAAATGTAAAGATCTGTAGTTTCGGTTATTTTAAATTTAGCACAGTGAGTTGAGGTGGATAAAATAAAGCGATGCGTTTTCTAATCGCTGCTAGTATATGTTTCTCTCGTTAAGACAAGACAGCTTCAATAGCCAATCAGGCCAGTTATTATTTTCTCACGGAAAGTTGTTTTCAAAGGTCAATTTACATCACTGTGACAGTCTTGGTGCAGACCCTGATAAAGAGTGAATGAAAGTATGTATGCTTGAGACTTTTCCCATTTTTCTTCTCCACACAAACTGAAATAATACAAAATTGTACATGTGAGATAGAATGAATATATTATTTTTGTTACTGGCATCCTAATGTCTGATGACTCTGAATATGCCTTGCCACTTTAACAATGTGAAAACACAATGGAAACACATGAGCCATGAAAATCGTCCCAAAACCAAAACCTGTAAAATGATACTCAGAACAGGGGAAAAGTATCAATTCCTCAAGGATTAACCAGATGGGTGCGTTAAAAATGTATTGTTTAAAAAAAATCTATCTCAATTTTAAGGTTTTCATTTGAATGTATATATATATATATATACATATATATGTATATGTATTAAAATAGACATGTATATAATTCTCTCTGTAGGGTTAGTTTCCTATATATATTTGTTGTCTGATAAGCGCCAAATGTGTTTTCATTTGTTATGGATTACTCTTGCAATAAATGTCACGAATTGCAAATATTTAGTAGAACTGACTTCCCTTAGTTTCACGTATTCTGGATACGACATTTGAGACGTCACTGACAGTCAGCTCAGCGAATTCCTTTGCACTGTTAACAATTAGCGAACCCTGGGTTCTGGGAGATTATGTAATTTTTAAACAGCAGTTTCATTTCCTTCAGTTTGACTTCAGTCATTTATCAGAAGAATTATAAGCAACCATTTAGGTTGATGTCATTTGTACAGAGCTTAAGAAGGGGAGAGAAAATATTTATTTTTAATTTTCGGGAGATAACCCCATTACGAAGTTGCATGGCCCCCACATTTTGGGAAATATTTTTTCTAAAAAGGACGTATTCCTAATTACTGCTTTCAGTCTTTTATACGTTATGCATCTATCACGACAAATTTGCTCATTTAAAATTAATTTATTAATCAAGATACTGTTTTTGTAGAACACATAATTAAATATCATAAGAAAATGGCACGTGCTTGCACACGCCCAGAAAATTAGAAGTTAGTTAAATCATACTTACCTGGCACGGGAAATTACCGTTATCAGCTAGGCGGTTTTCCCAGGTTGAGACCCTTCCATTGCACACCGGTTGGGTTGACGCCTGCGATCGCCCCAAATGTGGACGACTCGAGTGCGTAATTTGTGCGTAAGGGGGACTGCGTTCGCGCTATCCTCTGATAAATCAATAATGACATCAAATGAATTTCCTTCTCACAGTTTCATATTATCATAACACTTTTATACCAGCAGTCATTAAAAACAAATCGCTTTTAAAAAAAAATTATCATTCACACAAGAGAGTGTGCACGCTAAACCCATTTTCCTATGCATGTCGTGTTTACTTCCAATTTTGCGTGCAAAACACCGAATTGATTATACTTTTATTATACTGGTTTGACCTGCAATCTCTACTTGCATGGACCCAATTGAACACGTGTGGGATGAACTGAACAGAAGGGTCCGCTAGCATGACATCAACAATGTGAATGAACTTTACAGAGCACTCTGCAGAATGGAACGCCATACCTCAAATATTTTTCGAGACACGGGTCACACAGAGTATTAATAATAAGAGAAGTGACTTCATGACAGTGAGTGTGACATTTTTACACCTAGAGTTGGCAACTGCTTAGGAGCCGCCTCTGGATTGTCTCATGTCCTAGAATACAGTACGTTTTGGGTCAGTAAATGGACCAGAAATGTAAAGATCTGTAGTTTCGGTTATTTTAAATTTAGCACAGTGAGTTGAGGTGGATAAAATAAAGCGATGCGTTTTCTAATCGCTGCTAGTATATGTTTCTCTCGTTAAGACAAGACAGCTTCAATAGCCAATCAGGCCAGTTATTATTTTCTCACGGAAAGTTGTTTTCAAAGGTCAATTTACATCACTGTGACAGTCTTGGTGCAGACCCTGATAAAGAGTGAATGAAAGTATGTATGCTTGAGACTTTTCCCATTTTTCTTCTCCACACAAACTGAAATAATACAAAATTGTACATGTGAGATAGAATGAATATATTATTTTTGTTACTGGCATCCTAATGTCTGAACACTCTGAATATGCCTTGCCACTTTAACAATGTGAAAACACAATGGAAACACATGAGCCATGAAAATCGTCCCAAAACCAAAACCTGTAAAATGATACTCAGAACAGGGGAAAAGTATCAATTCCTCAAGGATTAACCAGATGGGTGCGTTAAAAATGTATTGTTTTAAAAAAATCTATCTCAATTTTAAGGTTTTCATTTGAATGTATATATATATATATATACATATATATGTATATGTATTAAAATAGACATGTATATAATTCTCTCTGTAGGGTTAGTTTCCTATATATATTTGTTGTCTGATAAGCGCCAAATGTGTTTTCATTTGTTATGGATTACTCTTGCAATAAATGTCACGAATTGCAAATATTTAGTAGAACTGACTTCCCTTAGTTTCACGTATTCTGGATACGACATTTGAGACGTCACTGACAGTCAGCTCAGCGAATTCCTTTGCACTGTTAACAATTAGCGAACCCTGGGTTCTGGGAGATTATGTAATTTTTAAACAGCTGTTTCATTTCCTTCAGTTTGACTTCAGTCATTTATCAGAAGAATTATAAGCAACCATTTAGGTTGATGTCATTTGTACAGAGCTTAAGAAGGGGAGAGAAAATATTTATTTTTAATTTTCGGGAGATAACCCCATTACGAAGTTGCATGGCCCCCACATTTTGGGAAATATTTTTTCTAAAAAGGACGTATTCCTAATTACTGCTTTCAGTCTTTTATACGTTATGCATCTATCACGACAAATTTGCTCATTTAAAATTAATTTATTAATCAAGATACTGTTTTTGTAGAACACATAATTAAATATCATAAGAAAATGGCACGTGCTTGCACACGCCCAGAAAATTAGAAGTTAGTTAAATCATACTTACCTGGCACGGGAAATTACCGTTATCAGCTAGGCGGTTTTCCCAGGTTGAGACCCTTCCATTGCACACCGGTTGGGTTGACGCCTGCGATCGCCCCAAATGTGGACGACTCGAGTGCGTAATTTGTGCGTAAGGGGGACTGCGTTCGCGCTATCCTCTGATAAATCAATAATGACATCAAATGAATTTCCTTCTCACAGTTTCATATTATCATAACACTTTTATACCAGCAGTCATTAAAAACAAATCGCTTTTTAAAAAAAATTATCATTCACACAAGAGAGTGTGCACGCTAAACCCATTTTCCTATGCATGTCGTGTTTACTTCCAATTTTGCGTGCAAAACACCGAATTGATTATACTTTTATTATACTGGTTTGACCTGCAATCTCTACTTGCATGGACCCAATTGAACACGTGTGGGATGAACTGAACAGAAGGGTCCGCTAGCATGACATCAACAATGTGAATGAACTTTACAGAGCACTCTGCAGAATGGAACGCCATACCTCAAATATTTTTCGAGACACGGGTCACACAGAGTATTAATAATAAGAGAAGTGACTTCATGACAGTGAGTGTGACATTTTTACACCTAGGGTTGGCAACTGCTTAGGAGCCGCCTCTGGATTGTCTCATGTTCTAGAATACAGTACGTTTTGGGTCAGTAAATGGACCAGAAATGTAAAGATCTGTAGTTTCGGTTATTTTAAATTTAGCACAGTGAGTTGAGGTGGATAAAATAAAGCGATGCGTTTTCTAATCGCTGCTAGTATATGTTTCTCTCGTTAAGACAAGACAGCTTCAATAGCCAATCAGGCCAGTTATTATTTTCTCACGGAAAGTTGTTTTCAAAGGTCAATTTACATCACTGTGAGAGTCTTGGTGCAGACCCTGATAAAGAGTGAATGAAAGTATGTATGCTTGAGACTTTTCCCATTTTTCTTCTCCACACAAACTGAAATAATACAAAATTGTACATGTGAGATAGAATGAATATATTATTTTTGTTACTGGCATCCTAATGTCTGAACACTCTGAATATGCCTTGCCACTTTAACAATGTGAAAACACAATGGAAACACATGAGCCATGAAAATCGTCCCAAAACCAAAACCTGTAAAATGATACTCAGAACAGGGGAAAAGTATCAATTCCTCAAGGATTAACCAGATGGGTGCGTTAAAAATGTATTGTTTTAAAAAAATCTATCTCAATTTTAAGGTTTTCATTTGAATGTATATATATATATATATATACATATATATGTATATGTATTAAAATAGACATGTATATAATTCTCTCTGTAGGGTTAGTTTCCTATATATATTTGTTGTCTGATAAGCGCCAAATGTGTTTTCATTTGTTATGGATTACTCTTGCAATAAATGTCACGAATTGCAAATATTTAGTAGAACTGACTTCCCTTAGTTTCACGTATTCTGGATACGACATTTGAGACGTCACTGACAGTCAGCTCAGCGAATTCCTTTGCACTGTTAACAATTAGCGAACCCTGGGTTCTGGGAGATTATGTAATTTTTAAACAGCTGTTTCATTTCCTTCAGTTTGACTTCAGTCATTTATCAGAAGAATTATAAGCAACCATTTAGGTTGATGTCATTTGTACAGAGCTTAAGAAGGGGAGAGAAAATATTTATTTTTAATTTTCGGGAGATAACCCCATTACGAAGTTGCATGGCCCCCACATTTTGGGAAATATTTTTTCTAAAAAGGACGTATTCCTAATTACTGCTTTCAGTCTTTTATACGTTATGCATCTATCACGACAAATTTGCTCATTTAAAATTAATTTATTAATCAAGATACTGTTTTTGTAGAACACATAATTAAATATCATAAGAAAATGGCACGTGCTTGCACACGCCCAGAAAATTAGAAGTTAGTTAAATCATACTTACCTGGCACGGGAAATTACCGTTATCAGCTAGGCGGTTTTCCCAGGTTGAGACCCTTCCATTGCACACCGGTTGGGTTGACGCCTGCGATCGCCCCAAATGTGGACGACTCGAGTGCGTAATTTGTGCGTAAGGGGGACTGCGTTCGCGCTATCCTCTGATAAATCAATAATGACATCAAATGAATTTCCTTCTCACAGTTTCATATTATCATAACACTTTTATACCAGCAGTCATTAAAAACAAATCGCTTTTAAAAAAAAATTATCATTCACACAAGAGAGTGTGCACGCTAAACCCATTTTCCTATGCATGTCGTGTTTACTTCCAATTTTGCGTGCAAAACACCGAATTGATTATACTTTTATTATACTGGTTTGACCTGCAATCTCTACTTGCATGGACCCAATTGAACACGTGTGGGATGAACTGAACAGAAGGGTCCGCTAGCATGACATCAACAATGTGAATGAACTTTACAGAGCACTCTGCAGAATGGAACGCCATACCTCAAATATTTTTCGAGACACGGGTCACACAGAGTATTAATAATAAGAGAAGTGACTTCATGACAGTGAGTGTGACATTTTTACACCTAGGGTTGGCAACTGCTTAGGAGCCGCCTCTGGATTGTCTCATGTTCTAGAATACAGTACGTTTTGGGTCAGTAAATGGACCAGAAATGTAAAGATCTGTAGTTTCGGTTATTTTAAATTTAGCACAGTGAGTTGAGGTGGATAAAATAAAGCGATGCGTTTTCTAATCGCTGCTAGTATATGTTTCTCTCGTTAAGACAAGACAGCTTCAATAGCCAATCAGGCCAGTTATTATTTTCTCACGGAAAGTTGTTTTCAAAGGTCAATTTACATCACTGTGAGAGTCTTGGTGCAGACCCTGATAAAGAGTGAATGAATGTATGTATGCTTGAGACTTTTCCCATTTTTTTTCTCCACACAAACTGAAATAATACAAAATTGTACATGTGAGATAGAATGAATATATTATTTTTGTTACTGGCATCCTAATGTCTGAACACTCTGAATATGCCTTGCCACTTTAACAATGTGAAAACACAATGGAAACACATGAGCCATGAAAATCGTCCCAAAACCAAAACCTGTAAAATGATACTCAGAACAGGGGAAAAGTATCAATTCCTCAAGGATTAACCAGAAGGGTGCGTTAAAAATGTATTGTTTAAAAAAAATCTATCTCAATTTTAAGGTTTTCATTTGAATGTATATATATATATATATATATATACATATATATGTATATGTATTAAAATAGACATGTATATAATTCTCTCTGTAGGGTTAGTTTCCTATATATATTTGTTGTCTGATAAGCGCCAAATGTGTTTTCATTTGTTATGGATTACTCTTGCAATAAATGTCACGAATTGCAAATATTTAGTAGAACTGACTTCCCTTAGTTTCACGTATTCTGGATACGACATTTGAGACGTCACTGACAGTCAGCTCAGCGAATTCCTTTGCACTGTTAACAATTAGCGAACCCTGGGTTCTGGGAGATTATGTAATTTTTAAACAGCTGTTTCATTTCCTTCAGTTTGACTTCAGTCATTTATCAGAAGAATTATAAGCAACCATTTAGGTTGATGTCATTTGTACAGAGCTTAAGAAGGGGAGAGAAAATATTTATTTTTAATTTTCGGGAGATAACCCCATTACTAAGTTGCATGGCCCCCACATTTTGGGAAATATTTTTTCTAAAAAGGACGTATTCCTAATTGCTGCTTTCAGTCTTTTATACGTTATGCATCTATCACGACAAATTTGCTCATTTAAAATTAATTTATTAATCAAGATACTGTTTTTGTAGAACACATAATTAAATATCATAAGAAAATGGCACGTGCTTGCACACGCCCAGAAAATTAGAAGTTAGTTAAATCATACTTACCTGGCACGGGAAATTACCGTTATCAACTAGGCGGTTTTCCCAGGTTGAGGCCCTTCCATTGCACACCGGTTGGGTTGACGCCTGCGATCGCCCCAAATGTGGACGACTCGAGTGCGTAATTTGTGCGTAAGGGGGACTGCGTTCGCGCTATCCTCTGATAAATCAATAATGACATCAAATGAATTTCCTTCTCACAGTTTCATATTATCATAACACTTTTATACCAGCAGTCATTAAAAACAAATCGCTTTTTAAAAAAAATTATCATTCACACAAGAGAGTGTGCACGCTAAACCCATTTTCCTATGCATGTCGTGTTTACTTCCAATTTTGCGTGCAAAACACCGAATTGATTATACTTTTATTATACTGGTTTGACCTGCAATCTCTACTTGCATGGACCCAATTGAACACGTGTGGGATGAACTGAACAGAAGGGTCCGCTAGCATGACATCAACAATGTGAATGAACTTTACAGAGCACTCTGCAGAATGGAACGCCATACCTCAAATATTTTTCGAGACACGGGTCACACAGAGTATTAATAATAAGAGAAGTGACTTCATGACAGTGAGTGTGACATTTTTACACCTAGGGTTGGCAACTGCTTAGGAGCCGCCTCTGGATTGTCTCATGTTCTAGAATACAGTACGTTTTGGGTCAGTAAATGGACCAGAAATGTAAAGATCTGTAGTTTCGGTTATTTTAAATTTAGCACAGTGAGTTGAGGTGGATAAAATAAAGCGATGCGTTTTCTAATCGCTGCTAGTATATGTTTCTCTCGTTAAGACAAGACAGCTTCAATAGCCAATCAGGCCAGTTATTATTTTCTCACGGAAAGTTGTTTTCAAAGGTCAATTTACATCACTGTGACAGTCTTGGTGCAGACCCTGATAAAGAGTGAATGAATGTATGTATGCTTGAGACTTTTCCCATTTTTTTTCTCCACACAAACTGAAATAATACAAAATTGTACATGTGAGATAGAATGAATATATTATTTTTGTTACTGGCATCCTAATGTCTGAACACTCTGAATATGCCTTGCCACTTTAACAATGTGAAAACACAATGGAAACACATGAGCCATGAAAATCGTCCCAAAACCAAAACCTGTAAAATGATACTCAGAACAGGGGAAAAGTATCAATTCCTCAAGGATTAACCAGATGGGTGCGTTAAAAATGTATTGTTTAAAAAAAATCTATCTCAATTTTAAGGTTTTCATTTGAATGTATATATATATATATATACATATATATGTATATGTATTAAAATAGACATGTATATAATTCTCTCTGTAGGGTTAGTTTCCTATATATATTTGTTGTCTGATAAGCGCCAAATGTGTTTTCATTTGTTATGGATTACTCTTGCAATAAATGTCACGAATTGCAAATATTTAGTAGAACTGACTTCCCTTAGTTTCACGTATTCTGGATACGACATTTGAGACGTCACTGACAGTCAGCTCAGCGAATTCCTTTGCACTGTTAACAATTAGCGAACCCTGGGTTCTGGGAGATTATGTAATTTTTAAACAGCTGTTTCATTTCCTTCAGTTTGACTTCAGTCATTTATCAGAAGAATTATAAGCAACCATTTAGGTTGATGTCATTTGTACAGAGCTTAAGAAGGGGAGAGAAAATATTTATTTTTAATTTTCGGGAGATAACCCCATTACGAAGTTGCATGGCCCCCACATTTTGGGAAATATTTTTTCTAAAAAGGACGTATTCCTAATTACTGCTTTCAGTCTTTTATACGTTATGCATCTATCACGACAAATTTGCTCATTTAAAATTAATTTATTAATCAAGATACTGTTTTTGTAGAACACATAATTAAATATCATAAGAAAATGGCACGTGCTTGCACACGCCCAGAAAATTAGAAGTTAGTTAAATCATACTTACCTGGCACGGGAAATTACCGTTATCAACTAGGCCATTACCGCCTTTCTACACGTCATGCATAAAAGCCATCCTAGGACACGAACAACTAACACAACAGAAGACAAATCAAATATACAAACATCTAGTCAAGCTACAAGCACCCCCACTACACCTTAGAATAAAAAGAGGTTACAAATATTTTAAAACAGACTACACGAACACGTTCACAAATCTACACAACCCACACATTACACCAAAAGCTAGAGAAGTCGCTTACAGACTTTTTTTCAACCTAACTCCCATAAACACAGGAAAACAACGCAAACCCAAATGTCAACTATGTCAGATGAGAGAAAAAGAAACAGAAGACCACATTTTCTACTCGTGCAGTACAGTCACACCCACAAGACAAATTCTACAAGACACAATCGAGACACAAACAAGACAGAAGGTAGACATGTATAAGGCAATAATGTTAAACACTATACCAGACACGACACCAAACATTCAAACACAAATGCTAATTCTGCTATCAGAATACAGACACATCATATGGAGATGTAGAAATGAAGCCTCATATCGCTTCAGAACATACTCCCCAGACACTCTACTTCACATGTTCATGAGAAAGGCGTTGTCCAGTAGCGACATACAAATGTAAATGTTGTACTGGAAATATGTATGTTATAATATGCTTCATCTTTTTCAATTTCAACTTTCAATTTCAATTTAAACTTAAACTTAAATTTCTCTTGCCAAGTCAAACAGGAAAAAATGTATCAATGGGGAAAAGAGTGAATGAATGTTTGCCGTTTTGGGACTATCCCTCATTTTTCTCCCAAAACCCCACAACCAAAAATAACAGTATTAAACAGTTCACAGAGCAGGAAAGTATCAATTTCCCCCTTTCCAACTGAGGGGCGGCTTCTCTGCTGAACTAAATCACTCAAACACTCCCCCAGCGGTCAAATCTTATCTCCTGTCTTTTCAATTCACCAGTTTTATGGTGGTCCTCTCCTCTGCCGGTCAGTTCCTCAGTGTGGACTAAAAGGACAATGGACAGGAAATAGGCGCTTTTTTTAATGGCATAGGGGACTGACAGGAATCCTAGGGTAAAGAATGGTTCTAATGTAGGCCATACATTACTTACCCCTTTGACTACTGTACAAATACACAAAACCTTATGACTCTATAGCCTTTTTAGAATAATATAATACTTATATATATCTACAAATGTGTGTGTAAAGCAAATATGTATGTACGGATATGTACTCATGTTGCATATATGTATGTGGGTACGTAAGTTTATTCATGTACACATACGTACATATATATGTGTGTATGTACATGCGTACATAAGTGTGCGTGTATGTGTGTGTATACGTATATATGTATGTATGTATGGAGGGATGGATGGATAGACGGATGAATGCATGTATGTATGTATGTATGTATGCATGTATACATGGGTGTAAGCATGAGTGGGTATATATACATATACGTATATATGTGTGTGCGCATGTGTATATATATATATATATATATATATATATATATATATGCCTGTGGATATGTGCCTGTAGGTGTGAAAAGATATATGTATATGCAAAATGAATAGGTATGTATCAGCAAGTACGCATGTGCATTATTTTATTTTATTTTGGCATTCATTTATATGAACATTCATTTATGCTTTCACAAATAAATGAATGTCACCTTTCACCTCACAAAGTGTAACTCCCACCATCTCACGTTTCATCTCATGGGAATTTTCACCTCACTTCATTTCACATCACACAACATTTTGTTTTAAAATTGTGCAATAAAGATTTTTTCAAAACAAAAAAAAAAAAAGTTATCAACTAGGCGGTTTTCCCAGGTTGAGGCCCTTCCATTGCACACCGGTTGGGTTGACGCCTGCGATCGCCCCAAATGTGGACGACTCGAGTGCGTAATTTGTGCGTAAGGGGGACTGCGTTCGCGCTATCCTCTGATAAATCAATAATGACATCAAATGAATTTCCTTCTCACAGTTTCATATTATCATAACACTTTTATACCAGCAGTCATTAAAAACAAATCGCTTTTTAAAAAAAATTATCATTCACACAAGAGAGTGTGCACGCTAAACCCATTTTCCTATGCATGTCGTGTTTACTTCCAATTTTGCGTGCAAAACACCGAATTGATTATACTTTTATTATACTGGTTTGACCTGCAATCTCTACTTGCATGGACCCAATTGAACACGTGTGGGATGAACTGAACAGAAGGGTCCGCTAGCATGACATCAACAATGTGAATGAACTTTACAGAGCACTCTGCAGAATGGAACGCCATACCTCAAATATTTTTCGAGACACGGGTCACACAGAGTATTAATAATAAGAGAAGTGACTTCATGACAGTGAGTGTGACATTTTTACACCTTGGGTTGGCAACTGCTTAGGAGCCGCCTCTGGATTGTCTCATGTTCTAGAATACAGTACGTTTTGGGTCAGTAAATGGACCAGAAATGTAAAGATCTGTAGTTTCGGTTATTTTAAATTTAGCACAGTGAGTTGAGGTGGATAAAATAAAGCGATGCGTTTTCTAATCGCTGCTAGTATATGTTTCTCTCGTTAAGACAAGACAGCTTCAATAGCCAATCAGACCAGTTATTATTTTCTCACGGAAAGTTGTTTTCAAAGGTCAATTTACATCACTGTGACAGTCTTGGTGCAGACCCTGATAAAGAGTGAATGAATGTATGTATGCTTGAGACTTTTCCCATTTTTTTTCTCCACACAAACTGAAATAACACAAAATTGTACATGTGAGATAGAATGAATATATTATTTTTGTTACTGGCATCCTAATATCTGAACACTCTGAATATGCCTTGCCACTTTAACAATGTGAAAACACAATGGAAACACATGAGCCATGAAAATCGTCCCAAAACCAAAACCTGTAAAATGATACTCAGAACAGGGGAAAAGTATCAATTCCTCAAGGATTAACCATATGGGTGCGTTAAAAATGTATTGTTTAAAAAAAATCTATCTCAATTTTAAGGTTTTCATTTGAATGTATATATATATATATATATACATATATATGTATATGTATTAAAATAGACATGTATATAATTCTCTCTGTAGGGTTAGTTTCCTATATATATTTGTTGTCTGATAAGCGCCAAATGTGTTTTCATTTGTTATGGATTACTCTTGCAATAAATGTCACGAATTGCAAATATTTAGTAGAACTGACTTCCCTTAGTTTCACGTATTCTGGATACGACATTTGAGACGTCACTGACAGTCAGCTCAGCGAATTCCTTTGCACTGTTAACAATTAGCGAACCCTGGGTTCTGGGAGATTATGTAATTTTTAAACAGCTGTTTCATTTCCTTCAGTTTGACTTCAGTCATTTATCAGAAGAATTATAAGCAACCATTTAGGTTGATGTCATTTGTACAGAGCTTAAGAAGGGGAGAGAAAATATTTATTTTTAATTTTCGGGAGATAACCCCATTACGAAGTTGCATGGCCACCACATTTTGGGAAATATTTTTTCTAAAAAGGACGTATTCCTAATTACTGCATTCAGTGTTTTATACGTTATGCATCTATCACGACAAATTTGCTCATTTAAAATTAATTTATTAATCAAGATACTGTTTTTGTAGAACACATAATTAAATATCATAAGAAAATGGCACGTGCTTGCACACGCCCAGAAAATTAGAAGTTAGTTAAATCATACTTACCTGGCACGGGAAATTACCGTTATCAACTAGGCGGTTTTCCCAGGTTGAGGCCCTTCCATTGCACACCGGTTGGGTTGACGCCTGCGATCGCCCCAAATGTGGACGACTCGAGTGCGTAATTTGTGCGTAAGGGGGACTGCGTTCGCGCTATCCTCTGATAAATCAATAATGACATCAAATGAATTTCCTTCTCACAGTTTCATATTATCATAACACTTTTATACCAGCAGTCATTAAAAACAAATCGCTTTTTAAAAAAAATTATCATTCACACAAGAGAGTGTGCACGCTAAACCCATTTTCCTATGCATGTCGTGTTTACTTCCAATTTTGCGTGCAAAACACCGAATTGATTATACTTTTATTATACTGGTTTGACCTGCAATCTCTACTTGCATGGACCCAATTGAACACGTGTGGGATGAACTGAACAGAAGGGTCCGCTAGCATGACATCAACAATGTGAATGAACTTTACAAAGCACTCTGCAGAATGGAACGCCATACCTCAAATATTTTTCGAGACACGGGTCACACAGAGTATTAATAATAAGAGAAGTGACTTCATGACAGTGAGTGTGACATTTTTACACCTAGAGTTGGCAACTGCTTAGGAGCCGCCTCTGGATTGTCTCATGTCCTAGAATACAGTACGTTTTGGGTCAGTAAATGGACCAGAAATGTAAAGATCTGTAGTTTCGGTTATTTTAAATTTAGCACAGTGAGTTGAGGTGGATAAAATAAAGCGATGCGTTTTCTAATCGCTGCTAGTATATGTTTCTCTCGTTAAGACAAGACAGCTTCAATAGCCAATCAGGCCAGTTATTATTTTCTCACGGAAAGTTGTTTTCAAAGGTCAATTTACATCACTGTGAGAGTCTTGGTGCAGACCCTGATAAAGAGTGAATGAAAGTATGTATGCTTGAGACTTTTCCCATTTTTCTTCTCCACACAAACTGAAATAATACAAAATTGTACATGTGAGATAGAATGAATATATTATTTTTGTTACTGGCATCCTAATGTCTGAACACTCTGAATATGCCTTGCCACTTTAACAATGTGAAAACACAATGGAAACACATGAGCCATGAAAATCGTCCCAAAACCAAAACCTGTAAAATGATACTCAGAACAGGGGAAAAGTATCAATTCCTCAAGGATTAACCAGATGGGTGCGTTAAAAATGTATTGTTTAAAAAAAATCTATCTCAATTTTAAGGTTTTCATTTGAATGTATATATATATATATATACATATATATGTATATGTATTAAAATAGACATGTATATAATTCTCTCTGTAGGGTTAGTTTCCTATATATATTTGTTGTCTGATAAGCGCCAAATGTGTTTTCATTTGTTATGGATTACTCTTGCAATAAATGTCACGAATTGCAAATATTTAGTAGAACTGACTTCCCTTAGTTTCACGTATTCTGGATACGACATTTGAGACGTCACTGACAGTCAGCTCAGCGAATTCCTTTGCACTGTTAACAATTAGCGAACCCTGGGTTCTGGGAGATTATGTAATTTTTAAACAGCTGTTTCATTTCCTTCAGTTTGACTTCAGTCATTTATCAGAAGAATTATAAGCAACCATTTAGGTTGATGTCATTTGTACAGAGCTTAAGAAGGGGAGAGAAAATATTTATTTTTAATTTTCGGGAGATAACCCCATTACGAAGTTGCATGGCCCCCACATTTTGGGAAATATTTTTTCTAAAAAGGACGTATTCCTAATTACTGCTTTCAGTCTTTTATACGTTATGCATCTATCACGACAAATTTGCTCATTTAAAATTAATTTATTAATCAAGATACTGTTTTTGTAGAACACATAATTAAATATCATAAGAAAATGGCACGTGCTTGCACACGCCCAGAAAATTAGAAGTTAGTTAAATCATACTTACCTGGCACGGGAAATTACCGTTATCAACTAGGCGTGTACATATCATACTTTTAGGGATCATTTCTAAAGTGTGCTACAAAACTTGTAGTTTGGCTAAGATCAAAGTGTACATATCATTCACGGTTTAAGCTTCAGATCATACTTTTAGGGATCCTTTCTAAGTTGATCTAAGCTACCACAGTCAATATTTCACGACCACAAGAAATTTCAGAGGAAAGTGTTTGTGTGATTATTAATAATATTTAAAACAGAAACAAGTAAGTGACAACACAAGTTGTGTTTTTACTGTTCAACATATTATCACAAGTATTTTTGTTTGTTGCAACTTATTTCTATCAAACGGAAATGGCCACATACGCTGTCATGAAAGTTGCAGCTGATGAGAATGCAGACTTTGGAGGCTTTCTCCACTCCCCTGGCACATTGTTGGTAACCGTGTCCGGGGCCCAGGCCTCACAAACTACCATCCCTCTAGTTGCTAGCATCATGATGGGACCATGCGGCGTAGAGAAGGGTGGCGTAGCCGCCATTTATAGGCTGGCGAGCCCAACACAATATTTTGTCACCCTGACCACGGCAGCCCACACAAAACACTACGCAAAGCTGCACGAGAGGCATCTCGAATGGTCCGACCCTAAACTGTCTGTGACGATAGATCACCTAGACAGGCTAAGGGATAAAGCCATGGTGCAATGGCTGCCTCCGACAGCAACTGAACAGTTTAAAAATAGGCTGGCAGCAGCCATCACTGGAGATCCAGAAGCGGAACTCCAACAAAATACGACCTCACCAGACAAACACCTTCTTCTTTTTAAAAAAGGAAGACCTCTACCTCACTATGTGGACATCCACTTGACAAGTGGGACAGTCGTCACCATCATGGTCACAGTACCAGGACGGCGAACTGAATGTCCCCACTGCGGCAGCACGGCACACTGGCCAAACAACTGCCCCACCAAACAGGGAGCCTGGCAGCGACCATCGTCAGCATCAACACATGAAAAAAAGGCGTCAAAGTCCTCAAAAATCATATCCAAAACAACATCAACACAAGCAGCAACAACAACAACAAAAGCACCACCGACAGACCCGGAGGCCTTTATCACGGTGACGAACAAGAGGAGGAGGCACAGGTCTGGGCCAAGCAGCCCCCAGTCCGAGAGAAACCCTCCACAACCCAAATATACGCACAGACCAGAAGATTTCCCAGCCCCACCATCACCTACACAACAACACCAAGGAAAGGAGCGTCGCCACAGCTCCAGGGACACTTGTGAGAGCAAGCGGCCAGCCCTTTTTAGGACAGACGAAGAAGCAACCACGACCATTTGGGGGACCCCTCTAGAACAAAGGGTCCCCCTCCTAGACACACCACCAAAATTGATGATTGCACTGGACAGCGCCGATGAGATTTAATCTCACCACTTCACACCAAAACAAAACACTTCAAACACGCACACGCGCGCGATCATGCACACACATACAAAAAAACAACAACATTAAAATAAATAAATAAATAATTTGTAAATGGCAGAAATTAAAATACTCAGCATCAACATCCGCGGTATGCGCGAGAAGTTGAATAAGCTCATATGTCTCGACAAAAAATACAAACCAGACTTTTTAATGGTCCAGGAGACTAACATACATACAGATCAACATGCAGGACACATTACAACACAACTAGGGATGCAACATTCATGCTTCAGCCTCAGTACACAGCGACTAGGCTCAGGAGTAGCCATTATACAAACATCGGACAGGTGGGAAATAACAAATACAAGCAGGGACAACAATGGGGACATGGCGATAGTCCAGGTCAGCAACAACACACACACACATACAATAGTAAATATCCATGCACCAAGCACTTACAGAGACCAACCTCTTTTCTACGAAACTTTAGACGACCTACTGACACGTTCATACCAGGGCCATAGTATCATTCTGGGTGGAGACTTCAATTGTGTTCTGTCAGACAAAGACGTTTTTGGCAACAACGTCGGAGCGCAGTTACGGAAACTCAGAGGAACGGATACAAACCAATTGGAAATATTACAAGACATAATAAGCACGCACAGTTTAGTTGACACATACAGACACAAATACCCACATGGGACAGAAACCACACACAAAAATAGTGGACACCCTAGGGCCGCACGTCTAGACAGAATATACGTGCACTCAGATCTATACACCACACACGCCAAGCATCTGCCAGAAACACTAAACTTTACAGACCACAAGGCAGTCATGGCTACCATCAATACAGCAGAAACAAACACACCACTTAGACGCTCCACGCATTGGAAGTTCAACAACACACTGCTACAAAATGAAGGCTACGTTAACCACATTACACACCTCATCCTAACATACGTTGATGACACACAAACAGAAAACATTGAACGTTGGGAAATACTTAAAAACACAATTCGAGAGAGAACAAGGATTCTTGCAACCAAAATACATAGAGAGAAGATGAGACAGGAAAAAATAATAGAAAAAGCCATCCATCTAACGAAACAAATAGACAAATACTCACCACGTATATACACATTACAAGACGAACTAGAAAAATGTCAACACTACAGGTTTCAAGGAGCTTTCATGAGAACAAAACTAAACACGATAACACAGGAAATACCAAGTAAACAATACCTAACAATAGAACAGAATGTACAGAGGAGCAGACATATAGGAGTAATAGTAGACCTAGAGGGCAACACGCACACAGACACACCAGATATAGCGCGAGTTTTCGAGACATACTACAAAGAACTTTACACAAGCGAAGACACAGGAAAACAGATCCAAGACGTTTTCACAAAATATGCAAGAAAACTCAACAGCGAGGAGAAACTGGGCCTTGACGCTGACATTACACTCACAGACATAACAAATGCAGTAAACAACATGCAAAAAGGCAAGTCACCAGGACCCGATGGGCTCACATCAGAATTCTACCAACACTTCTTCCCCATTTTAGGACCACTCCTTCTCAAAGTATATCAAGAAACTTTTAAAAAGAACGAGCTTCCTCCCAGCCAAAATCTGTCCTACATTACACTAATACCAAAGGATAACGCAGACAAAACACAACTTAAAAATCACAGACCCATATCACTTCTAAACGTAGA
Organism: Ariolimax columbianus; assembly: GCA_036924085.1. Lineage (NCBI taxonomy): Eukaryota > Metazoa > Mollusca > Gastropoda > Stylommatophora > Arionidae > Ariolimax > Ariolimax columbianus. The sequence continues at coordinate 25,403,299 of JAVGWX010000013.1, read as the reverse complement.
CTACAAAATCTTAACTAAAACTCTAACAAATAAACTCAAACCATTTATGCCATCACTCATACACGAGGACCAGCAGTGCAGTGTACAAGGCAGAAATATACACCAGCATACACATTTTATCAGAGACATTATCAACCTCACACACGAGAAAAACACGAAATCATCAATCCTTTCCCTGGATCAAGAAAAAGCTTTCGATAGGGTATCCCATCGGTACCTCCATAAAGTCCTCGAGAGTTGCAACATAGGAGACCATTTTAGAAAGTGGATAAAAATCCTATACGCAAAGCCTGAAAGCAAGGTACTGGTAAACCACCAGGTTACAAGTGCCTTTCGGCTAACGAGATCAGTGAGACAGGGATGTTCCCTGTCCCCATTGCTCTATACCCTTGCCTTAGAGCCCCTATTAGAGAAAATCAGACAAGACAGCTCCATAAAAGGCACACACATACATGGAGCGAAGGAGAAGAAGTTGCTTGCCTACGCAGACGACACCGTCTTCTTTCCCCCAGACTACACATCAATAGAAAACATTCTAAACACGTTTGCACAATTTGGCAAAGACAGTGGGGCAAAAATAAATATACAAAAATCCACTATAATGGGCATAGGCCAGTGGAAAAACAAAGTAGACTTTCCTTTTGTTCTAAAAATAACAGACTCCATTAAATTGTACGGCATAACCTTCCTATCTGACCCCAACCACATTCACCACGACACATGGACACATTTAACGACCAAAATAAAAGACATGCTACAAAGATACAGATACAAAACAGCCACAATTTTTGGCCGTAGCATAATAGTAAACACATACATCATCCCCAAATTAATCTACACAGCCACAGTGTTTGAACCCCCACAGCAGACAATCAAAGATATCAACAAACTCATTAGGAGTTTCATTTTCGCAAACACCATACACAGCATAAGCCAACACACACTGGCACAAGACAAGAGACTCGGAGGTATCGCACTCCAAAACATTCAGACCAAAATACAGTCCCTCCGAATAGGCCATGTCGGGCGGATTGTCAAACATCCAGAACAACACACACTTGCGCACTACTACATTGGCCTCAGTATATCCAAGCTGATACCAATAAATAACGCAACCCCACACTTCTGTGGGACATTACCGCCTTTCTACACGTCATGCATAAAAGCCATCCTAGGACACGAACAACTAACACAACAGAAGACAAATCAAATATACAAACATCTAGTCAAGCTACAAGCACCCCCACTACACCTTAGAATAAAAAGAGGTTACAAATATTTTAAAACAGACTACACGAACACGTTCACAAATCTACACAACCCACACATTACACCAAAAGCTAGAGAAGTCGCTTACAGACTTTTTTTCAACCTAACTCCCATAAACACAGGAAAACAACGCAAACCCAAATGTCAACTATGTCAGATGAGAGAAAAAGAAACAGAAGACCACATTTTCTACTCGTGCAGTACAGTCACACCCACAAGACAAATTCTACAAGACACAATCGAGACACAAACAAGACAGAAGGTAGACATGTATAAGGCAATAATGTTAAACACTATACCAGACACGACACCAAACATTCAAACACAAATGCTAATTCTGCTATCAGAATACAGACACATCATATGGAGATGTAGAAATGAAGCCTCATATCGCTTCAGAACATACTCCCCAGACACTCTACTTCACATGTTCATGAGAAAGGCGTTGTCCAGTAGCGACATACAAATGTAAATGTTGTACTGGAAATATGTATGTTATAATATACTTCATCTGTTTCAATTTCAACTTTCAATTTCAATTTAAACTTAAACTTAAATTTCTCTTGCCAAGTCAAACAGGAAAAAATGTATCAATGGGGAAAAGAGTGAATGAATGTTTGCCGTTTTGGGACTATCCCTCATTTTTCTTCCAAAACCCCACAACCAAAAATAACAGTATTAAACAGTTCACAGAGCAGGAAAGTATCAATTTCCCCCTTTCCAACTGAGGGGTGGCTTCTCTGCTGAACTAAATCACTCAAACACTCCCCCAGCGGTCAAATCTTATCTCCTGTCTTTTCAATTCACCAGTTTTATGGTGGTCCTCTCCTCCGCCGGTCAGTTCCTCGGTCTGGACTAAAAGGACAATGGACAGGAAATAGGCGCTTTTTTTAATGGCATAGGGGACTGACAGGAATCCTAGGGTAAAGAATGGTTCTAATGTAGGCCATACATTACTTACCCCTTTGACTACTGTACAAATAAACAAAACCTTTATGACTCTATAGCCTTTTTAGAATAATAAAATACTTATATATATATACAAATGTGTGTGTAAAGCAAATATGTATGTACGGATATGTATGTACTCATGTTGCATATATGTATGTGGGTACGTAAGTTTATTCATGTACACATACGTACATATATATGTGTGTATGTACATGCGTACATAAGTGTGCGTGTATGTGTGTGTATACGTATATATGTATGTATGTATGGAGGGATGGATGGATAGACGGATGAATGCATGTATGTATGTATGTATGCATGTATACATGGGTGTAAGCATGAGTGGGTATATATACATATACGTATATATGTGTGTGTGCATGTGTATATATATATATATATATATATATATATATATATATATATATATATATATATATATATATGCCTGTGGATATGGGCCTGTAGGTGTGAAAAGATATATGTATATGCAAAATGAATAGGTATGTATCAAAAAGTACGCATGTGCATTATTTTATTTTGGCATTCATTTATATGTACATTCATTTTTGCTTTCACAAATAAATGTATGTCACCTTTCACCTCACAAAGTGTAACTCCCACCATCTCACGTTTCATCTCATGGGAATTTTCACCTCACTTCATTTCACATCACATAACATTTTGTTTTAAAATTGTGCAATAAAGATTTTTTCAAAAAAAAAAAAAAAAATCAAAAATATATAATAAAATTTATGGCTCGGCATATAACCGATCAATTTTCTAAATATCAAAAAAAAAAAAAAAAAAGTTATCAACTAGGCGGTTTTCCCAGGTTGAGGCCCTTCCATTGCACACCGGTTGGGTTGACGCCTGCGATCGCCCCAAATGTGGACGACTCGAGTGCGTAATTTGTGCGTAAGGGGGACTGCGTTCGCGCTATCCTCTGATAAATCAATAATGACATCAAATGAATTTCCTTCTCACAGTTTCATATTATCATAACACTTTTATACCAGCAGTCATTAAAAACAAATCGCTTTTTAAAAAAAATTATCATTCACACAAGAGAGTGTGCACGCTAAACCCATTTTCCTATGCATGTCGTGTTTACTTCCAATTTTGCGTGCAAAACACCGAATTGATTATACTTTTATTATACTGGTTTGACCTGCAATCTCTACTTGCATGGACCCAATTGAACACGTGTGGGATGAACTGAACAGAAGGGTCCGCTAGCATGACATCAACAATGTGAATGAACTTTACAGAGCACTCTGCAGAATGGAACGCCATACCTCAAATATTTTTCGAGACACGGGTCACACAGAGTATTAATAATAAGAGAAGTGACTTCATGACAGTGAGTGTGACATTTTTACACCTAGGGTTGGCAACTGCTTAGGAGCCGCCTCTGGATTGTCTCATGTTCTAAAATACAGTACGTTTTGGGTCAGTAAATGGACCAGAAATGTAAAGATCTGTAGTTTCGGTTATTTTAAATTTAGCACAGTGAGTTGAGGTGGATAAAATAAAGCGATGCGTTTTCTAATCGCTGCTAGTATATGTTTCTCTCGTTAAGACAAGACAGCTTCAATAGCCAATCAGACCAGTTATTATTTTCTCACGGAAAGTTGTTTTCAAAGGTCAATTTACATCACTGTGACAGTCTTGGTGCAGACCCTGATAAAGAGTGAATGAATGTATGTATGCTTGAGACTTTTCCCATTTTTTTTCTCCACACAAACTGAAATAATACAAAATTGTACATGTGAGATAGAATGAATATATTATTTTTGTTACTGGCATCCTAATATCTGAACACTCTGAATATGCCTTGCCACTTTAACAATGTGAAAACACAATGGAAACACATGAGCCATGAAAATCGTCCCAAAACCAAAACCTGTAAAATGATACTCAGAACAGGGGAAAAGTATCAATTCCTCAAGGATTAACCATATGGGTGCGTTAAAAATGTATTGTTTAAAAAAAATCTATCTCAATTTTAAGGTTTTCATTTGAATGTATATATATATATATATATACATATATATGTATATGTATTAAAATAGACATGTATATAATTCTCTCTGTAGGGTTAGTTTCCTATATATATTTGTTGTCTGATAAGCGCCAAATGTGTTTTCATTTGTTATGGATTACTCTTGCAATAAATGTCACGAATTGCAAATATTTAGTAGAACTGACTTCCCTTAGTTTCACGTATTCTGGATACGACATTTGAGACGTCACTGACAGTCAGCTCAGCGAATTCCTTTGCACTGTTAACAATTAGCGAACCCTGGGTTCTGGGAGATTATGTAATTTTTAAACAGCTGTTTCATTTCCTTCAGTTTGACTTCAGTCATTTATCAGAAGAATTATAAGCAACCATTTAGGTTGATGTCATTTGTACAGAGCTTAAGAAGGGGAGAGAAAATATTTATTTTTAATTTTCGGGAGATAACCCCATTACGAAGTTGCATGGCCACCACATTTTGGGAAATATTTTTTCTAAAAAGGACGTATTCCTAATTACTGCATTCAGTCTTTTATACGTTATGCATCTATCACGACAAATTTGCTCATTTAAAATTAATTTATTAATCAAGATACTGTTTTTGTAGAACACATAATTAAATATCATAAGAAAATGGCACGTGCTTGCACACGCCCAGAAAATTAGAAGTTAGTTAAATCATACTTACCTGGCACGGGAAATTACCGTTATCAACTAGGCGGTTTTCCCAGGTTGAGGCCCTTCCATTGCACACCGGTTGGGTTGACGCCTGCGATCGCCCCAAATGTGGACGACTCGAGTGCGTAATTTGTGCGTAAGGGGGACTGCGTTCGCGCTATCCTCTGATAAATCAATAATGACATCAAATGAATTTCCTTCTCACAGTTTCATATTATCATAACACTTTTATACCAGCAGTCATTAAAAACAAATCGCTTTTTAAAAAAAATTATCATTCACACAAGAGAGTGTGCACGCTAAACCCATTTTCCTATGCATGTCGTGTTTACTTCCAATTTTGCGTGCAAAACACCGAATTGATTATACTTTTATTATACTGGTTTGACCTGCAATCTCTACTTGCATGGACCCAATTGAACACGTGTGGGATGAACTGAACAGAAGGGTCCGCTAGCATGACATCAACAATGTGAATGAACTTTACAAAGCACTCTGCAGAATGGAACGCCATACCTCAAATATTTTTCGAGACACGGGTCACACAGAGTATTAATAATAAGAGAAGTGACTTCATGACAGTGAGTGTGACATTTTTACACCTAGAGTTGGCAACTGCTTAGGAGCCGCCTCTGGATTGTCTCATGTCCTAGAATACAGTACGTTTTGGGTCAGTAAATGGACCAGAAATGTAAAGATCTGTAGTTTCGGTTATTTTAAATTTAGCACAGTGAGTTGAGGTGGATAAAATAAAGCGATGCGTTTTCTAATCGCTGCTAGTATATGTTTCTCTCGTTAAGACAAGACAGCTTCAATAGCCAATCAGGCCAGTTATTATTTTCTCACGGAAAGTTGTTTTCAAAGGTCAATTTACATCACTGTGAGAGTCTTGGTGCAGACCCTGATAAAGAGTGAATGAAAGTATGTATGCTTGAGACTTTTCCCATTTTTCTTCTCCACACAAACTGAAATAATACAAAATTGTACATGTGAGATAGAATGAATATATTATTTTTGTTACTGGCATCCTAATGTCTGAACACTCTGAATATGCCTTGCCACTTTAACAATGTGAAAACACAATGGAAACACATGAGCCATGAAAATCGTCCCAAAACCAAAACCTGTAAAATGATACTCAGAACAGGGGAAAAGTATCAATTCCTCAAGGATTAACCAGATGGGTGCGTTAAAAATGTATTGTTTTAAAAAAATCTATCTCAATTTTAAGGTTTTCATTTGAATGTATATATATATATATATACATATATATGTATATGTATTAAAATAGACATGTATATAATTCTCTCTGTAGGGTTAGTTTCCTATATATATTTGTTGTCTGATAAGCGCCAAATGTGTTTTCATTTGTTATGGATTACTCTTGCAATAAATGTCACGAATTGCAAATATTTAGTAGAACTGACTTCCCTTAGTTTCACGTATTCTGGATACGACATTTGAGACGTCACTGACAGTCAGCTCAGCGAATTCCTTTGCACTGTTAACAATTAGCGAACCCTGGGTTCTGGGAGATTATGTAATTTTTAAACAGCTGTTTCATTTCCTTCAGTTTGACTTCAGTCATTTATCAGAAGAATTATAAGCAACCATTTAGGTTGATGTCATTTGTACAGAGCTTAAGAAGGGGAGAGAAAATATTTATTTTTAATTTTCGGGAGATAACCCCATTACGAAGTTGCATGACCCCCACATTTTGGGAAATATTTTTTCTAAAAAGGACGTATTCCTAATTGCTGCTTTCAGTCTTTTATACGTTATGCATCTATCACGACAAATTTGCTCATTTAAAATTAATTTATTAATCAAGATACTGTTTTTGTAGAACACATAATTAAATATCATAAGAAAATGGCACGTGCTTGCACACGCCCAGAAAATTAGAAGTTAGTTAAATCATACTTACCTGGCACGGGAAATTACCGTTATCAACTAGGCGGTTTTCCCAGGTTGAGGCCCTTCCATTGCACACCGGTTGGGTTGACGCCTGCGATCGCCCCAAATGTGGACGACTCGAGTGCGTAATTTGTGCGTAAGGGGGACTGCGTTCGCGCTATCCTCTGATAAATCAATAATGACATCAAATGAATTTCCTTCTCACAGTTTCATATTATCATAACACTTTTATACCAGCAGTCATTAAAAACAAATCGCTTTTTAAAAAAAATTATCATTCACACAAGAGAGTGTGCACGCTAAACCCATTTTCCTATGCATGTCGTGTTTACTTCCAATTTTGCGTGCAAAACACCGAATTGATTATACTTTTATTATACTGGTTTGACCTGCAATCTCTACTTGCATGGACCCAATTGAACACGTGTGGGATGAACTGAACAGAAGGGTCCGCTAGCATGACATCAACAATGTGAATGAACTTTACAGAGCACTCTGCAGAATGGAACGCCATACCTCAAATATTTTTCGAGACACGGGTCACACAGAGTATTAATAATAAGAGAAGTGACTTCATGACAGTGAGTGTGACATTTTTACACCTAGGGTTGGCAACTGCTTAGGAGCCGCCTCTGGATTGTCTCATGTTCTAGAATACAGTACGTTTTGGGTCAGTAAATGGACCAGAAATGTAAAGATCTGTAGTTTCGGTTATTTTAAATTTAGCACAGTGAGTTGAGGTGGATAAAATAAAGCGATGCGTTTTCTAATCGCTGCTAGTATATGTTTCTCTCGTTAAGACAAGACAGCTTCAATAGCCAATCAGACCAGTTATTATTTTCTCACGGAAAGTTGTTTTCAAAGGTCAATTTACATCACTGTGACAGTCTTGGTGCAGACTCTGATAAAGAGTGAATGAATGTATGTATGCTTGAGACTTTTCCCATTTTTTTTCTCCACACAAAACTGAAATAATACAAAATTGTACATGTGAGATAGAATGAATATATTATTTTTGTTACTGGCATCCTAATATCTGAACACTCTGAATATGCCTTGCCACTTTAACAATGTGAAAACACAATGGAAACACATGAGCCATGAAAATCGTCCCAAAACCAAAACCTGTAAAATGATACTCAGAACAGGGGAAAAGTATCAATTCCTCAAGGATTAACCATATGGGTGCGTTAAAAATGTATTGTTTAAAAAAAATCTATCTCAATTTTAAGGTTTTCATTTGAATGTATATATATATATATATATACATATATATGTATATGTATTAAAATAGACATGTATATAATTCTCTCTGTAGGGTTAGTTTCCTATATATATTTGTTGTCTGATAAGCGCCAAATGTGTTTTCATTTGTTATGGATTACTCTTGCAATAAATGTCACGAATTGCAAATATTTAGTAGAACTGACTTCCCTTAGTTTCACGTATTCTGGATACGACATTTGAGACGTCACTGACAGTCAGCTCAGCGAATTCCTTTGCACTGTTAACAATTAGCGAACCCTGGGTTCTGGGAGATTATGTAATTTTTAAACAGCTGTTTCATTTCCTTCAGTTTGACTTCAGTCATTTATCAGAAGAATTATAAGCAACCATTTAGGTTGATGTCATTTGTACAGAGCTTAAGAAGGGGAGAGAAAATATTTATTTTTAATTTTCGGGAGATAACCCCATTACGAAGTTGCATGGCCACCACATTTTGGGAAATATTTTTTCTAAAAAGGACGTATTCCTAATTACTGCATTCAGTCTTTTATACGTTATGCATCTATCACGACAAATTTGCTCATTTAAAATTAATTTATTAATCAAGATACTGTTTTTGTAGAACACATAATTAAATATCATAAGAAAATGGCACGTGCTTGCACACGCCCAGAAAATTAGAAGTTAGTTAAATCATACTTACCTGGCACGGGAAATTACCGTTATCAACTAGGCGGTTTTCCCAGGTTGAGGCCCTTCCATTGCACACCGGTTGGGTTGACGCCTGCGATCGCCCCAAATGTGGACGACTCGAGTGCGTAATTTGTGCGTAAGGGGGACTGCGTTCGCGCTATCCTCTGATAAATCAATAATGACATCAAATGAATTTCCTTCTCACAGTTTCATATTATCATAACACTTTTATACCAGCAGTCATTAAAAACAAATCGCTTTTTAAAAAAAATTATCATTCACACAAGAGAGTGTGCACGCTAAACCCATTTTCCTATGCATGTCGTGTTTACTTCCAATTTTGCGTGCAAAACACCGAATTGATTATACTTTTATTATACTGGTTTGACCTGCAATCTCTACTTGCATGGACCCAATTGAACACGTGTGGGATGAACTGAACAGAAGGGTCCGCTAGCATGACATCAACAATGTGAATGAACTTTACAGAGCACTCTGCAGAATGGAACGCCATACCTCAAATATTTTTCGAGACACGGGTCACACAGAGTATTAATAATAAGAGAAGTGACTTCATGACAGTGAGTGTGACATTTTTACACCTAGGGTTGGCAACTGCTTAGGAGCCGCCTCTGGATTGTCTCATGTTCTAGAATACAGTACGTTTTGGGTCAGTAAATGGACCAGAAATGTAAAGATCTGTAGTTTCGGTTATTTTAAATTTAGCACAGTGAGTTGAGGTGGATAAAATAAAGCGATGCGTTTTCTAATCGCTGCTAGTATATGTTTCTCTCGTTAAGACAAGACAGCTTCAATAGCCAATCAGACCAGTTATTATTTTCTCACGGAAAGTTGTTTTCAAAGGTCAATTTACATCACTGTGACAGTCTTGGTGCAGACTCTGATAAAGAGTGAATGAATGTATGTATGCTTGAGACTTTTCCCATTTTTTTTCTCCACACAAACTGAAATAATACAAAATTGTACATGTGAGATAGAATGAATATATTATTTTTGTTACTGGCATCCTAATATCTGAACACTCTGAATATGCCTTGCCACTTTAACAATGTGAAAACACAATGGAAACACATGAGCCATGAAAATCGTCCCAAAACCAAAACCTGTAAAATGATACTCAGAACAGGGGAAAAGTATCAATTCCTCAAGGATTAACCATATGGGTGCGTTAAAAATGTATTGTTTAAAAAAAATCTATCTCAATTTTAAGGTTTTCATTTGAATGTATATATATATATATATATACATATATATGTATATGTATTAAAATAGACATGTATATAATTCTCTCTGTAGGGTTAGTTTCCTATATATATTTGTTGTCTGATAAGCGCCAAATGTGTTTTCATTTGTTATGGATTACTCTTGCAATAAATGTCACGAATTGCAAATATTTAGTAGAACTGACTTCCCTTAGTTTCACGTATTCTGGATACGACATTTGAGACGTCACTGACAGTCAGCTCAGCGAATTCCTTTGCACTGTTAACAATTAGCGAACCCTGGGTTCTGGGAGATTATGTAATTTTTAAACAGCTGTTTCATTTCCTTCAGTTTGACTTCAGTCATTTATCAGAAGAATTATAAGCAACCATTTAGGTTGATGTCATTTGTACAGAGCTTAAGAAGGGGAGAGAAAATATTTATTTTTAATTTTCGGGAGATAACCCCATTACGAAGTTGCATGGCCACCACATTTTGGGAAATATTTTTTCTAAAAAGGACGTATTCCTAATTACTGCATTCAGTCTTTTATACGTTATGCATCTATCACGACAAATTTGCTCATTTAAAATTAATTTATTAATCAAGATACTGTTTTTGTAGAACACATAATTAAATATCATAAGAAAATGGCACGTGCTTGCACACGCCCAGAAAATTAGAAGTTAGTTAAATCATACTTACCTGGCACGGGAAATTACCGTTATCAACTAGGCGGTTTTCCCAGGTTGAGGCCCTTCCATTGCACACCGGTTGGGTTGACGCCTGCGATCGCCCCAAATGTGGACGACTCGAGTGCGTAATTTGTGCGTAAGGGGGACTGCGTTCGCGCTATCCTCTGATAAATCAATAATGACATCAAATGAATTTCCTTCTCACAGTTTCATATTATCATAACACTTTTATACCAGCAGTCATTAAAAACAAATCGCTTTTTAAAAAAAATTATCATTCACACAAGAGAGTGTGCACGCTAAACCCATTTTCCTATGCATGTCGTGTTTACTTCCAATTTTGCGTGCAAAACACCGAATTGATTATACTTTTATTATACTGGTTTGACCTGCAATCTCTACTTGCATGGACCCAATTGAACACGTGTGGGATGAACTGAACAGAAGGGTCCGCTAGCATGACATCAACAATGTGAATGAACTTTACAAAGCACTCTGCAGAATGGAACGCCATACCTCAAATATTTTTCGAGACACGGGTCACACAGAGTATTAATAATAAGAGAAGTGACTTCATGACAGTGAGTGTGACATTTTTACACCTAGAGTTGGCAACTGCTTAGGAGCCGCCTCTGGATTGTCTCATGTCCTAGAATACAGTACGTTTTGGGTCAGTAAATGGACCAGAAATGTAAAGATCTGTAGTTTCGGTTATTTTAAATTTAGCACAGTGAGTTGAGGTGGATAAAATAAAGCGATGCGTTTTCTAATCGCTGCTAGTATATGTTTCTCTCGTTAAGACAAGACAGCTTCAATAGCCAATCAGGCCAGTTATTATTTTCTCACGGAAAGTTGTTTTCAAAGGTCAATTTACATCACTGTGAGAGTCTTGGTGCAGACCCTGATAAAGAGTGAATGAAAGTATGTATGCTTGAGACTTTTCCCATTTTTCTTCTCCACACAAACTGAAATAATACAAAATTGTACATGTGAGATAGAATGAATATATTATTTTTGTTACTGGCATCCTAATGTCTGAACACTCTGAATATGCCTTGCCACTTTAACAATGTGAAAACACAATGGAAACACATGAGCCATGAAAATCGTCCCAAAACCAAAACCTGTAAAATGATACTCAGAACAGGGGAAAAGTATCAATTCCTCAAGGATTAACCAGATGGGTGCGTTAAAAATGTATTGTTTTAAAAAAATCTATCTCAATTTTAAGGTTTTCATTTGAATGTATATATATATATATATACATATATATGTATATGTATTAAAATAGACATGTATATAATTCTCTCTGTAGGGTTAGTTTCCTATATATATTTGTTGTCTGATAAGCGCCAAATGTGTTTTCATTTGTTATGGATTACTCTTGCAATAAATGTCACGAATTGCAAATATTTAGTAGAACTGACTTCCCTTAGTTTCACGTATTCTGGATACGACATTTGAGACGTCACTGACAGTCAGCTCAGCGAATTCCTTTGCACTGTTAACAATTAGCGAACCCTGGGTTCTGGGAGATTATGTAATTTTTAAACAGCTGTTTCATTTCCTTCAGTTTGACTTCAGTCATTTATCAGAAGAATTATAAGCAACCATTTAGGTTGATGTCATTTGTACAGAGCTTAAGAAGGGGAGAGAAAATATTTATTTTTAATTTTCGGGAGATAACCCCATTACGAAGTTGCATGACCCCCACATTTTGGGAAATATTTTTTCTAAAAAGGACGTATTCCTAATTGCTGCTTTCAGTCTTTTATACGTTATGCATCTATCACGACAAATTTGCTCATTTAAAATTAATTTATTAATCAAGATACTGTTTTTGTAGAACACATAATTAAATATCATAAGAAAATGGCACGTGCTTGCACACGCCCAGAAAATTAGAAGTTAGTTAAATCATACTTACCTGGCACGGGAAATTACCGTTATCAACTAGGCGGTTTTCCCAGGTTGAGGCCCTTCCATTGCACACCGGTTGGGTTGACGCCTGCGATCGCCCCAAATGTGGACGACTCGAGTGCGTAATTTGTGCGTAAGGGGGACTGCGTTCGCGCTATCCTCTGATAAATCAATAATGACATCAAATGAATTTCCTTCTCACAGTTTCATATTATCATAACACTTTTATACCAGCAGTCATTAAAAACAAATCGCTTTTTAAAAAAAATTATCATTCACACAAGAGAGTGTGCACGCTAAACCCATTTTCCTATGCATGTCGTGTTTACTTCCAATTTTGCGTGCAAAACACCGAATTGATTATACTTTTATTATACTGGTTTGACCTGCAATCTCTACTTGCATGGACCCAATTGAACACGTGTGGGATGAACTGAACAGAAGGGTCCGCTAGCATGACATCAACAATGTGAATGAACTTTACAGAGCACTCTGCAGAATGGAACGCCATACCTCAAATATTTTTCGAGACACGGGTCACACAGAGTATTAATAATAAGAGAAGTGACTTCATGACAGTGAGTGTGACATTTTTACACCTAGGGTTGGCAACTGCTTAGGAGCCGCCTCTGGATTGTCTCATGTTCTAGAATACAGTACGTTTTGGGTCAGTAAATGGACCAGAAATGTAAAGATCTGTAGTTTCGGTTATTTTAAATTTAGCACAGTGAGTTGAGGTGGATAAAATAAAGCGATGCGTTTTCTAATCGCTGCTAGTATATGTTTCTCTCGTTAAGACAAGACAGCTTCAATAGCCAATCAGACCAGTTATTATTTTCTCACGGAAAGTTGTTTTCAAAGGTCAATTTACATCACTGTGACAGTCTTGGTGCAGACTCTGATAAAGAGTGAATGAATGTATGTATGCTTGAGACTTTTCCCATTTTTTTTCTCCACACAAAACTGAAATAATACAAAATTGTACATGTGAGATAGAATGAATATATTATTTTTGTTACTGGCATCCTAATATCTGAACACTCTGAATATGCCTTGCCACTTTAACAATGTGAAAACACAATGGAAACACATGAGCCATGAAAATCGTCCCAAAACCAAAACCTGTAAAATGATACTCAGAACAGGGGAAAAGTATCAATTCCTCAAGGATTAACCATATGGGTGCGTTAAAAATGTATTGTTTAAAAAAAATCTATCTCAATTTTAAGGTTTTCATTTGAATGTATATATATATATATATATACATATATATGTATATGTATTAAAATAGACATGTATATAATTCTCTCTGTAGGGTTAGTTTCCTATATATATTTGTTGTCTGATAAGCGCCAAATGTGTTTTCATTTGTTATGGATTACTCTTGCAATAAATGTCACGAATTGCAAATATTTAGTAGAACTGACTTCCCTTAGTTTCACGTATTCTGGATACGACATTTGAGACGTCACTGACAGTCAGCTCAGCGAATTCCTTTGCACTGTTAACAATTAGCGAACCCTGGGTTCTGGGAGATTATGTAATTTTTAAACAGCTGTTTCATTTCCTTCAGTTTGACTTCAGTCATTTATCAGAAGAATTATAAGCAACCATTTAGGTTGATGTCATTTGTACAGAGCTTAAGAAGGGGAGAGAAAATATTTATTTTTAATTTTCGGGAGATAACCCCATTACGAAGTTGCATGGCCACCACATTTTGGGAAATATTTTTTCTAAAAAGGACGTATTCCTAATTACTGCATTCAGTCTTTTATACGTTATGCATCTATCACGACAAATTTGCTCATTTAAAATTAATTTATTAATCAAGATACTGTTTTTGTAGAACACATAATTAAATATCATAAGAAAATGGCACGTGCTTGCACACGCCCAGAAAATTAGAAGTTAGTTAAATCATACTTACCTGGCACGGGAAATTACCGTTATCAACTAGGCGGTTTTCCCAGGTTGAGGCCCTTCCATTGCACACCGGTTGGGTTGACGCCTGCGATCGCCCCAAATGTGGACGACTCGAGTGCGTAATTTGTGCGTAAGGGGGACTGCGTTCGCGCTATCCTCTGATAAATCAATAATGACATCAAATGAATTTCCTTCTCACAGTTTCATATTATCATAACACTTTTATACCAGCAGTCATTAAAAACAAATCGCTTTTTAAAAAAAATTATCATTCACACAAGAGAGTGTGCACGCTAAACCCATTTTCCTATGCATGTCGTGTTTACTTCCAATTTTGCGTGCAAAACACCGAATTGATTATACTTTTATTATACTGGTTTGACCTGCAATCTCTACTTGCATGGACCCAATTGAACACGTGTGGGATGAACTGAACAGAAGGGTCCGCTAGCATGACATCAACAATGTGAATGAACTTTACAGAGCACTCTGCAGAATGGAACGCCATACCTCAAATATTTTTCGAGACACGGGTCACACAGAGTATTAATAATAAGAGAAGTGACTTCATGACAGTGAGTGTGACATTTTTACACCTAGGGTTGGCAACTGCTTAGGAGCCGCCTCTGGATTGTCTCATGTTCTAGAATACAGTACGTTTTGGGTCAGTAAATGGACCAGAAATGTAAAGATCTGTAGTTTCGGTTATTTTAAATTTAGCACAGTGAGTTGAGGTGGATAAAATAAAGCGATGCGTTTTCTAATCGCTGCTAGTATATGTTTCTCTCGTTAAGACAAGACAGCTTCAATAGCCAATCAGACCAGTTATTATTTTCTCACGGAAAGTTGTTTTCAAAGGTCAATTTACATCACTGTGACAGTCTTGGTGCAGACTCTGATAAAGAGTGAATGAATGTATGTATGCTTGAGACTTTTCCCATTTTTTTTCTCCACACAAACTGAAATAATACAAAATTGTACATGTGAGATAGAATGAATATATTATTTTTGTTACTGGCATCCTAATATCTGAACACTCTGAATATGCCTTGCCACTTTAACAATGTGAAAACACAATGGAAACACATGAGCCATGAAAATCGTCCCAAAACCAAAACCTGTAAAATGATACTCAGAACAGGGGAAAAGTATCAATTCCTCAAGGATTAACCATATGGGTGCGTTAAAAATGTATTGTTTAAAAAAAATCTATCTCAATTTTAAGGTTTTCATTTGAATGTATATATATATATATATATACATATATATGTATATGTATTAAAATAGACATGTATATAATTCTCTCTGTAGGGTTAGTTTCCTATATATATTTGTTGTCTGATAAGCGCCAAATGTGTTTTCATTTGTTATGGATTACTCTTGCAATAAATGTCACGAATTGCAAATATTTAGTAGAACTGACTTCCCTTAGTTTCACGTATTCTGGATACGACATTTGAGACGTCACTGACAGTCAGCTCAGCGAATTCCTTTGCACTGTTAACAATTAGCGAACCCTGGGTTCTGGGAGATTATGTAATTTTTAAACAGCTGTTTCATTTCCTTCAGTTTGACTTCAGTCATTTATCAGAAGAATTATAAGCAACCATTTAGGTTGATGTCATTTGTACAGAGCTTAAGGAGGGGAGAGAAAATATTTATTTTTAATTTTCGGGAGATAACCCCATTACGAAGTTGCATGGCCACCACATTTTGGGAAATATTTTTTCTAAAAAGGACGTATTCCTAATTACTGCATTCAGTCTTTTATACGTTATGCATCTATCACGACAAATTTGCTCATTTAAAATTAATTTATTAATCAAGATACTGTTTTTGTAGAACGCATAATTAAATATCATAAGAAAATGGCACGTGCTTGCACACGCCCAGAAAATTAGAAGTTAGTTAAATCATACTTACCTGGCACGGGAAATTACCGTTATCAACTAGGCGGTTTTCCCAGGTTGAGGCCCTTCCATTGCACACCGGTTGGGTTGACGCCTGCGATCGCCCCAAATGTGGACGACTCGAGTGCGTAATTTGTGCGTAAGGGGGACTGCGTTCGCGCTATCCTCTGATAAATCAATAATGACATCAAATGAATTTCCTTCTCACAGTTTCATATTATCATAACACTTTTATACCAGCAGTCATTAAAAACAAATCGCTTTTTAAAAAAAATTATCATTCACACAAGAGAGTGTGCACGCTAAACCCATTTTCCTATGCATGTCGTGTTTACTTCCAATTTTGCGTGCAAAACACCGAATTGATTATACTTTTATTATACTGGTTTGACCTGCAATCTCTACTTGCATGGACCCAATTGAACACGTGTGGGATGAACTGAACAGAAGGGTCCGCTAGCATGACATCAACAATGTGAATGAACTTTACAGAGCACTCTGCAGAATGGAACGCCATACCTCAAATATTTTTCGAGACACGGGTCACACAGAGTATTAATAATAAGAGAAGTGACTTCATGACAGTGAGTGTGACATTTTTACACCTAGGGTTGGCAACTGCTTAGGAGCCGCCTCTGGATTGTCTCATGTTCTAGAATACAGTACGTTTTGGGTCAGTAAATGGACCAGAAATGTAAAGATCTGTAGTTTCGGTTATTTTAAATTTAGCACAGTGAGTTGAGGTGGATAAAATAAAGCGATGCGTTTTCTAATCGCTGCTAGTATATGTTTCTCTCGTTAAGACAAGACAGCTTCAATAGCCAATCAGACCAGTTATTATTTTCTCACGGAAAGTTGTTTTCAAAGGTCAATTTACATCACTGTGACAGTCTTGGTGCAGACCCTGATAAAGAGTGAATGAATGTATGTATGCTTGAGACTTTTCCCATTTTTTTTCTCCACACAAACTGAAATAATACAAAATTGTACATGTGAGATAGAATGAATATATTATTTTTGTTACTGGCATCCTAATATCTGAACACTCTGAATATGCCTTGCCACTTTAACAATGTGAAAACACAATGGAAACACATGAGCCATGAAAATCGTCCCAAAACCAAAACCTGTAAAATGATACTCAGAACAGGGGAAAAGTATCAATTCCTCAAGGATTAACCATATGGGTGCGTTAAAAATGTATTGTTTAAAAAAAATCTATCTCAATTTTAAGGTTTTCATTTGAATGTATATATATATATATATATACATATATATGTATATGTATTAAAATAGACATGTATATAATTCTCTCTGTAGGGTTAGTTTCCTATATATATTTGTTGTCTGATAAGCGCCAAATGTGTTTTCATTTGTTATGGATTACTCTTGCAATAAATGTCACGAATTGCAAATATTTAGTAGAACTGACTTCCCTTAGTTTCACGTATTCTGGATACGACATTTGAGACGTCACTGACAGTCAGCTCAGCGAATTCCTTTGCACTGTTAACAATTAGCGAACCCTGGGATCTGGGAGATTATGTAATTTTTAAACAGCTGTTTCATTTCCTTCAGTTTGACTTCAGTCATTTATCAGAAGAATTATAAGCAACCATTTAGGTTGATGTCATTTGTACAGAGCTTAAGAAGGGGAGAGAAAATATTTATTTTTAATTTTCGGGAGATAACCCCATTACGAAGTTGCATGGCCACCACATTTTGGGAAATATTTTTTCTAAAAAGGACGTATTCCTAATTACTGCATTCAGTCTTTTATACGTTATGCATCTATCACGACAAATTTGCTCATTTAAAATTAATTTATTAATCAAGATACTGTTTTTGTAGAACACATAATTAAATATCATAAGAAAATGGCACGTGCTTGCACACGCCCAGAAAATTAGAAGTTAGTTAAATCATACTTACCTGGCACGGGAAATTACCGTTATCAACTAGGCCATTACCGCCTTTCTACACGTCATGCATAAAAGCCATCCTAGGACACGAACAACTAACACAACAGAAGACAAATCAAATATACAAACATCTAGTCAAGCTACAAGCACCCCCACTACACCTTAGAATAAAAAGAGGTTACAAATATTTTAAAACAGACTACACGAACACGTTCACAAATCTACACAACCCACACATTACACCAAAAGCTAGAGAAGTCGCTTACAGACTTTTTTTCAACCTAACTCCCATAAACACAGGAAAACAACGCAAACCCAAATGTCAACTATGTCAGATGAGAGAAAAAGAAACAGAAGACCACATTTTCTACTCGTGCAGTACAGTCACACCCACAAGACAAATTCTACAAGACACAATCGAGACACAAACAAGACAGAAGGTAGACATGTATAAGGCAATAATGTTAAACACTATACCAGACACGACACCAAACATTCAAACACAAATGCTAATTCTGCTATCAGAATACAGACACATCATATGGAGATGTAGAAATGAAGCCTCATATCGCTTCAGAACATACTCCCCAGACACTCTACTTCACATGTTCATGAGAAAGGCGTTGTCCAGTAGCGACATACAAATGTAAATGTTGTACTGGAAATATGTATGTTATAATATGCTTCATCTTTTTCAATTTCAACTTTCAATTTCAATTTAAACTTAAACTTAAATTTCTCTTGCCAAGTCAAACAGGAAAAAATGTATCAATGGGGAAAAGAGTGAATGAATGTTTGCCGTTTTGGGACTATCCCTCATTTTTCTCCCAAAACCCCACAACCAAAAATAACAGTATTAAACAGTTCACAGAGCAGGAAAGTATCAATTTCCCCCTTTCCAACTGAGGGGCGGCTTCTCTGCTGAACTAAATCACTCAAACACTCCCCCAGCGGTCAAATCTTATCTCCTGTCTTTTCAATTCACCAGTTTTATGGTGGTCCTCTCCTCTGCCGGTCAGTTCCTCAGTGTGGACTAAAAGGACAATGGACAGGAAATAGGCGCTTTTTTTAATGGCATAGGGGACTGACAGGAATCCTAGGGTAAAGAATGGTTCTAATGTAGGCCATACATTACTTACCCCTTTGACTACTGTACAAATACACAAAACCTTATGACTCTATAGCCTTTTTAGAATAATATAATACTTATATATATATACAAATGTGTGTGTAAAGCAAATATGTATGTACGGATATGTACTCATGTTGCATATATGTATGTGGGTACGTAAGTTTATTCATGTACACATACGTACATATATATGTGTGTATGTACATGCGTACATAAGTGTGCGTGTATGTGTGTGTATACGTATATATGTATGTATGTATGGAGGGATGGATGGATAGACGGATGAATGCATGTATGTATGTATGTATGTATGCATGTATACATGGGTGTAAGCATGAGTGGGTATATATACATATACGTATATATGTGTGTGCGCATGTGTATATATATATATATATATATATATATATATATATATATATATGCCTGTGGATATGTGCCTGTAGGTGTGAAAAGATATATGTATATGCAAAATGAATAGGTATGTATCAGCAAGTACGCATGTGCATTATTTTATTTTATTTTGGCATTCATTTATATGAACATTCATTTATGCTTTCACAAATAAATGAATGTCACCTTTCACCTCACAAAGTGTAACTCCCACCATCTCACGTTTCATCTCATGGGAATTTTCACCTCACTTCATTTCACATCACACAACATTTTGTTTTAAAATTGTGCAATAAAGATTTTTTCAAAACAAAAAAAAAAAAAGTTATCAACTAGGCGGTTTTCCCAGGTTGAGGCCCTTCCATTGCACACCGGTTGGGTTGACGCCTGCGATCGCCCCAAATGTGGACGACTCGAGTGCGTAATTTGTGCGTAAGGGGGACTGCGTTCGCGCTATCCTCTGATAAATCAATAATGACATCAAATGAATTTCCTTCTCACAGTTTCATATTATCATAACACTTTTATACCAGCAGTCATTAAAAACAAATCGCTTTTTAAAAAAAATTATCATTCACACAAGAGAGTGTGCACGCTAAACCCATTTTCCTATGCATGTCGTGTTTACTTCCAATTTTGCGTGCAAAACACCGAATTGATTATACTTTTATTATACTGGTTTGACCTGCAATCTCTACTTGCATGGACCCAATTGAACACGTGTGGGATGAACTGAACAGAAGGGTCCGCTAGCATGACATCAACAATGTGAATGAACTTTACAGAGCACTCTGCAGAATGGAACGCCATACCTCAAATATTTTTCGAGACACGGGTCACACAGAGTATTAATAATAAGAGAAGTGACTTCATGACAGTGAGTGTGACATTTTTACACCTTGGGTTGGCAACTGCTTAGGAGCCGCCTCTGGATTGTCTCATGTTCTAGAATACAGTACGTTTTGGGTCAGTAAATGGACCAGAAATGTAAAGATCTGTAGTTTCGGTTATTTTAAATTTAGCACAGTGAGTTGAGGTGGATAAAATAAAGCGATGCGTTTTCTAATCGCTGCTAGTATATGTTTCTCTCGTTAAGACAAGACAGCTTCAATAGCCAATCAGACCAGTTATTATTTTCTCACGGAAAGTTGTTTTCAAAGGTCAATTTACATCACTGTGACAGTCTTGGTGCAGACCCTGATAAAGAGTGAATGAATGTATGTATGCTTGAGACTTTTCCCATTTTTTTTCTCCACACAAACTGAAATAATACAAAATTGTACATGTGAGATAGAATGAATATATTATTTTTGTTACTGGCATCCTAATATCTGAACACTCTGAATATGCCTTGCCACTTTAACAATGTGAAAACACAATGGAAACACATGAGCCATGAAAATCGTCCCAAAACCAAAACCTGTAAAATGATACTCAGAACAGGGGAAAAGTATCAATTCCTCAAGGATTAACCATATGGGTGCGTTAAAAATGTATTGTTTAAAAAAAATCTATCTCAATTTTAAGGTTTTCATTTGAATGTATATATATATATATATATACATATATATGTATATGTATTAAAATAGACATGTATATAATTCTCTCTGTAGGGTTAGTTTCCTATATATATTTGTTGTCTGATAAGCGCCAAATGTGTTTTCATTTGTTATGGATTACTCTTGCAATAAATGTCACGAATTGCAAATATTTAGTAGAACTGACTTCCCTTAGTTTCACGTATTCTGGATACGACATTTGAGACGTCACTGACAGTCAGCTCAGCGAATTCCTTTGCACTGTTAACAATTAGCGAACCCTGGGTTCTGGGAGATTATGTAATTTTTAAACAGCTGTTTCATTTCCTTCAGTTTGACTTCAGTCATTTATCAGAAGAATTATAAGCAACCATTTAGGTTGATGTCATTTGTACAGAGCTTAAGAAGGGGAGAGAAAATATTTATTTTTAATTTTCGGGAGATAACCCCATTACGAAGTTGCATGGCCACCACATTTTGGGAAATATTTTTTCTAAAAAGGACGTATTCCTAATTACTGCATTCAGTGTTTTATACGTTATGCATCTATCACGACAAATTTGCTCATTTAAAATTAATTTATTAATCAAGATACTGTTTTTGTAGAACACATAATTAAATATCATAAGAAAATGGCACGTGCTTGCACACGCCCAGAAAATTAGAAGTTAGTTAAATCATACTTACCTGGCACGGGAAATTACCGTTATCAACTAGGCGGTTTTCCCAGGTTGAGGCCCTTCCATTGCACACCGGTTGGGTTGACGCCTGCGATCGCCCCAAATGTGGACGACTCGAGTGCGTAATTTGTGCGTAAGGGGGACTGCGTTCGCGCTATCCTCTGATAAATCAATAATGACATCAAATGAATTTCCTTCTCACAGTTTCATATTATCATAACACTTTTATACCAGCAGTCATTAAAAACAAATCGCTTTTTAAAAAAAATTATCATTCACACAAGAGAGTGTGCACGCTAAACCCATTTTCCTATGCATGTCGTGTTTACTTCCAATTTTGCGTGCAAAACACCGAATTGATTATACTTTTATTATACTGGTTTGACCTGCAATCTCTACTTGCATGGACCCAATTGAACACGTGTGGGATGAACTGAACAGAAGGGTCCGCTAGCATGACATCAACAATGTGAATGAACTTTACAAAGCACTCTGCAGAATGGAACGCCATACCTCAAATATTTTTCGAGACACGGGTCACACAGAGTATTAATAATAAGAGAAGTGACTTCATGACAGTGAGTGTGACATTTTTACACCTAGAGTTGGCAACTGCTTAGGAGCCGCCTCTGGATTGTCTCATGTCCTAGAATACAGTACGTTTTGGGTCAGTAAATGGACCAGAAATGTAAAGATCTGTAGTTTCGGTTATTTTAAATTTAGCACAGTGAGTTGAGGTGGATAAAATAAAGCGATGCGTTTTCTAATCGCTGCTAGTATATGTTTCTCTCGTTAAGACAAGACAGCTTCAATAGCCAATCAGGCCAGTTATTATTTTCTCACGGAAAGTTGTTTTCAAAGGTCAATTTACATCACTGTGAGAGTCTTGGTGCAGACCCTGATAAAGAGTGAATGAAAGTATGTATGCTTGAGACTTTTCCCATTTTTCTTCTCCACACAAACTGAAATAATACAAAATTGTACATGTGAGATAGAATGAATATATTATTTTTGTTACTGGCATCCTAATGTCTGAACACTCTGAATATGCCTTGCCACTTTAACAATGTGAAAACACAATGGAAACACATGAGCCATGAAAATCGTCCCAAAACCAAAACCTGTAAAATGATACTCAGAACAGGGGAAAAGTATCAATTCCTCAAGGATTAACCAGATGGGTGCGTTAAAAATGTATTGTTTAAAAAAAATCTATCTCAATTTTAAGGTTTTCATTTGAATGTATATATATATATATATACATATATATGTATATGTATTAAAATAGACATGTATATAATTCTCTCTGTAGGGTTAGTTTCCTATATATATTTGTTGTCTGATAAGCGCCAAATGTGTTTTCATTTGTTATGGATTACTCTTGCAATAAATGTCACGAATTGCAAATATTTAGTAGAACTGACTTCCCTTAGTTTCACGTATTCTGGATACGACATTTGAGACGTCACTGACAGTCAGCTCAGCGAATTCCTTTGCACTGTTAACAATTAGCGAACCCTGGGTTCTGGGAGATTATGTAATTTTTAAACAGCTGTTTCATTTCCTTCAGTTTGACTTCAGTCATTTATCAGAAGAATTATAAGCAACCATTTAGGTTGATGTCATTTGTACAGAGCTTAAGAAGGGGAGAGAAAATATTTATTTTTAATTTTCGGGAGATAACCCCATTACGAAGTTGCATGGCCCCCACATTTTGGGAAATATTTTTTCTAAAAAGGACGTATTCCTAATTACTGCTTTCAGTCTTTTATACGTTATGCATCTATCACGACAAATTTGCTCATTTAAAATTAATTTATTAATCAAGATACTGTTTTTGTAGAACACATAATTAAATATCATAAGAAAATGGCACGTGCTTGCACACGCCCAGAAAATTAGAAGTTAGTTAAATCATACTTACCTGGCACGGGAAATTACCGTTATCAACTAGGCGTGTACATATCATACTTTTAGGGATCATTTCTAAAGTGTGCTACAAAACTTGTAGTTTGGCTAAGATCAAAGTGTACATATCATTCACGGTTTAAGCTTCAGATCATACTTTTAGGGATCCTTTCTAAGTTGATCTAAGCTACCACAGTCAATATTTCACGACCACAAGAAATTTCAGAGGAAAGTGTTTGTGTGATTATTAATAATATTTAAAACAGAAACAAGTAAGTGACAACACAAGTTGTGTTTTTACTGTTCAACATATTATCACAAGTATTTTTGTTTGTTGCAACTTATTTCTATCAAACGGAAATGGCCACATACGCTGTCATGAAAGTTGCAGCTGATGAGAATGCAGACTTTGGAGGCTTTCTCCACTCCCCTGGCACATTGTTGGTAACCGTGTCCGGGGCCCAGGCCTCACAAACTACCATCCCTCTAGTTGCTAGCATCATGATGGGACCATGCGGCGTAGAGAAGGGTGGCGTAGCCGCCATTTATAGGCTGGCGAGCCCAACACAATATTTTGTCACCCTGACCACGGCAGCCCACACAAAACACTACGCAAAGCTGCACGAGAGGCATCTCGAATGGTCCGACCCTAAACTGTCTGTGACGATAGATCACCTAGACAGGCTAAGGGATAAAGCCATGGTGCAATGGCTGCCTCCGACAGCAACTGAACAGTTTAAAAATAGGCTGGCAGCAGCCATCACTGGAGATCCAGAAGCGGAACTCCAACAAAATACGACCTCACCAGACAAACACCTTCTTCTTTTTAAAAAAGGAAGACCTCTACCTCACTATGTGGACATCCACTTGACAAGTGGGACAGTCGTCACCATCATGGTCACAGTACCAGGACGGCGAACTGAATGTCCCCACTGCGGCAGCACGGCACACTGGCCAAACAACTGCCCCACCAAACAGGGAGCCTGGCAGCGACCATCGTCAGCATCAACACATGAAAAAAAGGCGTCAAAGTCCTCAAAAATCATATCCAAAACAACATCAACACAAGCAGCAACAACAACAACAAAAGCACCACCGACAGACCCGGAGGCCTTTATCACGGTGACGAACAAGAGGAGGAGGCACAGGTCTGGGCCAAGCAGCCCCCAGTCCGAGAGAAACCCTCCACAACCCAAATATACGCACAGACCAGAAGATTTCCCAGCCCCACCATCACCTACACAACAACACCAAGGAAAGGAGCGTCGCCACAGCTCCAGGGACACTTGTGAGAGCAAGCGGCCAGCCCTTTTTAGGACAGACGAAGAAGCAACCACGACCATTTGGGGGACCCCTCTAGAACAAAGGGTCCCCCTCCTAGACACACCACCAAAATTGATGATTGCACTGGACAGCGCCGATGAGATTTAATCTCACCACTTCACACCAAAACAAAACACTTCAAACACGCACACGCGCGCGATCATGCACACACATACAACAAAAAAAAAAACACATTAAAATAAATAAATAAATAATTTGTAAATGGCAGAAATTAAAATACTCAGCATCAACATCCGCGGTATGCGCGAGAAGTTGAATAAGCTCATATGCCTCGCCAAAAAATACAAACCAGACTTTTTAATGGTCCAGGAGACTAACATACATACAGATCAACATGCAGCACGCATTACAACACAACTAGGGATGCAACATTCATGCTTCAGCCTCAGTACACAGCGACTAGGCTCAGGAGTAGCCATTATACAAACATCGGACAGGTGGGAAATAACAAATACAAGCAGGGACAACAATGGGGACATGGCGATAGTCCAGGTCAGCAACAACACACACACACATACAATAGTAAATATCCATGCACCAAGCACTTACAGAGACCAACCTCTTTTCTACGAAACTTTAGACGACCTACTGACACGTTCATACCAGGGCCATAGTATCATTCTGGGTGGAGACTTCAATTGTGTTCTGTCAGACAAAGACGTTTTTGGCAACAACGTCGGAGCGCAGTTACGGAAACTCAGAGGAACGGATACAAACCAATTGGAAATATTACAAGACATAATAAGCACGCACAGTTTAGTTGACACATACAGACACAAATACCCACATGGGACAGAAACCACACACAAAAATAGTGGACACCCTAGGGCCGCACGTCTAGACAGAATATACGTGCACTCAGATCTATACACCACACACGCCAAGCATCTGCCAGAAACACTAAACTTTACAGACCACAAGGCAGTCATGGCTACCATCAATACAGCAGAAACAAACACACCACTTAGACGCTCCACGCATTGGAAGTTCAACAACACACTGCTACAAAATGAAGGCTACGTTAACCACATTACACACCTCATCCTAACATACGTTGATGACACACAAACAGAAAACATTGAACGTTGGGAAATACTTAAAAACACAATTCGAGAGAGAACAAGGATTCTTGCAACCAAAATACATAGAGAGAAGATGAGACAGGAAAAAATAATAGAAAAAGCCATCCATCTAACGAAACAAATAGACAAATACTCACCACGTATATACACATTACAAGACGAACTAGAAAAATGTCAACACTACAGGTTTCAAGGAGCTTTCATGAGAACAAAACTAAACACGATAACACAGGAAATACCAAGTAAACAATACCTAACAATAGAACAGAATGTACAGAGGAGCAGACATATAGGAGTAATAGTAGACCTAGAGGGCAACACGCACACAGACACACCAGATATAGCGCGAGTTTTCGAGACATACTACAAAGAACTTTACACAAGCGAAGACACAGGAAAACAGATCCAAGACGTTTTCACAAAATATGCAAGAAAACTCAACAGCGAGGAGAAACTGGGCCTTGACGCTGACATTACACTCACAGACATAACAAATGCAGTAAACAACATGCAAAAAGGCAAGTCACCAGGACCCGATGGGCTCACATCAGAATTCTACCAACACTTCTTCCCCATTTTAGGACCACTCCTTCTCAAAGTATATCAAGAAACTTTTAAAAAGAACGAGCTTCCTCCCAGCCAAAATCTGTCCTACATTACACTAATACCAAAGGATAACGCAGACAAAACACAACTTAAAAATCACAGACCCATATCACTTCTAAACGTAGACTACAAAATCTTAACTAAAACTCTAACAAATAAACTCAAACCATTTATGCCATCACTCATACACGAGGACCAGCAGTGCAGTGTACAAGGCAGAAATATACACCAGCATACACATTTTATCAGAGACATTATCAACCTCACACACGAGAAAAACACGAAATCATCAATCCTTTCCCTGGATCAAGAAAAAGCTTTCGATAGGGTATCCCATCAGTACCTCCATAAAGTCCTCGAGAGTTGCAACATAGGAGACCATTTTAGAAAGTGGATAAAAATCCTATACGCAAAGCCTGAAAGCAAGGTACTGGTAAACCACCAGGTTACAAGTGCCTTTCGGCTAACGAGATCAGTGAGACAGGGATGTTCCCTGTCCCCATTGCTCTATACCCTTGCCTTAGAGCCCCTATTAGAGAAAATCAGACAAGACAGCTCCATAAAAGGCACACACATACATGGAGCGAAGGAGAAGAAGTTGCTTGCCTACGCAGACGACACCGTCTTCTTTCCCCCAGACTACACATCAATAGAAAACATTCTAAACACGTTTGCACAATTTGGCAAAGACAGTGGGGCAAAAATAAATATACAAAAATCCACTATAATGGGCATAGGCCAGTGGAAAAACAAAGTAGACTTTCCTTTTGTTCTAAAAATAACAGACTCCATTAAATTGTACGGCATAACCTTCCTATCTGACCCCAACCACATTCACCACGACACATGGACACATTTAACGACCAAAATAAAAGACATGCTACAAAGATACAGATACAAAACAGCCACAATTTTTGGCCGTAGCATAATAGTAAACACATACATCATCCCCAAATTAATCTACACAGCCACAGTGTTTGAACCCCCACAGCAGACAATCAAAGATATCAACAAACTCATTAGGAGTTTCATTTTCGCAAACACCATACACAGCATAAGCCAACACACACTGGCACAAGACAAGAGACTCGGAGGTATCGCACTCCAAAACATTCAGACCAAAATACAGTCCCTCCGAATAGGCCATGTCGGGCGGATTGTCAAACATCCAGAACAACACACACTTGCGCACTACTACATTGGCCTCAGTATATCCAAGCTGATACCAATAAATAACGCAACCCCACACTTCTGTGGGACATTACCGCCTTTCTACACGTCATGCATAAAAGCCATCCTAGGACACGAACAACTAACACAACAGAAGACAAATCAAATATACAAACATCTAGTCAAGCTACAAGCACCCCCACTACACCTTAGAATAAAAAGAGGTTACAAATATTTTAAAACAGACTACACGAACACGTTCACAAATCTACACAACCCACACATTACACCAAAAGCTAGAGAAGTCGCTTACAGACTTTTTTTCAACCTAACTCCCATAAACACAGGAAAACAACGCAAACCCAAATGTCAACTATGTCAGATGAGAGAAAAAGAAACAGAAGACCACATTTTCTACTCGTGCAGTACAGTCACACCCACAAGACAAATTCTACAAGACACAATCGAGACACAAACAAGACAGAAGGTAGACATGTATAAGGCAATAATGTTAAACACTATACCAGACACGACACCAAACATTCAAACACAAATGCTAATTCTGCTATCAGAATACAGACACATCATATGGAGATGTAGAAATGAAGCCTCATATCGCTTCAGAACATACTCCCCAGACACTCTACTTCACATGTTCATGAGAAAGGCGTTGTCCAGTAGCGACATACAAATGTAAATGTTGTACTGGAAATATGTATGTTATAATATGCTTCATCTTTTTCAATTTCAACTTTCAATTTCAATTTAAACTTAAACTTAAATTTCTCTTGCCAAGTCAAACAGGAAAAAATGTATCAATGGGGAAAAGAGTGAATGAATGTTTGCCGTTTTGGGACTATCCCTCATTTTTTTCCCAAAACCCCACAACCAAAAATAACAGTATTAAACAGTTCACAGAGCAGGAAAGTATCAATTTCCCCCTTTCCAACTGAGGGGTGGCTTCTCTGCTGAACTAAATCACTCAAACACTCCCCCAGCGGTCAAATCTTATCTCCTGTCTTTTCAATTCACCAGTTTTATGGTGGTCCTCTCCTCTGCCGGTCAGTTCCTCAGTCTGGACTAAAAGGACAATGGACAGGAAATAGGCGCTTTTTTTTAATGGCATAGGGGACTGACAGGAATCCTAGGGTAAAGAATGGTTCTAATGTAGGCCATACATTACTTACCCCTTTGACTACTGTACAAATACACAAAACCTTATGACTCTATAGCCTTTTTAGAATAATATAATACTTATATATATATATACAAATGTGTGTGTAAAGCAAATATGTATTTACGGATATGTACTCATGTTGCATATATGTATGTGGGTACGTAAGTTTATTCATGTACACATACGTACATATATATGTGTGTATGTACATGCGTACATAAGTGTGCGTGTATGTGTGTATGTGTGTGTATACGTATATATGTATGTATGTATGGAGGGATGGATGGATAGACGGATGAATGCATGTATGTATGTATGTATGCATGTATACATGGGTGTAAGCATGAGTGGGTATATATACATATACGTATATATGTGTGTGCGCGTGTGTATATATATATATATATATATATATATATATATATATATGCCTGTGGATATGTGCCTGTAGGTGTGAAAAGATATATGTATATGCAAAATGAATAGGTATGTATCAGCAAGTACGCATGTGCATTAGTTTATTTTATTTTGGCATTCATTTATATGTACATTCATTTATGCTTTCACAAATAAATGTATGTCACCTTTCACCTCACAAAGTGTAACTCCCACCATCTCACGTTTCATCTCATGGGAATTTTCACCTCACTTCATTTCACATCACACAACATTTTGTTTTAAAATTGTGCAATAAAGATTTTTTCAAAACAAAAAAAAAAAAGTTATCAACTAGGCGGTTTTCCCAGGTTGAGGCACTTCCATTGCACACCGGTTGGGTTGACGCCTGCGATCGCCCCAAATGTGGACGACTCGAGTGCGTAATTTGTGCGTAAGGGGGACTGCGTTCGCGCTATCCTCTGATAAATCAATAATGACATCAAATGAATTTCCTTCTCACAGTTTCATATTATCATAACACTTTTATACCAGCAGTCATTAAAAACAAATCGCTTTTTAAAAAAAATTATCATTCACACAAGAGAGTGTGCACGCTAAACCCATTTTCCTATGCATGTCGTGTTTACTTCCAATTTTGCGTGCAAAACACCGAATTGATTATACTTTTATTATACTGGTTTGACCTGCAATCTCTACTTGCATGGACCCAATTGAACACGTGTGGGATGAACTGAACAGAAGGGTCCGCTAGCATGACATCAACAATGTGAATGAACTTTACAGAGCACTCTGCAGAATGGAACGCCATACCTCAAATATTTTTCGAGACACGGGTCACACAGAGTATTAATAATAAGAGAAGTGACTTCATGACAGTGAGTGTGACATTTTTACACCTAGAGTTGGCAACTGCTTAGGAGCCGCCTCTGGATTGTCTCATGTTCTAGAATACAGTACGTTTTGGGTCAGTAAATGGACCAGAAATGTAAAGATCTGTAGTTTCGGTTATTTTAAATTTAGCACAGTGAGTTGAGGTGGATAAAATAAAGCGATGCGTTTTCTAATCGCTGCTAGTATATGTTTCTCTCGTTAAGACAAGACAGCTTCAATAGCCAATCAGGCCAGTTATTATTTTCTCACGGAAAGTTGTTTTCAAAGGTCAATTTACATCACTGTGACAGTCTTGGTGCAGACCCTGATAAAGAGTGAATGAAAGTATGTATGCTTGAGACTTTTCCCATTTTTCTTCTCCACACAAACTGAAATAATACAAAATTGTACATGTGAGATAGAATGAATATATTATTTTTGTTACTGGCATCCTAATGTCTGAACACTCTGAATATGCCTTGCCACTTTAACAATGTGAAAACACAATGGAAACACATGAGCCATGAAAATCGTCCCAAAACCTGTAAAATGATACTCAGAACAGGGGAAAAGTATCAATTCCTCAAGGATTAACCAGATGGGTGCGTTAAAAATGTATTGTTTTAAAAAAATCTATCTCAATTTTAAGGTTTTCATTTGAATGTATATATATATATATATATACATATATATGTATATGTATTAAAATAGACATGTATATAATTCTCTCTGTAGGGTTAGTTTCCTATATATATTTGTTGTCTGATAAGCGCCAAATGTGTTTTCATTTGTTATGGATTACTCTTGCAATAAATGTCACGAATTGCAAATATTTAGTAGAACTGACTTCCCTTAGTTTCACGTATTCTGGATACGACATTTGAGACGTCACTGACAGTCAGCTCAGCGAATTCCTTTGCACTGTTAACAATTAGCGAACCCTGGGTTCTGGGAGATTATGTAATTTTTAAACAGCTGTTTCATTTCCTTCAGTTTGACTTCAGTCATTTATCAGAAGAATTATAAGCAACCATTTAGGTTGATGTCATTTGTACAGAGCTTAAGAAGGGGAGAGAAAATATTTATTTTTAATTTTCGGGAGATAACCCCATTACGAAGTTGCATGGCCACCACATTTTGGGAAATATTTTTTCTAAAAAGGACGTATTCCTAATTACTGCTTTCAGTCTTTTATACGTTATGCATCTATCACGACAAATTTGCTCATTTAAAATTAATTTATTAATCAAGATACTGTTTTTGTAGAACACATAATTAAATATCATAAGAAAATGGCACGTGCTTGCACACGCCCAGAAAATTAGAAGTTAGTTAAATCATACTTACCTGGCACGGGAAATTACCGTTATCAACTAGGCGGTTTTCCCAGGTTGAGGCCCTTCCATTGCACACCGGTTGGGTTGACGCCTGCGATCGCCCCAAATGTGGACGACTCGAGTGCGTAATTTGTGCGTAAGGGGGACTGCGTTCGCGCTATCCTCTGATAAATCAATAATGACATCAAATGAATTTCCTTCTCACAGTTTCATATTATCATAACACTTTTATACCAGCAGTCATTAAAAACAAATCGCTTTTTTTTAAAAATTATCATTCACACAAGAGAGTGTGCACGCTAAACCCATTTTCCTATGCATGTCGTGTTTACTTCCAATTTTGCGTGCAAAACACCGAATTGATTATACTTTTATTATACTGGTTTGACCTGCAATCTCTACTTGCATGGACCCAATTGAACACGTGTGGGATGAACTGAACAGAAGGGTCCGCTAGCATGACATCAACAATGTGAATGAACTTTACAGAGCACTCTGCAGAATGGAACGCCATACCTCAAATATTTTTCGAGACACGGGTCACACAGAGTATTAATAATAAGAAAAGTGACTTCATGACAGTGAGTGTGACATTTTTACACCTAGGGTTGGCAACTGCTTAGGAGCCGCCTCTGGATTGTCTCATGTTCTAGAATACAGTACGTTTTGGGTCAGTAAATGGACCAGAAATGTAAAGATCTGTAGTTTCGGTTATTTTAAATTTAGCACAGTGAGTTGAGGTGGATAAAATAAAGCGATGCGTTTTCTAATCGCTGCTAGTATATGTTTCTCTCGTTAAGACAAGACAGCTTCAATAGCCAATCAGACCAGTTATTATTTTCTCACGGAAAGTTGTTTTCAAAGGTCAATTTACATCACTGTGACAGTCTTGGTGCAGACCCTGATAAAGAGTGAATGAATGTATGTATGCTTGAGACTTTTCCCATTTTTTTTCTCCACACAAACTGAAATAATACAAAATTGTACATGTGAGATAGAATGAATATATTATTTTTGTTACTGGCATCCTAATGTCTGAACACTCTGAATATGCCTTGCCACTTTAACAATGTGAAAACACAATGGAAACACATGAGCCATGAAAATCGTACCAAAACCTGTAAAATGATACTCAGAACAGGGGAAAAGTATCAATTCCTCAAGGATTAACCAGATGGGTGCGTTAAAAATGTATTGTTTAAAAAAAATCTATCTCAATTTTAAGGTTTTCATTTGAATGTATATATATATATATATACATATATATGTATATGTATTAAAATAGACATGTATATAATTCTCTCTGTAGGGTTAGTTTCCTATATATATTTGTTGTCTGATAAGCGCCAAATGTGTTTTCATTTGTTATGGATTACTCTTGCAATAAATGTCACGAATTGCAAATATTTAGTAGAACTGACTTCCCTTAGTTTCACGTATTCTGGATACGACATTTGAGACGTCACTGACAGTCAGCTCAGCGAATTCCTTTGCACTGTTAACAATTAGCGAACCCTGGGTTCTGGGAGATTATGTAATTTTTAAACAGCTGTTTCATGTCCTTCAGTTTGACTTCAGTCATTTATCAGAAGAATTATAAGCAACCATTTAGGTTGATGTCATTTGTACAGAGCTTAAGAAGGGGAGAGAAAATATTTATTTTTAATTTTCGGGAGATAACCCCATTACGAAGTTGCATGACCCCCACATTTTGGGAAATATTTTTTCTAAAAAGGACGTATTCCTAATTGCTGCTTTCAGTCTTTTATACGTTATGCATCTATCACGACAAATTTGCTCATTTAAAATTAATTTATTAATCAAGATACTGTTTTTGTAGAACACATAATTAAATATCATAAGAAAATGGCACGTGCTTGCACACGCCCAGAAAATTAGAAGTTAGTTAAATCATACTTACCTGGCACGGGAAATTACCGTTATCAACTAGGCGGTTTTCCCAGGTTGAGGCCCTTCCATTGCACACCGGTTGGGTTGACGCCTGCGATCGCCCCAAATGTGGACGACTCGAGTGCGTAATTTGTGCGTAAGGGGGACTGCGTTCGCGCTATCCTCTGATAAATCAATAATGACATCAAATGAATTTCCTTCTCACAGTTTCATATTATCATAACACTTTTATACCAGCAGTCATTAAAAACAAATCGCTTTTTAAAAAAAATTATCATTCACACAAGAGAGTGTGCACGCTAAACCCATTTTCCTATGCATGTCGTGTTTACTTCCAATTTTGCGTGCAAAACACCGAATTGATTATACTTTTATTATACTGGTTTGACCTGCAATCTCTACTTGCATGGACCCAATTGAACACGTGTGGGATGAACTGAACAGAAGGGTCCGCTAGCATGACATCAACAATGTGAATGAACTTTACAGAGCACTCTGCAGAATGGAACGCCATACCTCAAATATTTTTCGAGACACGGGTCACACAGAGTATTAATAATAAGAGAAGTGACTTCATGACAGTGAGTGTGACATTTTTACACCTAGGGTTGGCAACTGCTTAGGAGCCGCCTCTGGATTGTCTCATGTTCTAGAATACAGTACGTTTTGGGTCAGTAAATGGACCAGAAATGTAAAGATCTGTAGTTTCGGTTATTTTAAATTTAGCACAGTGAGTTGAGGTGGATAAAATAAAGCGATGCGTTTTCTAATCGCTGCTAGTATATGTTTCTCTCGTTAAGACAAGACAGCTTCAATAGCCAATCAGGCCAGTTATTATTTTCTCACGGAAAGTTGTTTTCAAAGGTCAATTTACATCACTGTGACAGTCTTGGTGCAGACCCTGATAAAGAGTGAATGAATGTATGTATGCTTGAGACTTTTCCCATTTTTTTTCTCCACACAAACTGAAATAATACAAAATTGTACATGTGAGATAGAATGAATATATTATTTTTGTTACTGGCATCCTAATGTCTGAACACTCTGAATATACCTTGCCACTTTAACAATGTGAAAACACAATGGAAACACATGAGCCATGAAAATCGTCCCAAAACCAAAACCTGTAAAATGATACTCAGAACAGGGGAAAAGTATCAATTCCTCAAGGATTAACCAGATGGGTGCGTTAAAAATGTATTGTTTAAAAAAAATCTATCTCAATTTTAAGGTTTTCATTTGAATGTATATATATATATATATACATATATATGTATATGTATTAAAATAGACATGTATATAATTCTCTCTGTAGGGTTAGTTTCCTATATATATTTGTTGTCTGATAAGCGCCAAATGTGTTTTCATTTGTTATGGATTACTCTTGCAATAAATGTCACGAATTGCAAATATTTAGTAGAACTGACTTCCCTTAGTTTCACGTATTCTGGATACGACATTTGAGACGTCACTGACAGTCAGCTCAGCGAATTCCTTTGCACTGTTAACAATTAGCGAACCCTGGGTTCTGGGAGATTATGTAATTTTTAAACAGCTGTTTCATTTCCTTCAGTTTGACTTCAGTCATTTATCAGAAGAATTATAAGCAACCATTTAGGTTGATGTCATTTGTACAGAGCTTAAGAAGGGGAGAGAAAATATTTATTTTTAATTTTCGGGAGATAACCCCATTACGAAGTTGCATGGCCCCCACATTTTGGGAAATATTTTTTCTAAAAAGGACGTATTCCTAATTACTGCTTTCAGTCTTTTATACGTTATGCATCTATCACGACAAATTTGCTCATTTAAAATTAATTTATTAATCAAGATACTGTTTTTGTAGAACACATAATTAAATATCATAAGAAAATGGCACGTGCTTGCACACGCCCAGAAAATTAGAAGTTAGTTAAATCATACTTACCTGGCACGGGAAATTACCGTTATCAACTAGGCGGTTTTCCCAGGTTGAGGCCCTTCCATTGCACACCGGTTGGGTTGACGCCTGCGATCGCCCCAAATGTGGACGACTCGAGTGCGTAATTTGTGCGTAAGGGGGACTGCGTTCGCGCTATCCTCTGATAAATCAATAATGACATCAAATGAATTTCCTTCTCACAGTTTCATATTATCATAACACTTTTATACCAGCAGTCATTAAAAACAAATCGCTTTTTAAAAAAAATTATCATTCACACAAGAGAGTGTGCACGCTAAACCCATTTTCCTATGCATGTCGTGTTTACTTCCAATTTTGCGTGCAAAACACCGAATTGATTATACTTTTATTATACTGGTTTGACCTGCAATCTCTACTTGCATGGACCCAATTGAACACGTGTGGGATGAACTGAACAGAAGGGTCCGCTAGCATGACATCAACAATGTGAATGAACTTTACAGAGCACTCTGCAGAATGGAACGCCATACCTCAAATATTTTTCGAGACACGGGTCACACAGAGTATTAATAATAAGAGAAGTGACTTCATGACAGTGAGTGTGACATTTTTACACCTAGGGTTGGCAACTGCTTAGGAGCCGCCTCTGGATTGTCTCATGTTCTAGAATACAGTACGTTTTGGGTCAGTAAATGGACCAGAAATGTAAAGATCTGTAGTTTCGGTTATTTTAAATTTAGCACAGTGAGTTGAGGTGGATAAAATAAAGCGATGCGTTTTCTAATCGCTGCTAGTATATGTTTCTCTCGTTAAGACAAGACAGCTTCAATAGCCAATCAGACCAGTTATTATTTTCTCACGGAAAGTTGTTTTCAAAGGTCAATTTACATCACTGTGACAGTCTTGGTGCAGACCCTGATAAAGAGTGAATGAATGTATGTATGCTTGAGACTTTTCCCATTTTTTTTCTCCACACAAACTGAAATAATACAAAATTGTACATGTGAGATAGAATGAATATATTATTTTTGTTACTGGCATCCTAATGTCTGAACACTCTGAATATGCCTTGCCACTTTAACAATGTGAAAACACAATGGAAACACATGAGCCATGAAAATCGTCCCAAAACCTGTAAAATGATACTCAGAACAGGGGAAAAGTATCAATTCCTCAAGGATTAACCAGATGGGTGCGTTAAAAATGTATTGTTTAAAAAAAATCTATCTCAATTTTAAGGTTTTCATTTGAATGTATATATATATA
Organism: Ariolimax columbianus; assembly: GCA_036924085.1. Taxonomy (NCBI): domain Eukaryota; kingdom Metazoa; phylum Mollusca; class Gastropoda; order Stylommatophora; family Arionidae; genus Ariolimax; species Ariolimax columbianus. The sequence goes on along the minus strand of JAVGWX010000013.1, from coordinate 25,366,231 downwards.
TATATACATATATATGTATATGTATTAAAATAGACATGTATATAATTCTCTCTGTAGGGTTAGTTTCCTATATATATTTGTTGTCTGATAAGCGCCAAATGTGTTTTCATTTGTTATGGATTACTCTTGCAATAAATGTCACGAATTGCAAATATTTAGTAGAACTGACTTCCCTTAGTTTCACGTATTCTGGATACGACATTTGAGACGTCACTGACAGTCAGCTCAGCGAATTCCTTTGCACTGTTAACAATTAGCGAACCCTGGGTTCTGGGAGATTATGTAATTTTTAAACAGCTGTTTCATGTCCTTCAGTTTGACTTCAGTCATTTATCAGAAGAATTATAAGCAACCATTTAGGTTGATGTCATTTGTACAGAGCTTAAGAAGGGGAGAGAAAATATTTATTTTTAATTTTCGGGAGATAACCCCATTACGAAGTTGCATGGCCACCACATTTTGGGAAATATTTTTTCTAAAAAGGACGTATTCCTAATTACTGCTTTCAGTCTTTTATACGTTATGCATCTATCACGACAAATTTGCTCATTTAAAATTAATTTATTAATCAAGATACTGTTTTTGTAGAACACATAATTAAATATCATAAGAAAATGGCACGTGCTTGCACACGCCCAGAAAATTAGAAGTTAGTTAAATCATACTTACCTGGCACGGGAAATTACCGTTATCAACTAGGCGGTTTTCCCAGGTTGAGGCCCTTCCATTGCACACCGGTTGGGTTGACGCCTGCGATCGCCCCAAATGTGGACGACTCGAGTGCGTAATTTGTGCGTAAGGGGGACTGCGTTCGCGCTATCCTCTGATAAATCAATAATGACATCAAATGAATTTCCTTCTCACAGTTTCATATTATCATAACACTTTTATACCAGCAGTCATTAAAAACAAATCGCTTTTTTTAAAAAATTATCATTCACACAAGAGAGTGTGCACGCTAAACCCATTTTCCTATGCATGTCGTGTTTACTTCCAATTTTGCGTGCAAAACACCGAATTGATTATACTTTTATTATACTGGTTTGACCTGCAATCTCTACTTGCATGGACCCAATTGAACACGTGTGGGATGAACTGAACAGAAGGGTCCGCTAGCATGACATCAACAATGTGAATGAACTTTACAGAGCACTCTGCAGAATGGAACGCCATACCTCAAATATTTTTCGAGACACGGGTCACACAGAGTATTAATAATAAGAAAAGTGACTTCATGACAGTGAGTGTGACATTTTTACACCTAGGGTTGGCAACTGCTTAGGAGCCGCCTCTGGATTGTCTCATGTTCTAGAATACAGTACGTTTTGGGTCAGTAAATGGACCAGAAATGTAAAGATCTGTAGTTTCGGTTATTTTAAATTTAGCACAGTGAGTTGAGGTGGATAAAATAAAGCGATGCGTTTTCTAATCGCTGCTAGTATATGTTTCTCTCGTTAAGACAAGACAGCTTCAATAGCCAATCAGACCAGTTATTATTTTCTCACGGAAAGTTGTTTTCAAAGGTCAATTTACATCACTGTGACAGTCTTGGTGCAGACCCTGATAAAGAGTGAATGAATGTATGTATGCTTGAGACTTTTCCCATTTTTTTTCTCCACACAAACTGAAATAATACAAAATTGTACATGTGAGATAGAATGAATATATTATTTTTGTTACTGGCATCCTAATGTCTGAACACTCTGAATATGCCTTGCCACTTTAACAATGTGAAAACACAATGGAAACACATGAGCCATGAAAATCGTCCCAAAACCTGTAAAATGATACTCAGAACAGGGGAAAAGTATCAATTCCTCAAGGATTAACCAGATGGGTGCGTTAAAAATGTATTGTTTAAAAAAAATCTATCTCAATTTTAAGGTTTTCATTTGAATGTATATATATATATATATACATATATATGTATATGTATTAAAATAGACATGTATATAATTCTCTCTGTAGGGTTAGTTTCCTATATATATTTGTTGTCTGATAAGCGCCAAATGTGTTTTCATTTGTTATGGATTACTCTTGCAATAAATGTCACGAATTGCAAATATTTAGTAGAACTGACTTCCCTTAGTTTCACGTATTCTGGATACGACATTTGAGACGTCACTGACAGTCAGCTCAGCGAATTCCTTTGCACTGTTAACAATTAGCGAACCCTGGGTTCTGGGAGATTATGTAATTTTTAAACAGCTGTTTCATGTCCTTCAGTTTGACTTCAGTCATTTATCAGAAGAATTATAAGCAACCATTTAGGTTGATGTCATTTGTACAGAGCTTAAGAAGGGGAGAGAAAATATTTATTTTTAATTTTCGGGAGATAACCCCATTACGAAGTTGCATGACCCCCACATTTTGGGAAATATTTTTTCTAAAAAGGACGTATTCCTAATTGCTGCTTTCAGTCTTTTATACGTTATGCATCTATCACGACAAATTTGCTCATTTAAAATTAATTTATTAATCAAGATACTGTTTTTGTAGAACACATAATTAAATATCATAAGAAAATGGCACGTGCTTGCACACGCCCAGAAAATTAGAAGTTAGTTAAATCATACTTACCTGGCACGGGAAATTACCGTTATCAACTAGGCGGTTTTCCCAGGTTGAGGCCCTTCCATTGCACACCGGTTGGGTTGACGCCTGCGATCGCCCCAAATGTGGACGACTCGAGTGCGTAATTTGTGCGTAAGGGGGACTGCGTTCGCGCTATCCTCTGATAAATCAATAATGACATCAAATGAATTTCCTTCTCACAGTTTCATATTATCATAACACTTTTATACCAGCAGTCATTAAAAACAAATCGCTTTTTAAAAAAAATTATCATTCACACAAGAGAGTGTGCACGCTAAACCCATTTTCCTATGCATGTCGTGTTTACTTCCAATTTTGCGTGCAAAACACCGAATTGATTATACTTTTATTATACTGGTTTGACCTGCAATCTCTACTTGCATGGACCCAATTGAACACGTGTGGGATGAACTGAACAGAAGGGTCCGCTAGCATGACATCAACAATGTGAATGAACTTTACAGAGCACTCTGCAGAATGGAACGCCATACCTCAAATATTTTTCGAGACACGGGTCACACAGAGTATTAATAATAAGAGAAGTGACTTCATGACAGTGAGTGTGACATTTTTACACCTAGGGTTGGCAACTGCTTAGGAGCCGCCTCTGGATTGTCTCATGTTCTAGAATACAGTACGTTTTGGGTCAGTAAATGGACCAGAAATGTAAAGATCTGTAGTTTCGGTTATTTTAAATTTAGCACAGTGAGTTGAGGTGGATAAAATAAAGCGATGCGTTTTCTAATCGCTGCTAGTATATGTTTCTCTCGTTAAGACAAGACAGCTTCAATAGCCAATCAGACCAGTTATTATTTTCTCACGGAAAGTTGTTTTCAAAGGTCAATTTACATCACTGTGACAGTCTTGGTGCAGACCCTGATAAAGAGTGAATGAATGTATGTATGCTTGAGACTTTTCCCATTTTTTTTCTCCACACAAACTGAAATAATACAAAATTGTACATGTGAGATAGAATGAATATATTATTTTTGTTACTGGCATCCTAATGTCTGAACACTCTGAATATGCCTTGCCACTTTAACAATGTGAAAACACAATGGAAACACATGAGCCATGAAAATCGTCCCAAAACCTGTAAAATGATACTCAGAACAGGGGAAAAGTATCAATTCCTCAAGGATTAACCAGATGGGTGCGTTAAAAATGTATTGTTTAAAAAAAATCTATCTCAATTTTAAGGTTTTCATTTGAATGTATATATATATATATATACATATATATGTATATGTATTAAAATAGACATGTATATAATTCTCTCTGTAGGGTTAGTTTCCTATATATATTTCTTGTCTGATAAGCGCCAAATGTGTTTTCATTTGTTATGGATTACTCTTGCAATAAATGTCACGAATTGCAAATATTTAGTAGAACTGACTTCCCTTAGTTTCACGTATTCTGGATACGACATTTGAGACGTCACTGACAGTCAGCTCAGCGAATTCCTTTGCACTGTTAACAATTAGCGAACCCTGGGTTCTGGGAGATTATGTAATTTTTAAACAGCTGTTTCATTTCCTTCAGTTTGACTTCAGTCATTTATCAGAAGAATTATAAGCAACCATTTAGGTTGATGTCATTTGTACAGAGCTTAAGAAGGGGAGAGAAAATATTTATTTTTAATTTTCGGGAGATAACCCCATTACGAAGTTGCATGGCCCCCACATTTTGGGAAATATTTTTTCTAAAAAGGACGTATTCCTAATTACTGCTTTCAGTCTTTTATACGTTATGCATCTATCACGACAAATTTGCTCATTTAAAATTAATTTATTAATCAAGATACTGTTTTTGTAGAACACATAATTAAATATCATAAGAAAATGGCACGTGCTTGCACACGCCCAGAAAATTAGAAGTTAGTTAAATCATACTTACCTGGCACGGGAAATTACCGTTATCAACTAGGCGGTTTTCCCAGGTTGAGGCCCTTCCATTGCACACCGGTTGGGTTGACGCCTGCGATCGCCCCAAATGTGGACGACTCGAGTGCGTAATTTGTGCGTAAGGGGGACTGCGTTCGCGCTATCCTCTGATAAATCAATAATAACATCAAATGAATTTCCTTCTCACAGTTTCATATTATCATAACACTTTTATACCAGCAGTCATTAAAAACAAATCGCTTTTTAAAAAAAATTATCATTCACACAAGAGAGTGTGCACGCTAAACCCATTTTCCTATGCATGTCGTGTTTACTTCCAATTTTGCGTGCAAAACACCGAATTGATTATACTTTTATTATACTGGTTTGACCTGCAATCTCTACTTGCATGGACCCAATTGAACACGTGTGGGATGAACTGAACAGAAGGGTCCGCTAGCATGACATCAACAATGTGAATGAACTTTACAGAGCACTCTGCAGAATGGAACGCCATACCTCAAATATTTTTCGAGACACGGGTCACACAGAGTATTAATAATAAGAGAAGTGACTTCATGACAGTGAGTGTGACATTTTTACACCTAGGGTTGGCAACTGCTTAGGAGCCGCCTCTGGATTGTCTCATGTTCTAGAATACAGTACGTTTTGGGTCAGTAAATGGACCAGAAATGTAAAGATCTGTAGTTTCGGTTATTTTAAATTTAGCACAGTGAGTTGAGGTGGATAAAATAAAGCGATGCGTTTTCTAATCGCTGCTAGTATATGTTTCTCTCGTTAAGACAAGACAGCTTCAATAGCCAATCAGACCAGTTATTATTTTCTCACGGAAAGTTGTTTTCAAAGGTCAATTTACATCACTGTGACAGTCTTGGTGCAGACCCTGATAAAGAGTGAATGAATGTATGTATGCTTGAGACTTTTCCCATTTTTTTTCTCCACACAAACTGAAATAATACAAAATTGTACATGTGAGATAGAATGAATATATTATTTTTGTTACTGGCATCCTAATGTCTGAACACTCTGAATATGCCTTGCCACTTTAACAATGTGAAAACACAATGGAAACACATGAGCCATGAAAATCGTCCCAAAACCTGTAAAATGATACTCAGAACAGGGGAAAAGTATCAATTCCTCAAGGATTAACCAGATGGGTGCGTTAAAAATGTATTGTTTAAAAAAAATCTATCTCAATTTTAAGGTTTTCATTTGAATGTATATATATATATATATACATATATATGTATATGTATTAAAATAGACATGTATATAATTCTCTCTGTAGGGTTAGTTTCCTATATATATTTGTTGTCTGATAAGCGCCAAATGTGTTTTCATTTGTTATGGATTACTCTTGCAATAAATGTCACGAATTGCAAATATTTAGTAGAACTGACTTCCCTTAGTTTCACGTATTCTGGATACGACATTTGAGACGTCACTGACAGTCAGCTCAGCGAATTCCTTTGCACTGTTAACAATTAGCGAACCCTGGGTTCTGGGAGATTATGTAATTTTTAAACAGCTGTTTCATGTCCTTCAGTTTGACTTCAGTCATTTATCAGAAGAATTATAAGCAACCATTTAGGTTGATGTCATTTGTACAGAGCTTAAGAAGGGGAGAGAAAATATTTATTTTTAATTTTCGGGAGATAACCCCATTACGAAGTTGCATGACCCCCACATTTTGGGAAATATTTTTTCTAAAAAGGACGTATTCCTAATTGCTGCTTTCAGTCTTTTATACGTTATGCATCTATCACGACAAATTTGCTCATTTAAAATTAATTTATTAATCAAGATACTGTTTTTGTAGAACACATAATTAAATATCATAAGAAAATGGCACGTGCTTGCACACGCCCAGAAAATTAGAAGTTAGTTAAATCATACTTACCTGGCACGGGAAATTACCGTTATCAACTAGGCGGTTTTCCCAGGTTGAGGCCCTTCCATTGCACACCGGTTGGGTTGACGCCTGCGATCGCCCCAAATGTGGACGACTCGAGTGCGTAATTTGTGCGTAAGGGGGACTGCGTTCGCGCTATCCTCTGATAAATCAATAATGACATCAAATGAATTTCCTTCTCACAGTTTCATATTATCATAACACTTTTATACCAGCAGTCATTAAAAACAAATCGCTTTTTAAAAAAAATTATCATTCACACAAGAGAGTGTGCACGCTAAACCCATTTTCCTATGCATGTCGTGTTTACTTCCAATTTTGCGTGCAAAACACCGAATTGATTATACTTTTATTATACTGGTTTGACCTGCAATCTCTACTTGCATGGACCCAATTGAACACGTGTGGGATGAACTGAACAGAAGGGTCCGCTAGCATGACATCAACAATGTGAATGAACTTTACAGAGCACTCTGCAGAATGGAACGCCATACCTCAAATATTTTTCGAGACACGGGTCACACAGAGTATTAATAATAAGAGAAGTGACTTCATGACAGTGAGTGTGACATTTTTACACCTAGGGTTGGCAACTGCTTAGGAGCCGCCTCTGGATTGTCTCATGTTCTAGAATACAGTACGTTTTGGGTCAGTAAATGGACCAGAAATGTAAAGATCTGTAGTTTCGGTTATTTTAAATTTAGCACAGTGAGTTGAGGTGGATAAAATAAAGCGATGCGTTTTCTAATCGCTGCTAGTATATGTTTCTCTCGTTAAGACAAGACAGCTTCAATAGCCAATCAGGCCAGTTATTATTTTCTCACGGAAAGTTGTTTTCAAAGGTCAATTTACATCACTGTGACAGTCTTGGTGCAGACCCTGATAAAGAGTGAATGAATGTATGTATGCTTGAGACTTTTCCCATTTTTTTTCTCCACACAAACTGAAATAATACAAAATTGTACATGTGAGATAGAATGAATATATTATTTTTGTTACTGGCATCCTAATGTCTGAACACTCTGAATATGCCTTGCCACTTTAACAATGTGAAAACACAATGGAAACACATGAGCCATGAAAATCGTCCCAAAACCAAAACCTGTAAAATGATACTCAGAACAGGGGAAAAGTATCAATTCCTCAAGGATTAACCAGATGGGTGCGTTAAAAATGTATTGTTTAAAAAAAATCTATCTCAATTTTAAGGTTTTCATTTGAATGTATATATATATATATATACATATATATGTATATGTATTAAAATAGACATGTATATAATTCTCTCTGTAGGGTTAGTTTCCTATATATATTTGTTGTCTGATAAGCGCCAAATGTGTTTTCATTTGTTATGGATTACTCTTGCAATAAATGTCACGAATTGCAAATATTTAGTAGAACTGACTTCCCTTAGTTTCACGTATTCTGGATACGACATTTGAGACGTCACTGACAGTCAGCTCAGCGAATTCCTTTGCACTGTTAACAATTAGCGAACCCTGGGTTCTGGGAGATTATGTAATTTTTAAACAGCTGTTTCATTTCCTTCAGTTTGACTTCAGTCATTTATCAGAAGAATTATAAGCAACCATTTAGGTTGATGTCATTTGTACAGAGCTTAAGAAGGGGAGAGAAAATATTTATTTTTAATTTTCGGGAGATAACCCCATTACGAAGTTGCATGGCCCCCACATTTTGGGAAATATTTTTTCTAAAAAGGACGTATTCCTAATTACTGCTTTCAGTCTTTTATACGTTATGCATCTATCACGACAAATTTGCTCATTTAAAATTAATTTATTAATCAAGATACTGTTTTTGTAGAACACATAATTAAATATCATAAGAAAATGGCACGTGCTTGCACACGCCCAGAAAATTAGAAGTTAGTTAAATCATACTTACCTGGCACGGGAAATTACCGTTATCAACTAGGCGGTTTTCCCAGGTTGAGGCCCTTCCATTGCACACCGGTTGGGTTGACGCCTGCGATCGCCCCAAATGTGGACGACTCGAGTGCGTAATTTGTGCGTAAGGGGGACTGCGTTCGCGCTATCCTCTGATAAATCAATAATGACATCAAATGAATTTCCTTCTCACAGTTTCATATTATCATAACACTTTTATACCAGCAGTCATTAAAAACAAATCGCTTTTTAAAAAAAATTATCATTCACACAAGAGAGTGTGCACGCTAAACCCATTTTCCTATGCATGTCGTGTTTACTTCCAATTTTGCGTGCAAAACACCGAATTGATTATACTTTTATTATACTGGTTTGACCTGCAATCTCTACTTGCATGGACCCAATTGAACACGTGTGGGATGAACTGAACAGAAGGGTCCGCTATAGCATGACATCAACAATGTGAATGAACTTTACAGAGCACTCTGCAGAATGGAACGCCATACCTCAAATATTTTCCGAGACACGGGTCACACAGAGTATTAATAATAAGAGAAGTGACTTCATGACAGTGAGTGTGACATTTTTACACCTAGGGTTGGCAACTGCTTAGGAGCCGCCTCTGGATTGTCTCATGTTCTAGAATACAGTACGTTTTGGGTCAGTAAATGGACCAGAAATGTAAAGATCTGTAGTTTCGGTTATTTTAAATTTAGCACAGTGAGTTGAGGTGGATAAAATAAAGCGATGCGTTTTCTAATCGCTGCTAGTATATGTTTCTCTCGTTAAGACAAGACAGCTTCAATAGCCAATCAGGCCAGTTATTATTTTCTCACGGAAAGTTGTTTTCAAAGGTCAATTTACATCACTGTGACAGTCTTGGTGCAGACCCTGATAAAGAGTGAATGAATGTATGTATGCTTGAGACTTTTCCCATTTTTTTTCTCCACACAAACTGAAATAATACAAAATTGTACATGTGAGATAGAATGAATATATTATTTTTGTTACTGGCATCCTAATGTCTGAACACTCTGAATATGCCTTGCCACTTTAACAATGTGAAAACACAATGGAAACACATGAGCCATGAAAATCGTCCCAAAACCTGTAAAATGATACTCAGAACAGGGGAAAAGTATCAATTCCTCAAGGATTAACCAGATGGGTGCGTTAAAAATGTATTGTTTAAAAAAAATCTATCTCAATTTTAAGGTTTTCATTTGAATGTATATATATATATATATACATATATATGTATATGTATTAAAATAGACATGTATATAATTCTCTCTGTAGGGTTAGTTTCCTATATATATTTGTTGTCTGATAAGCGCCAAATGTGTTTTCATTTGTTATGGATTACTCTTGCAATAAATGTCACGAATTGCAAATATTTAGTAGAACTGACTTCCCTTAGTTTCACGTATTCTGGATACGACATTTGAGACGTCACTGACAGTCAGCTCAGCGAATTCCTTTGCACTGTTAACAATTAGCGAACCCTGGGTTCTGGGAGATTATGTAATTTTTAAACAGCTGTTTCATTTCCTTCAGTTTGACTTCAGTCATTTATCAGAAGAATTATAAGCAACCATTTAGGTTGATGTCATTTGTACAGAGCTTAAGAAGGGGAGAGAAAATATTTATTTTTAATTTTCGGGAGATAACCCCATTACGAAGTTGCATGGCCCCCACATTTTGGGAAATATTTTTTCTAAAAAGGACGTATTCCTAATTACTGCTTTCAGTCTTTTATACGTTATGCATCTATCACGACAAATTTGCTCATTTAAAATTAATTTATTAATCAAGATACTGTTTTTGTAGAACACATAATTAAATATCATAAGAAAATGGCACGTGCTTGCACACGCCCAGAAAATTAGAAGTTAGTTAAATCATACTTACCTGGCACGGGAAATTACCGTTATCAACTAGGCGGTTTTCCCAGGTTGAGGCCCTTCCATTGCACACCGGTTGGGTTGACGCCTGCGATCGCCCCAAATGTGGACGACTCGAGTGCGTAATTTGTGCGTAAGGGGGACTGCGTTCGCGCTATCCTCTGATAAATCAATAATGACATCAAATGAATTTCCTTCTCACAGTTTCATATTATCATAACACTTTTATACCAGCAGTCATTAAAAACAAATCGCTTTTTAAAAAAAATTATCATTCACACAAGAGAGTGTGCACGCTAAACCCATTTTCCTATGCATGTCGTGTTTACTTCCAATTTTGCGTGCAAAACACCGAATTGATTATACTTTTATTATACTGGTTTGACCTGCAATCTCTACTTGCATGGACCCAATTGAACACGTGTGGGATGAACTGAACAGAAGGGTCCGCTATAGCATGACATCAACAATGTGAATGAACTTTACAGAGCACTCTGCAGAATGGAACGCCATACCTCAAATATTTTCCGAGACACGGGTCACACAGAGTATTAATAATAAGAGAAGTGACTTCATGACAGTGAGTGTGACATTTTTACACCTAGGGTTGGCAACTGCTTAGGAGCCGCCTCTGGATTGTCTCATGTTCTAGAATACAGTACGTTTTGGGTCAGTAAATGGACCAGAAATGTAAAGATCTGTAGTTTCGGTTATTTTAAATTTAGCACAGTGAGTTGAGGTGGATAAAATAAAGCGATGCGTTTTCTAATCGCTGCTAGTATATGTTTCTCTCGTTAAGACAAGACAGCTTCAATAGCCAATCAGGCCAGTTATTATTTTCTCACGGAAAGTTGTTTTCAAAGGTCAATTTACATCACTGTGACAGTCTTGGTGCAGACCCTGATAAAGAGTGAATGAATGTATGTATGCTTGAGACTTTTCCCATTTTTTTTCTCCACACAAACTGAAATAATACAAAATTGTACATGTGAGATAGAATGAATATATTATTTTTGTTACTGGCATCCTAATGTCTGAACACTCTGAATATGCCTTGCCACTTTAACAATGTGAAAACACAATGGAAACACATGAGCCATGAAAATCGTCCCAAAACCTGTAAAATGATACTCAGAACAGGGGAAAAGTATCAATTCCTCAAGGATTAACCAGATGGGTGCGTTAAAAATGTATTGTTTAAAAAAAATCTATCTCAATTTTAAGGTTTTCATTTGAATGTATATATATATATATATACATATATATGTATATGTATTAAAATAGACATGTATATAATTCTCTCTGTAGGGTTAGTTTCCTATATATATTTGTTGTCTGATAAGCGCCAAATGTGTTTTCATTTGTTATGGATTACTCTTGCAATAAATGTCACGAATTGCAAATATTTAGTAGAACTGACTTCCCTTAGTTTCACGTATTCTGGATACGACATTTGAGACGTCACTGACAGTCAGCTCAGCGAATTCCTTTGCACTGTTAACAATTAGCGAACCCTGGGTTCTGGGAGATTATGTAATTTTTAAACAGCTGTTTCATTTCCTTCAGTTTGACTTCAGTCATTTATCAGAAGAATTATAAGCAACCATTTAGGTTGATGTCATTTGTACAGGACTTAAGAAGGGGAGAGAAAATATTTATTTTTAATTTTCTGGAGAGAACCCCATTACGAAGTTGCATGGCCCCCACATTTTGGGAAATATTTTTTCTAAAAAGGACGTATTCCTAATTACTGCTTTCAGTCTTTTATACGTTATGCATCTATCACGACAAATTTGCTCATTTAAAATTAATTTATTAATCAAGATACTGTTTTTGTAGAACACATAATTAAATATCATAAGAAAATGGCACGTGCTTGCACACGCCCAGAAAATTAGAAGTTAGTTAAATCATACTTACCTGGCACGGGAAATTACCGTTATCAGCTAGGCGGTTTTCCCAGGTTGAGACCCTTCCATTGCACACCGGTTGGGTTGACGCCTGCGATCGCCCCAAATGTGGACGACTCGAGTGCGTAATTTGTGCGTAAGGGGGACTGCGTTCGCGCTATCCTCTGATAAATCAATAATGACATCAAATGAATTTCCTTCTCACAGTTTCATATTATCATAACACTTTTATACCAGCAGTCATTAAAAACAAATCGCTTTTAAAAAAAAATTATCATTCACACAAGAGAGTGTGCACGCTAAACCCATTTTCCTATGCATGTCGTGTTTACTTCCAATTTTGCGTGCAAAACACCGAATTGATTATACTTTTATTATACTGGTTTGACCTGCAATCTCTACTTGCATGGACCCAATTGAACACGTGTGGGATGAACTGAACAGAAGGGTCCGCTAGCATGACATCAACAATGTGAATGAACTTTACAGAGCACTCTGCAGAATGGAACGCCATACCTCAAATATTTTTCGAGACACGGGTCACACAGAGTATTAATAATAAGAGAAGTGACTTCATGACAGTGAGTGTGACATTTTTACACCTAGAGTTGGCAACTGCTTAGGAGCCGCCTCTGGATTGTCTCATGTTCTAGAATACAGTACGTTTTGGGTCAGTAAATGGACCAGAAATGTAAAGATCTGTAGTTTCGGTTATTTTAAATTTAGCACAGTGAGTTGAGGTGGATAAAATAAAGCGATGCGTTTTCTAATCGCTGCTAGTATATGTTTCTCTCGTTAAGACAAGACAGCTTCAATAGCCAATCAGGCCAGTTATTATTTTCTCACGGAAAGTTGTTTTCAAAGGTCAATTTACATCACTGTGACAGTCTTGGTGCAGACCCTGATAAAGAGTGAATGAATGTATGTATGCTTGAGACTTTTCCCATTTTTTTTCTCCACACAAACTGAAATAATACAAAATTGTACATGTGAGATAGAATGAATATATTATTTTTGTTACTGGCATCCTAATGTCTGAACACTCTGAATATGCCTTGCCACTTTAACAATGTGAAAACACAATGGAAACACATGAGCCATGAAAATCGTCCCAAAACCTGTAAAATGATACTCAGAACAGGGGAAAAGTATCAATTCCTCAAGGATTAACCAGATGGGTGCGTTAAAAATGTATTGTTTAAAAAAAATCTATCTCAATTTTAAGGTTTTCATTTGAATGTATATATATATATATATACATATATATGTATATGTATTAAAATAGACATGTATATAATTCTCTCTGTAGGGTTAGTTTCCTATATATATTTGTTGTCTGATAAGCGCCAAATGTGTTTTCATTTGTTATGGATTACTCTTGCAATAAATGTCACGAATTGCAAATATTTAGTAGAACTGACTTCCCTTAGTTTCACGTATTCTGGATACGACATTTGAGACGTCACTGACAGTCAGCTCAGCGAATTCCTTTGCACTGTTAACAATTAGCGAACCCTGGGTTCTGGGAGATTATGTAATTTTTAAACAGCTGTTTCATTTCCTTCAGTTTGACTTCAGTCATTTATCAGAAGAATTATAAGCAACCATTTAGGTTGATGTCATTTGTACAGAGCTTAAGAAGGGGAGAGAAAATATTTATTTTTAATTTTCGGGAGATAACCCCATTACGAAGTTGCATGGCCCCCACATTTTGGGAAATATTTTTTCTAAAAAGGACGTATTCCTAATTACTGCTTTCAGTCTTTTATACGTTATGCATCTATCACGACAAATTTGCTCATTTAAAATTAATTTATTAATCAAGATACTGTTTTTGTAGAACACATAATTAAATATCATAAGAAAATGGCACGTGCTTGCACACGCCCAGAAAATTAGAAGTTAGTTAAATCATACTTACCTGGCACGGGAAATTACCGTTATCAGCTAGGCGGTTTTCCCAGGTTGAGACCCTTCCATTGCACACCGGTTGGGTTGACGCCTGCGATCGCCCCAAATGTGGACGACTCGAGTGCGTAATTTGTGCGTAAGGGGGACTGCGTTCGCGCTATCCTCTGATAAATCAATAATGACATCAAATGAATTTCCTTCTCACAGTTTCATATTATCATAACACTTTTATACCAGCAGTCATTAAAAACAAATCGCTTTTAAAAAAAAATTATCATTCACACAAGAGAGTGTGCACGCTAAACCCATTTTCCTATGCATGTCGTGTTTACTTCCAATTTTGCGTGCAAAACACCGAATTGATTATACTTTTATTATACTGGTTTGACCTGCAATCTCTACTTGCATGGACCCAATTGAACACGTGTGGGATGAACTGAACAGAAGGGTCCGCTAGCATGACATCAACAATGTGAATGAACTTTACAGAGCACTCTGCAGAATGGAACGCCATACCTCAAATATTTTTCGAGACACGGGTCACACAGAGTATTAATAATAAGAGAAGTGACTTCATGACAGTGAGTGTGACATTTTTACACCTAGAGTTGGCAACTGCTTAGGAGCCGCCTCTGGATTGTCTCATGTTCTAGAATACAGTACGTTTTGGGTCAGTAAATGGACCAGAAATGTAAAGATCTGTAGTTTCGGTTATTTTAAATTTAGCACAGTGAGTTGAGGTGGATAAAATAAAGCGATGCGTTTTCTAATCGCTGCTAGTATATGTTTCTCTCGTTAAGACAAGACAGCTTCAATAGCCAATCAGGCCAGTTATTATTTTCTCACGGAAAGTTGTTTTCAAAGGTCAATTTACATCACTGTGACAGTCTTGGTGCAGACCCTGATAAAGAGTGAATGAATGTATGTATGCTTGAGACTTTTCCCATTTTTTTTCTCCACACAAACTGAAATAATACAAAATTGTACATGTGAGATAGAATGAATATATTATTTTTGTTACTGGCATCCTAATGTCTGAACACTCTGAATATGCCTTGCCACTTTAACAATGTGAAAACACAATGGAAACACATGAGCCATGAAAATCGTCCCAAAACCAAAACCTGTAAAATGATACTCAGAACAGGGGAAAAGTATCAATTCCTCAAGGATTAACCAGATGGGTGCGTTAAAAATGTATTGTTTAAAAAAAATCTATCTCAATTTTAAGGTTTTCATTTGAATGTATATATATATATATATACATATATATGTATATGTATTAAAATAGACATGTATATAATTCTCTCTGTAGGGTTAGTTTCCTATATATATTTGTTGTCTGATAAGCGCCAAATGTGTTTTCATTTGTTATGGATTACTCTTGCAATAAATGTCACGAATTGCAAATATTTAGTAGAACTGACTTCCCTTAGTTTCACGTATTCTGGATACGACATTTGAGACGTCACTGACAGTCAGCTCAGCGAATTCCTTTGCACTGTTAACAATTAGCGAACCCTGGGTTCTGGGAGATTATGTAATTTTTAAACAGCTGTTTCATTTCCTTCAGTTTGACTTCAGTCATTTATCAGAAGAATTATAAGCAACCATTTAGGTTGATGTCATTTGTACAGAGCTTAAGAAGGGGAGAGAAAATATTTATTTTTAATTTTCGGGAGATAACCCCATTACGAAGTTGCATGGCCCCCACATTTTGGGAAATATTTTTTCTAAAAAGGACGTATTCCTAATTACTGCTTTCAGTCTTTTATACGTTATGCATCTATCACGACAAATTTGCTCATTTAAAATTAATTTATTAATCAAGATACTGTTTTTGTAGAACACATAATTAAATATCATAAGAAAATGGCACGTGCTTGCACACGCCCAGAAAATTAGAAGTTAGTTAAATCATACTTACCTGGCACGGGAAATTACCGTTATCAACTAGGCGGTTTTCCCAGGTTGAGGCCCTTCCATTGCACACCGGTTGGGTTGACGCCTGCGATCGCCCCAAATGTGGACGACTCGAGTGCGTAATTTGTGCGTAAGGGGGACTGCGTTCGCGCTATCCTCTGATAAATCAATAATGACATCAAATGAATTTCCTTCTCACAGTTTCATATTATCATAACACTTTTATACCAGCAGTCATTAAAAACAAATCGCTTTTTAAAAAAAATTATCATTCACACAAGAGAGTGTGCACGCTAAACCCATTTTCCTATGCATGTCGTGTTTACTTCCAATTTTGCGTGCAAAACACCGAATTGATTATACTTTTATTATACTGGTTTGACCTGCAATCTCTACTTGCATGGACCCAATTGAACACGTGTGGGATGAACTGAACAGAAGGGTCCGCTATAGCATGACATCAACAATGTGAATGAACTTTACAGAGCACTCTGCAGAATGGAACGCCATACCTCAAATATTTTCCGAGACACGGGTCACACAGAGTATTAATAATAAGAGAAGTGACTTCATGACAGTGAGTGTGACATTTTTACACCTAGGGTTGGCAACTGCTTAGGAGCCGCCTCTGGATTGTCTCATGTTCTAGAATACAGTACGTTTTGGGTCAGTAAATGGACCAGAAATGTAAAGATCTGTAGTTTCGGTTATTTTAAATTTAGCACAGTGAGTTGAGGTGGATAAAATAAAGCGATGCGTTTTCTAATCGCTGCTAGTATATGTTTCTCTCGTTAAGACAAGACAGCTTCAATAGCCAATCAGGCCAGTTATTATTTTCTCACGGAAAGTTGTTTTCAAAGGTCAATTTACATCACTGTGACAGTCTTGGTGCAGACCCTGATAAAGAGTGAATGAATGTATGTATGCTTGAGACTTTTCCCATTTTTTTTCTCCACACAAACTGAAATAATACAAAATTGTACATGTGAGATAGAATGAATATATTATTTTTGTTACTGGCATCCTAATGTCTGAACACTCTGAATATGCCTTGCCACTTTAACAATGTGAAAACACAATGGAAACACATGAGCCATGAAAATCGTCCCAAAACCTGTAAAATGATACTCAGAACAGGGGAAAAGTATCAATTCCTCAAGGATTAACCAGATGGGTGCGTTAAAAATGTATTGTTTAAAAAAAATCTATCTCAATTTTAAGGTTTTCATTTGAATGTATATATATATATATATATACATATATATGTATATGTATTAAAATAGACATGTATATAATTCTCTCTGTAGGGTTAGTTTCCTATATATATTTGTTGTCTGATAAGCGCCAAATGTGTTTTCATTTGTTATGGATTACTCTTGCAATAAATGTCACGAATTGCAAATATTTAGTAGAACTGACTTCCCTTAGTTTCACGTATTCTGGATACGACATTTGAGACGTCACTGACAGTCAGCTCAGCGAATTCCTTTGCACTGTTAACAATTAGCGAACCCTGGGTTCTGGGAGATTATGTAATTTTTAAACAGCTGTTTCATTTCCTTCAGTTTGACTTCAGTCATTTATCAGAAGAATTATAAGCAACCATTTAGGTTGATGTCATTTGTACAGGACTTAAGAAGGGGAGAGAAAATATTTATTTTTAATTTTCTGGAGAGAACCCCATTACGAAGTTGCATGGCCCCCACATTTTGGGAAATATTTTTTCTAAAAAGGACGTATTCCTAATTACTGCTTTCAGTCTTTTATACGTTATGCATCTATCACGACAAATTTGCTCATTTAAAATTAATTTATTAATCAAGATACTGTTTTTGTAGAACACATAATTAAATATCATAAGAAAATGGCACGTGCTTGCACACGCCCAGAAAATTAGAAGTTAGTTAAATCATACTTACCTGGCACGGGAAATTACCGTTATCAGCTAGGCGGTTTTCCCAGGTTGAGACCCTTCCATTGCACACCGGTTGGGTTGACGCCTGCGATCGCCCCAAATGTGGACGACTCGAGTGCGTAATTTGTGCGTAAGGGGGACTGCGTTCGCGCTATCCTCTGATAAATCAATAATGACATCAAATGAATTTCCTTCTCACAGTTTCATATTATCATAACACTTTTATACCAGCAGTCATTAAAAACAAATCGCTTTTAAAAAAAAATTATCATTCACACAAGAGAGTGTGCACGCTAAACCCATTTTCCTATGCATGTCGTGTTTACTTCCAATTTTGCGTGCAAAACACCGAATTGATTATACTTTTATTATACTGGTTTGACCTGCAATCTCTACTTGCATGGACCCAATTGAACACGTGTGGGATGAACTGAACAGAAGGGTCCGCTAGCATGACATCAACAATGTGAATGAACTTTACAGAGCACTCTGCAGAATGGAACGCCATACCTCAAATATTTTTCGAGACACGGGTCACACAGAGTATTAATAATAAGAGAAGTGACTTCATGACAGTGAGTGTGACATTTTTACACCTAGAGTTGGCAACTGCTTAGGAGCCGCCTCTGGATTGTCTCATGTTCTAGAATACAGTACGTTTTGGGTCAGTAAATGGACCAGAAATGTAAAGATCTGTAGTTTCGGTTATTTTAAATTTAGCACAGTGAGTTGAGGTGGATAAAATAAAGCGATGCGTTTTCTAATCGCTGCTAGTATATGTTTCTCTCGTTAAGACAAGACAGCTTCAATAGCCAATCAGGCCAGTTATTATTTTCTCACGGAAAGTTGTTTTCAAAGGTCAATTTACATCACTGTGACAGTCTTGGTGCAGACCCTGATAAAGAGTGAATGAATGTATGTATGCTTGAGACTTTTCCCATTTTTTTTCTCCACACAAACTGAAATAATACAAAATTGTACATGTGAGATAGAATGAATATATTATTTTTGTTACTGGCATCCTAATGTCTGAACACTCTGAATATGCCTTGCCACTTTAACAATGTGAAAACACAATGGAAACACATGAGCCATGAAAATCGTCCCAAAACCTGTAAAATGATACTCAGAACAGGGGAAAAGTATCAATTCCTCAAGGATTAACCAGATGGGTGCGTTAAAAATGTATTGTTTAAAAAAAATCTATCTCAATTTTAAGGTTTTCATTTGAATGTATATATATATATATATATACATATATATGTATATGTATTAAAATAGACATGTATATAATTCTCTCTGTAGGGTTAGTTTCCTATATATATTTGTTGTCTGATAAGCGCCAAATGTGTTTTCATTTGTTATGGATTACTCTTGCAATAAATGTCACGAATTGCAAATATTTAGTAGAACTGACTTCCCTTAGTTTCACGTATTCTGGATACGACATTTGAGACGTCACTGACAGTCAGCTCAGCGAATTCCTTTGCACTGTTAACAATTAGCGAACCCTGGGTTCTGGGAGATTATGTAATTTTTAAACAGCTGTTTCATTTCCTTCAGTTTGACTTCAGTCATTTATCAGAAGAATTATAAGCAACCATTTAGGTTGATGTCATTTGTACAGGACTTAAGAAGGGGAGAGAAAATATTTATTTTTAATTTTCGGGAGATAACCCCATTACGAAGTTGCATGGCCCCCACATTTTGGGAAATATTTTTTCTAAAAAGGACGTATTCCTAATTACTGCTTTCAGTCTTTTATACGTTATGCATCTATCACGACAAATTTGCTCATTTAAAATTAATTTATTAATCAAGATACTGTTTTTGTAGAACACATAATTAAATATCATAAGAAAATGGCACGTGCTTGCACACGCCCAGAAAATTAGAAGTTAGTTAAATCATACTTACCTGGCACGGGAAATTACCGTTATCAGCTAGGCGGTTTTCCCAGGTTGAGACCCTTCCATTGCACACCGGTTGGGTTGACGCCTGCGATCGCCCCAAATGTGGACGACTCGAGTGCGTAATTTGTGCGTAAGGGGGACTGCGTTCGCGCTATCCTCTGATAAATCAATAATGACATCAAATGAATTTCCTTCTCACAGTTTCATATTATCATAACACTTTTATACCAGCAGTCATTAAAAACAAATCGCTTTTAAAAAAAAATTATCATTCACACAAGAGAGTGTGCACGCTAAACCCATTTTCCTATGCATGTCGTGTTTACTTCCAATTTTGCGTGCAAAACACCGAATTGATTATACTTTTATTATACTGGTTTGACCTGCAATCTCTACTTGCATGGACCCAATTGAACACGTGTGGGATGAACTGAACAGAAGGGTCCGCTAGCATGACATCAACAATGTGAATGAACTTTACAGAGCACTCTGCAGAATGGAACGCCATACCTCAAATATTTTTCGAGACACGGGTCACACAGAGTATTAATAATAAGAGAAGTGACTTCATGACAGTGAGTGTGACATTTTTACACCTAGAGTTGGCAACTGCTTAGGAGCCGCCTCTGGATTGTCTCATGTTCTAGAATACAGTACGTTTTGGGTCAGTAAATGGACCAGAAATGTAAAGATCTGTAGTTTCGGTTATTTTAAATTTAGCACAGTGAGTTGAGGTGGATAAAATAAAGCGATGCGTTTTCTAATCGCTGCTAGTATATGTTTCTCTCGTTAAGACAAGACAGCTTCAATAGCCAATCAGGCCAGTTATTATTTTCTCACGGAAAGTTGTTTTCAAAGGTCAATTTACATCACTGTGACAGTCTTGGTGCAGACCCTGATAAAGAGTGAATGAATGTATGTATGCTTGAGACTTTTCCCATTTTTTTTCTCCACACAAACTGAAATAATACAAAATTGTACATGTGAGATAGAATGAATATATTATTTTTGTTACTGGCATCCTAATGTCTGAACACTCTGAATATGCCTTGCCACTTTAACAATGTGAAAACACAATGGAAACACATGAGCCATGAAAATCGTCCCAAAACCTGTAAAATGATACTCAGAACAGGGGAAAAGTATCAATTCCTCAAGGATTAACCAGATGGGTGCGTTAAAAATGTATTGTTTAAAAAAAATCTATCTCAATTTTAAGGTTTTCATTTGAATGTATATATATATATATATATACATATATATGTATATGTATTAAAATAGACATGTATATAATTCTCTCTGTAGGGTTAGTTTCCTATATATATTTGTTGTCTGATAAGCGCCAAATGTGTTTTCATTTGTTATGGATTACTCTTGCAATAAATGTCACGAATTGCAAATATTTAGTAGAACTGACTTCCCTTAGTTTCACGTATTCTGGATACGACATTTGAGACGTCACTGACAGTCAGCTCAGCGAATTCCTTTGCACTGTTAACAATTAGCGAACCCTGGGTTCTGGGAGATTATGTAATTTTTAAACAGCTGTTTCATTTCCTTCAGTTTGACTTCAGTCATTTATCAGAAGAATTATAAGCAACCATTTAGGTTGATGTCATTTGTACAGGACTTAAGAAGGGGAGAGAAAATATTTATTTTTAATTTTCGGGAGATAACCCCATTACGAAGTTGCATGGCCCCCACATTTTGGGAAATATTTTTTCTAAAAAGGACGTATTCCTAATTACTGCTTTCAGTCTTTTATACGTTATGCATCTATCACGACAAATTTGCTCATTTAAAATTAATTTATTAATCAAGATACTGTTTTTGTAGAACACATAATTAAATATCATAAGAAAATGGCACGTGCTTGCACACGCCCAGAAAATTAGAAGTTAGTTAAATCATACTTACCTGGCACGGGAAATTACCGTTATCAACTAGGCGGTTTTCCCAGGTTGAGGCCCTTCCATTGCACACCGGTTGGGTTGACGCCTGCGATCGCCCCAAATGTGGACGACTCGAGTGCGTAGTTTGTGCGTAAGGGGGACTGCGTTCGCGCTATCCTCTGATAAATCAATAATGACATCAAATGAATTTCCTTCTCACAGTTTCATATTATCATAACACTTTTATACCAGCAATCATTAAAAACAAATCGCTTTTTAAAAAAAATTATCATTCACACAAGAGAGTGTGCACGCTAAACCCATTTTCCTATGCATGTCGTGTTTACTTCCAATTTTGCGTGCAAAACACCGAATTGATTATACTTTTATTATACTGGTTTGACCTGCAATCTCTACTTGCATGGACCCAATTGAACACGTGTGGGATGAACTGAACAGAAGGGTCCGCTAGCATGACATCAACAATGTGAATGAACTTTACAGAGCACTCTGCAGAATGGAACGCCATACCTCAAATATTTTTCGAGACACGGGTCACACAGAGTATTAATAATAAGAGAAGTGACTTCATGACAGTGAGTGTGACATTTTTACACCTAGAGTTGGCAACTGCTTAGGAGCCGCCTCTGGATTGTCTCATGTTCTAGAATACAGTACGTTTTGGGTCAGTAAATGGACCAGAAATGTAAAGATCTGTAGTTTCGGTTATTTTAAATTTAGCACAGTGAGTTGAGGTGGATAAAATAAAGCGATGCGTTTTCTAATCGCTGCTAGTATATGTTTCTCTCGTTAAGACAAGACAGCTTCAATAGCCAATCAGGCCAGTTATTATTTTCTCACGGAAAGTTGTTTTCAAAGGTCAATTTACATCACTGTGACAGTCTTGGTGCAGACCCTGATAAAGAGTGAATGAATGTATGTATGCTTGAGACTTTTCCCATTTTTTTTCTCCACACAAACTGAAATAATACAAAATTGTACATGTGAGATAGAATGAATATATTATTTTTGTTACTGGCATCCTAATGTCTGAACACTCTGAATATGCCTTGCCACTTTAACAATGTGAAAACACAATGGAAACACATGAGCCATGAAAATCGTCCCAAAACCTGTAAAATGATACTCAGAACAGGGGAAAAGTATCAATTCCTCAAGGATTAACCAGATGGGTGCGTTAAAAATGTATTGTTTAAAAAAAATCTATCTCAATTTTAAGGTTTTCATTTGAATGTATATATATATATATATATACATATATATGTATATGTATTAAAATAGACATGTATATAATTCTCTCTGTAGGGTTAGTTTCCTATATATATTTGTTGTCTGATAAGCGCCAAATGTGTTTTCATTTGTTATGGATTATTCTTGCAATAAATGTCACGAATTGCAAATATTTAGTAGAACTGACTTCCCTTAGTTTCACGTATTCTGGATACGACATTTGAGACGTCACTGACAGTCAGCTCAGCGAATTCCTTTGCACTGTTAACAATTAGCGAACCCTGGGTTCTGGGAGATTATGTAATTTTTAAACAGCTGTTTCATTTCCTTCAGTTTGACTTCAGTCATTTATCAGAAGAATTATAAGCAACCATTTAGGTTGATGTCATTTGTACAGAGCTTAAGAAGGGGAGAGAAAATATTTATTTTTAATTTTCGGGAGATAACCCCATTACGAAGTTGCATGGCCCCCACATTTTGGGAAATATTTTTTCTAAAAAGGACGTATTCCTAATTACTGCTTTCAGTCTTTTATACGTTATGCATCTATCACGACAAATTTGCTCATTTAAAATTAATTTATTAATCAAGATACTGTTTTTGTAGAACACATAATTAAATATCATAAGAAAATGGCACGTGCTTGCACACGCCCAGAAAATTAGAAGTTAGTTAAATCATACTTACCTGGCACGGGAAATTACCGTTATCAACTAGGCGGTTTTCCCAGGTTGAGGCCCTTCCATTGCACACCGGTTGGGTTGACGCCTGCGATCGCCCCAAATGTGGACGACTCGAGTGCGTAATTTGTGCGTAAGGGGGACTGCGTTCGCGCTATCCTCTGATAAATCAATAATGACATCAAATGAATTTCCTTCTCACAGTTTCATATTATCATAACACTTTTATACCAGCAGTCATTAAAAACAAATCGCTTTTTTTTAAAAATTATCATTCACACAAGAGAGTGTGCACGCTAAACCCATTTTCCTATGCATGTCGTGTTTACTTCCAATTTTGCGTGCAAAACACCGAATTGATTATACTTTTATTATACTGGTTTGACCTGCAATCTCTACTTGCATGGACCCAATTGAACACGTGTGGGATGAACTGAACAGAAGGGTCCGCTAGCATGACATCAACAATGTGAATGAACTTTACAGAGCACTCTGCAGAATGGAACGCCATACCTCAAATATTTTCCGAGACACGGGTCACACAGAGTATTAATAATAAGAGAAGTGACTTCATGACAGTGAGTGTGACATTTTTACACCTAGGGTTGGCAACTGCTTAGGAGCCGCCTCTGGATTGTCTCATGTTCTAGAATACAGTACGTTTTGGGTCAGTAAATGGACCAGAAATGTAAAGATCTGTAGTTTCGGTTATTTTAAATTTAGCACAGTGAGTTGAGGTGGATAAAATAAAGCGATGCGTTTTCTAATCGCTGCTAGTATATGTTTCTCTCGTTAAGACAAGACAGCTTCAATAGCCAATCAGGCCAGTTATTATTTTCTCACGGAAAGTTGTTTTCAAAGGTCAATTTACATCACTGTGACAGTCTTGGTGCAGACCCTGATAAAGAGTGAATGAATGTATGTATGCTTGAGACTTTTCCCATTTTTTTTCTCCACACAAACTGAAATAATACAAAATTGTACATGTGAGATAGAATGAATATATTATTTTTGTTACTGGCATCCTAATGTCTGAACACTCTGAATATGCCTTGCCACTTTAACAATGTGAAAACACAATGGAAACACATGAGCCATGAAAATCGTCCCAAAACCAGAACCTGTAAAATGATACTCAGAACAGGGGAAAAGTATCAATTCCTCAAGGATTAACCAGATGGGTGCGTTAAAAATGTATTGTTTAAAAAAAAACTATCTCAATTTTAAGGTTTTCTTTTGAATGTATATATATATATATATATATATACATATATATGTCTATGTATTAAAATAGACATGTATATAATTCTCTCTGTAGGGTTAGTTTCCTATATATATTTGTTGTCTGATAAGCGCCAAATGTGTTTTCATTTGTTATGGATTATTCTTGCAATAAATGTCACGAATTGCAAATATTTAGTAGAACTGACTTCCCTTAGTTTCACGTATTCTGGATACGACATTTGAGACGTCACTGACAGTCAGCTCAGCGAATTCCTTTGCACTGTTAACAATTAGCGAACCCTGGGTTCTGGGAGATTATGTAATTTTTAAACAGCTGTTTCATTTCCTTCAGTTTGACTTCAGTCATTTATCAGAAGAATTATAAGCAACCATTTAGGTTGATGTCATTTGTACAGAGCTTAAGAAGGGGAGAGAAAATATTTATTTTTAATTTTCGGGAGATAACCCCATTACGAAGTTGCATGGCCCCCACATTTTGGGAAATATTTTTTCTAAAAAGGACGTATTCCTAATTACTGCTTTCAGTCTTTTATACGTTATGCATCTATCACGACAAATTTGCTCATTTAAAATTAATTTATTAATCAAGATACTGTTTTTGTAGAACACATAATTAAATATCATAAGAAAATGGCACGTGCTTGCACACGCCCAGAAAATTAGAAGTTAGTTAAATCATACTTACCTGGCACGGGAAATTACCGTTATCAACTAGGCGGTTTTCCCAGGTTGAGGCCCTTCCATTGCACACCGGTTGGGTTGACGCCTGCGATCGCCCCAAATGTGGACGACTCGAGTGCGTAATTTGTGCGTAAGGGGGACTGCGTTCGCGCTATCCTCTGATAAATCAATAATGACATCAAATGAATTTCCTTCTCACAGTTTCATATTATCATAACACTTTTATACCAGCAGTCATTAAAAACAAATCGCTTTTTTTTAAAAATTATCATTCACACAAGAGAGTGTGCACGCTAAACCCATTTTCCTATGCATGTCGTGTTTACTTCCAATTTTGCGTGCAAAACACCGAATTGATTATACTTTTATTATACTGGTTTGACCTGCAATCTCTACTTGCATGGACCCAATTGAACACGTGTGGGATGAACTGAACAGAAGGGTCCGCTAGCATGACATCAACAATGTGAATGAACTTTACAGAGCACTCTGCAGAATGGAACGCCATACCTCAAATATTTTTCGAGACACGGGTCACACAGAGTATTAATAATAAGAGAAGTGACTTCATGACAGTGAGTGGGACATTTTTACACCTAGGGTTGGCAACTGCTTAGGAGCCGCCTCTGGATTGTCTCATGTTCTAGAATACAGTACGTTTTGGGTCAGTAAATGGACCAGAAATGTAAAGATCTGTAGTTTCGGTTATTTTAAATTTAGCACAGTGAGTTGAGGTGGATAAAATAAAGCGATGCGTTTTCTAATCGCTGCTAGTATATGTTTCTCTCGTTAAGACAAGACAGCTTCAATAGCCAATCAGGCCAGTTATTATTTTCTCACGGAAAGTTGTTTTCAAAGGTCAATTTACATCACTGTGACAGTCTTGGTGCAGACCCTGATAAAGAGTGAATGAATGTATGTATGCTTGAGACTTTTCCCATTTTTTTTCTCCACACAAACTGAAATAATACAAAATTGTACATGTGAGATAGAATGAATATATTATTTTTGTTACTGGCATCCTAATGTCTGAACACTCTGAATATGCCTTGCCACTTTAACAATGTGAAAACACAATGGAAACACATGAGCCATGAAAATCGTCCCAAAACCTGTAAAATGATACTCAGAACAGGGGAAAAGTATCAATTCCTCAAGGATTAACCAGATGAGTGCGTTAAAAATGTATTGTTTAAAAAAAATCTATCTCAATTTTAAGGTTTTCATTTGAATGTATATATATATATATATATACATATATATGTATATGTATTAAAATAGACATGTATATAATTCTCTCTGTAGGGTTAGTTTCCTATATATATTTGTTGTCTGATAAGCGCCAAATGTGTTTTCATTTGTTATGGATTACTCTTGCAATAAATGTCACGAATTGCAAATATTTAGTAGAACTGACTTCCCTTAGTTTCACGTATTCTGGATACGACATTTGAGACGTCACTGACAGTCAGCTCAGCGAATTCCTTTGCACTGTTAACAATTAGCGAACCCTGGGTTCTGGGAGATTATGTAATTTTTAAACAGCTGTTTCATTTCCTTCAGTTTGACTTCAGTCATTTATCAGAAGAATTATAAGCAACCATTTAGGTTGATGTCATTTGTACAGAGCTTAAGAAGGGGAGAGAAAATATTTATTTTTAATTTTCGGGAGATAACCCCATTACGAAGTTGCATGGCCCCCACATTTTGGGAAATATTTTTTCTAAAAAGGACGTATTCCTAATTACTGCTTTCAGTCTTTTATACGTTATGCATCTATCACGACAAATTTGCTCATTTAAAATTAATTTATTAATCAAGATACTGTTTTTGTAGAACACATAATTAAATATCATAAGAAAATGGCACGTGCTTGCACACGCCCAGAAAATTAGAAGTTAGTTAAATCATACTTACCTGGCACGGGAAATTACCGTTATCAACTAGGCGGTTTTCCCAGGTTGAGGCCCTTCCATTGCACACCGGTTGGGTTGACGCCTGCGATCGCCCCAAATGTGGACGACTCGAGTGCGTAATTTGTGCGTAAGGGGGACTGCGTTCGCGCTATCCTCTGATAAATCAATAATGACATCAAATGAATTTCCTTCTCACAGTTTCATATTATCATAACACTTTTATACCAGCAGTCATTAAAAACAAATCGCTTTTTAAAAAAAATTATCATTCACACAAGAGAGTGTGCACGCTAAACCCATTTTCCTATGCATGTCGTGTTTACTTCCAATTTTGCGTGCAAAACACCGAATTGATTATACTTTTATTATACTGGTTTGACCTGCAATCTCTACTTGCATGGACCCAATTGAACACGTGTGGGATGAACTGAACAGAAGGGTCCGCTAGCATGACATCAACAATGTGAATGAACTTTACAGAGCACTCTGCAGAATGGAACGCCATACCTCAAATATTTTTCGAGACATGGGTCACACAGAGTATTAATAATAAGAGAAGTGACTTCATGACAGTGAGTGTGACATTTTTACACCTAGAGTTGGCAACTGCTTAGGAGCCGCCTCTGGATTGTCTCATGTTCTAGAATACAGTACGTTTTGGGTCAGTAAATGGACCAGAAATGTAAAGATCTGTAGTTTCGGTTATTTTAAATTTAGCACAGTGAGTTGAGGTGGATAAAATAAAGCGATGCGTTTTCTAATCGCTGCTAGTATATGTTTCTCTCGTTAAGACAAGACAGCTTCAATAGCCAATCAGGCCAGTTATTATTTTCTCACGGAAAGTTGTTTTCAAAGGTCAATTTACATCACTGTGACAGTCTTGGTGCAGACCCTGATAAAGAGTGAATGAATGTATGTATGCTTGAGACTTTTCCCATTTTTTTTCTCCACACAAACTGAAATAATACAAAATTGTACATGTGAGATAGAATGAATATATTATTTTTGTTACTGGCATCCTAATGTCTGAACACTCTGAATATGCCTTGCCACTTTAACAATGTGAAAACACAATGGAAACACATGAGCCATGAAAATCGTCCCAAAACCTGTAAAATGATACTCAGAACAGGGGAAAAGTATCAATTCCTCAAGGATTAACCAGATGGGTGCGTTAAAAATGTATTGTTTAAAAAAAATCTATCTCAATTTTAAGGTTTTCATTTGAATGTATATATATATATATATATACATATATATGTATATGTATTAAAATAGACATGTATATAATTCTCTCTGTAGGGTTAGTTTCCTATATATATTTGTTGTCTGATAAGCGCCAAATGTGTTTTCATTTGTTATGGATTACTCTTGCAATAAATGTCACGAATTGCAAATATTTAGTAGAACTGACTTCCCTTAGTTTCACGTATTCTGGATACGACATTTGAGACGTCACTGACAGTCAGCTCAGCGAATTCCTTTGCACTGTTAACAATTAGCGAACCCTGGGTTCTGGGAGATTATGTAATTTTTAAACAGCTGTTTCATTTCCTTCAGTTTGACTTCAGTCATTTATCAGAAGAATTATAAGCAACCATTTAGGTTGATGTCATTTGTACAGGACTTAAGAAGGGGAGAGAAAATATTTATTTTTAATTTTCGGGAGATAACCCCATTACGAAGTTGCATGGCCCCCACATTTTGGGAAATATTTTTTCTAAAAAGGACGTATTCCTAATTACTGCTTTCAGTCTTTTATACGTTATGCATCTATCACGACAAATTTGCTCATTTAAAATTAATTTATTAATCAAGATACTGTTTTTGTAGAACACATAATTAAATATCATAAGAAAATGGCACGTGCTTGCACACGCCCAGAAAATTAGAAGTTAGTTAAATCATACTTACCTGGCACGGGAAATTACCGTTATCAGCTAGGCGGTTTTCCCAGGTTGAGACCCTTCCATTGCACACCGGTTGGGTTGACGCCTGCGATCGCCCCAAATGTGGACGACTCGAGTGCGTAATTTGTGCGTAAGGGGGACTGCGTTCGCGCTATCCTCTGATAAATCAATAATGACATCAAATGAATTTCCTTCTCACAGTTTCATATTATCATAACACTTTTATACCAGCAGTCATTAAAAACAAATCGCTTTTAAAAAAAAATTATCATTCACACAAGAGAGTGTGCACGCTAAACCCATTTTCCTATGCATGTCGTGTTTACTTCCAATTTTGCGTGCAAAACACCGAATTGATTATACTTTTATTATACTGGTTTGACCTGCAATCTCTACTTGCATGGACCCAATTGAACACGTGTGGGATGAACTGAACAGAAGGGTCCGCTAGCATGACATCAACAATGTGAATGAACTTTACAGAGCACTCTGCAGAATGGAACGCCATACCTCAAATATTTTTCGAGACATGGGTCACACAGAGTATTAATAATAAGAGAAGTGACTTCATGACAGTGAGTGTGACATTTTTACACCTAGAGTTGGCAACTGCTTAGGAGCCGCCTCTGGATTGTCTCATGTTCTAGAATACAGTACGTTTTGGGTCAGTAAATGGACCAGAAATGTAAAGATCTGTAGTTTCGGTTATTTTAAATTTAGCACAGTGAGTTGAGGTGGATAAAATAAAGCGATGCGTTTTCTAATCGCTGCTAGTATATGTTTCTCTCGTTAAGACAAGACAGCTTCAATAGCCAATCAGGCCAGTTATTATTTTCTCACGGAAAGTTGTTTTCAAAGGTCAATTTACATCACTGTGACAGTCTTGGTGCAGACCCTGATAAAGAGTGAATGAATGTATGTATGCTTGAGACTTTTCCCATTTTTTTTCTCCACACAAACTGAAATAATACAAAATTGTACATGTGAGATAGAATGAATATATTATTTTTGTTACTGGCATCCTAATGTCTGAACACTCTGAATATGCCTTGCCACTTTAACAATGTGAAAACACAATGGAAACACATGAGCCATGAAAATCGTCCCAAAACCTGTAAAATGATACTCAGAACAGGGGAAAAGTATCAATTCCTCAAGGATTAACCAGATGGGTGCGTTAAAAATGTATTGTTTAAAAAAAATCTATCTCAATTTTAAGGTTTTCATTTGAATGTATATATATATATATATATACATATATATGTATATGTATTAAAATAGACATGTATATAATTCTCTCTGTAGGGTTAGTTTCCTATATATATTTGTTGTCTGATAAGCGCCAAATGTGTTTTCATTTGTTATGGATTACTCTTGCAATAAATGTCACGAATTGCAAATATTTAGTAGAACTGACTTCCCTTAGTTTCACGTATTCTGGATACGACATTTGAGACGTCACTGACAGTCAGCTCAGCGAATTCCTTTGCACTGTTAACAATTAGCGAACCCTGGGTTCTGGGAGATTATGTAATTTTTAAACAGCTGTTTCATTTCCTTCAGTTTGACTTCAGTCATTTATCAGAAGAATTATAAGCAACCATTTAGGTTGATGTCATTTGTACAGGACTTAAGAAGGGGAGAGAAAATATTTATTTTTAATTTTCGGGAGATAACCCCATTACGAAGTTGCATGGCCCCCACATTTTGGGAAATATTTTTTCTAAAAAGGACGTATTCCTAATTACTGCTTTCAGTCTTTTATACGTTATGCATCTATCACGACAAATTTGCTCATTTAAAATTAATTTATTAATCAAGATACTGTTTTTGTAGAACACATAATTAAATATCATAAGAAAATGGCACGTGCTTGCACACGCCCAGAAAATTAGAAGTTAGTTAAATCATACTTACCTGGCACGGGAAATTACCGTTATCAACTAGGCGGTTTTCCCAGGTTGAGGCCCTTCCATTGCACACCGGTTGGGTTGACGCCTGCGATCGCCCCAAATGTGGACGACTCGAGTGCGTAGTTTGTGCGTAAGGGGGACTGCGTTCGCGCTATCCTCTGATAAATCAATAATGACATCAAATGAATTTCCTTCTCACAGTTTCATATTATCATAACACTTTTATACCAGCAATCATTAAAAACAAATCGCTTTTTTTTAAAAATTATCATTCACACAAGAGAGTGTGCACGCTAAACCCATTTTCCTATGCATGTCGTGTTTACTTCCAATTTTGCGTGCAAAACACCGAATTGATTATACTTTTATTATACTGGTTTGACCTGCAATCTCTACTTGCATGGACCCAATTGAACACGTGTGGGATGAACTGAACAGAAGGGTCCGCTAGCATGACATCAACAATGTGAATGAACTTTACAGAGCACTCTGCAGAATGGAACGCCATACCTCAAATATTTTCCGAGACACGGGTCACACAGAGTATTAATAATAAGAGAAGTGACTTCATGACAGTGAGTGTGACATTTTTACACCTAGGGTTGGCAACTGCTTAGGAGCCGCCTCTGGATTGTCTCATGTTCTAGAATACAGTACGTTTTGGGTCAGTAAATGGACCAGAAATGTAAAGATCTGTAGTTTCGGTTATTTTAAATTTAGCACAGTGAGTTGAGGTGGATAAAATAAAGCGATGCGTTTTCTAATCGCTGCTAGTATATGTTTCTCTCGTTAAGACAAGACAGCTTCAATAGCCAATCAGGCCAGTTATTATTTTCTCACGGAAAGTTGTTTTCAAAGGTCAATTTACATCACTGTGACAGTCTTGGTGCAGACCCTGATAAAGAGTGAATGAATGTATGTATGCTTGAGACTTTTCCCATTTTTTTTCTCCACACAAACTGAAATAATACAAAATTGTACATGTGAGATAGAATGAATATATTATTTTTGTTACTGGCATCCTAATGTCTGAACACTCTGAATATGCCTTGCCACTTTAACAATGTGAAAACACAATGGAAACACATGAGCCATGAAAATCGTCCCAAAACCTGTAAAATGATACTCAGAACAGGGGAAAAGTATCAATTCCTCAAGGATTAACCAGATGAGTGCGTTAAAAATGTATTGTTTAAAAAAAATCTATCTCAATTTTAAGGTTTTCATTTGAATGTATATATATATATATATATACATATATATGTATATGTATTAAAATAGACATGTATATAATTCTCTCTGTAGGGTTAGTTTCCTATATATATTTGTTGTCTGATAAGCGCCAAATGTGTTTTCATTTGTTATGGATTACTCTTGCAATAAATGTCACGAATTGCAAATATTTAGTAGAACTGACTTCCCTTAGTTTCACGTATTCTGGATACGACATTTGAGACGTCACTGACAGTCAGCTCAGCGAATTCCTTTGCACTGTTAACAATTAGCGAACCCTGGGTTCTGGGAGATTATGTAATTTTTAAACAGCTGTTTCATTTCCTTCAGTTTGACTTCAGTCATTTATCAGAAGAATTATAAGCAACCATTTAGGTTGATGTCATTTGTACAGAGCTTAAGAAGGGGAGAGAAAATATTTATTTTTAATTTTCGGGAGATAACCCCATTACGAAGTTGCATGGCCCCCACATTTTGGGAAATATTTTTTCTAAAAAGGACGTATTCCTAATTACTGCTTTCAGTCTTTTATACGTTATGCATCTATCACGACAAATTTGCTCATTTAAAATTAATTTATTAATCAAGATACTGTTTTTGTAGAACACATAATTAAATATCATAAGAAAATGGCACGTGCTTGCACACGCCCAGAAAATTAGAAGTTAGTTAAATCATACTTACCTGGCACGGGAAATTACCGTTATCAACTAGGCGGTTTTCCCAGGTTGAGGCCCTTCCATTGCACACCGGTTGGGTTGACGCCTGCGATCGCCCCAAATGTGGACGACTCGAGTGCGTAATTTGTGCGTAAGGGGGACTGCGTTCGCGCTATCCTCTGATAAATCAATAATGACATCAAATGAATTTCCTTCTCACAGTTTCATATTATCATAACACTTTTATACCAGCAGTCATTAAAAACAAATCGCTTTTTAAAAAAAATTATCATTCACACAAGAGAGTGTGCACGCTAAACCCATTTTCCTATGCATGTCGTGTTTACTTCCAATTTTGCGTGCAAAACACCGAATTGATTATACTTTTATTATACTGGTTTGACCTGCAATCTCTACTTGCATGGACCCAATTGAACACGTGTGGGATGAACTGAACAGAAGGGTCCGCTATAGCATGACATCAACAATGTGAATGAACTTTACAGAGCACTCTGCAGAATGGAACGCCATACCTCAAATATTTTCCGAGACACGGGTCACACAGAGTATTAATAATAAGAGAAGTGACTTCATGACAGTGAGTGTGACATTTTTACACCTAGGGTTGGCAACTGCTTAGGAGCCGCCTCTGGATTGTCTCATGTTCTAGAATACAGTACGTTTTGGGTCAGTAAATGGACCAGAAATGTAAAGATCTGTAGTTTCGGTTATTTTAAATTTAGCACAGTGAGTTGAGGTGGATAAAATAAAGCGATGCGTTTTCTAATCGCTGCTAGTATATGTTTCTCTCGTTAAGACAAGACAGCTTCAATAGCCAATCAGGCCAGTTATTATTTTCTCACGGAAAGTTGTTTTCAAAGGTCAATTTACATCACTGTGACAGTCTTGGTGCAGACCCTGATAAAGAGTGAATGAAAGTATGTATGCTTGAGACTTTTCCCATTTTTCTTCTCCACACAAACTGAAATAATACAAAATTGTACATGTGAGATAGAATGAATATATTATTTTTGTTACTGGCATCCTAATGTCTGAACACTCTGAATATGCCTTGCCACTTTAACAATGTGAAAACACAATGGAAACACATGAGCCATGAAAATCGTCCCAAAACCAAAACCTGTAAAATGATACTCAGAACAGGGGAAAAGTATCAATTCCTCAAGGATTAACCAGATGGGTGCGTTAAAAATGTATTGTTTAAAAAAAATCTATCTCAATTTTAAGGTTTTCATTTGAATGTATATATATATATATATATACATATATATGTATATGTATTAAAATAGACATGTATATAATTCTCTCTGTAGGGTTAGTTTCCTATATATATTTGTTGTCTGATAAGCGCCAAATGTGTTTTCATTTGTTATGGATTACTCTTGCAATAAATGTCACGAATTGCAAATATTTAGTAGAACTGACTTCCCTTAGTTTCACGTATTCTGGATACGACATTTGAGACGTCACTGACAGTCAGCTCAGCGAATTCCTTTGCACTGTTAACAATTAGCGAACCCTGGGTTCTGGGAGATTATGTAATTTTTAAACAGCTGTTTCATTTCCTTCAGTTTGACTTCAGTCATTTATCAAAAGAATTATAAGCAACCATTTAGGTTGATGTCATTTGTACAGAGCTTAAGAAGGGGAGAGAAAATATTTATTTTTAATTTTCGGGAGATAACCCCATTACGAAGTTGCATGGCCCCCACATTTTGGGAAATATTTTTTCTAAAAAGGACGTATTCCTAATTACTGCTTTCAGTCTTTTATACGTTATGCATCTATCACGACAAATTTGCTCATTTAAAATTAATTTATTAATCAAGATACTGTTTTTGTAGAACACATAATTAAATATCATAAGAAAATGGCACGTGCTTGCACACGCCCAGAAAATTAGAAGTTAGTTAAATCATACTTACCTGGCACGGGAAATTACCGTTATCAACTAGGCGGTTTTCCCAGGTTGAGGCCCTTCCATTGCACACCGGTTGGGTTGACGCCTGCGATCGCCCCAAATGTGGACGACTCGAGTGCGTAATTTGTGCGTAAGGGGGACTGCGTTCGCGCTATCCTCTGATAAATCAATAATGACATCAAATGAATTTCCTTCTCACAGTTTCATATTATCATATAACACTTTTATACCAGCAATCATTAAAAACAAATCGCTTTTTTTTAAAAATTATCATTCACACAAGAGAGTGTGCACGCTAAACCCATTTTCCTATGCATGTCGTGTTTACTTCCAATTTTGCGTGCAAAACACCGAATTGATTATACTTTTATTATACTGGTTTGACCTGCAATCTCTACTTGCATGGACCCAATTGAACACGTGTGGGATGAACTGAACAGAAGGGTCCGCTAGCATGACATCAACAATGTGAATGAACTTTACAGAGCACTCTGCAGAATGGAACGCCATACCTCAAATATTTTCCGAGACACGGGTCACACAGAGTATTAATAATAAGAGAAGTGACTTCATGACAGTGAGTGTGACATTTTTACACCTAGGGTTGGCAACTGCTTAGGAGCCGCCTCTGGATTGTCTCATGTTCTAGAATACAGTACGTTTTGGGTCAGTAAATGGACCAGAAATGTAAAGATCTGTAGTTTCGGTTATTTTAAATTTAGCACAGTGAGTTGAGGTGGATAAAATAAAGCGATGCGTTTTCTAATCGCTGCTAGTATATGTTTCTCTCGTTAAGACAAGACAGCTTCAATAGCCAATCAGGCCAGTTATTATTTTCTCACGGAAAGTTGTTTTCAAAGGTCAATTTACATCACTGTGACAGTCTTGGTGCAGACCCTGATAAAGAGTGAATGAATGTATGTATGCTTGAGACTTTTCCCATTTTTTTTCTCCACACAAACTGAAATAATACAAAATTGTACATGTGAGATAGAATGAATATATTATTTTTGTTACTGGCATCCTAATGTCTGAACACTCTGAATATGCCTTGCCACTTTAACAATGTGAAAACACAATGGAAACACATGAGCCATGAAAATCGTCCCAAAACCTGTAAAATGATACTCAGAACAGGGGAAAAGTATCAATTCCTCAAGGATTAACCAGATGAGTGCGTTAAAAATGTATTGTTTAAAAAAAATCTATCTCAATTTTAAGGTTTTCATTTGAATGTATATATATATATATATATACATATATATGTATATGTATTAAAATAGACATGTATATAATTCTCTCTGTAGGGTTAGTTTCCTATATATATTTGTTGTCTGATAAGCGCCAAATGTGTTTTCATTTGTTATGGATTACTCTTGCAATAAATGTCACGAATTGCAAATATTTAGTAGAACTGACTTCCCTTAGTTTCACGTATTCTGGATACGACATTTGAGACGTCACTGACAGTCAGCTCAGCGAATTCCTTTGCACTGTTAACAATTAGCGAACCCTGGGTTCTGGGAGATTATGTAATTTTTAAACAGCTGTTTCATTTCCTTCAGTTTGACTTCAGTCATTTATCAGAAGAATTATAAGCAACCATTTAGGTTGATGTCATTTGTACAGAGCTTAAGAAGGGGAGAGAAAATATTTATTTTTAATTTTCGGGAGATAACCCCATTACGAAGTTGCATGGCCCCCACATTTTGGGAAATATTTTTTCTAAAAAGGACGTATTCCTAATTACTGCTTTCAGTCTTTTATACGTTATGCATCTATCACGACAAATTTGCTCATTTAAAATTAATTTATTAATCAAGATACTGTTTTTGTAGAACACATAATTAAATATCATAAGAAAATGGCACGTGCTTGCACACGCCCAGAAAATTAGAAGTTAGTTAAATCATACTTACCTGGCACGGGAAATTACCGTTATCAACTAGGCGGTTTTCCCAGGTTGAGGCCCTTCCATTGCACACCGGTTGGGTTGACGCCTGCGATCGCCCCAAATGTGGACGACTCGAGTGCGTAATTTGTGCGTAAGGGGGACTGCGTTCGCGCTATCCTCTGATAAATCAATAATGACATCAAATGAATTTCCTTCTCACAGTTTCATATTATCATAACACTTTTATACCAGCAGTCATTAAAAACAAATCGCTTTTTAAAAAAAATTATCATTCACACAAGAGAGTGTGCACGCTAAACCCATTTTCCTATGCATGTCGTGTTTACTTCCAATTTTGCGTGCAAAACACCGAATTGATTATACTTTTATTATACTGGTTTGACCTGCAATCTCTACTTGCATGGACCCAATTGAACACGTGTGGGATGAACTGAACAGAAGGGTCCGCTATAGCATGACATCAACAATGTGAATGAACTTTACAGAGCACTCTGCAGAATGGAACGCCATACCTCAAATATTTTCCGAGACACGGGTCACACAGAGTATTAATAATAAGAGAAGTGACTTCATGACAGTGAGTGTGACATTTTTACACCTAGGGTTGGCAACTGCTTAGGAGCCGCCTCTGGATTGTCTCATGTTCTAGAATACAGTACGTTTTGGGTCAGTAAATGGACCAGAAATGTAAAGATCTGTAGTTTCGGTTATTTTAAATTTAGCACAGTGAGTTGAGGTGGATAAAATAAAGCGATGCGTTTTCTAATCGCTGCTAGTATATGTTTCTCTCGTTAAGACAAGACAGCTTCAATAGCCAATCAGGCCAGTTATTATTTTCTCACGGAAAGTTGTTTTCAAAGGTCAATTTACATCACTGTGACAGTCTTGGTGCAGACCCTGATAAAGAGTGAATGAAAGTATGTATGCTTGAGACTTTTCCCATTTTTCTTCTCCACACAAACTGAAATAATACAAAATTGTACATGTGAGATCGAATGAATATATTATTTTTGTTACTGGCATCCTAATGTCTGAACACTCTGAATATGCCTTGCCACTTTAACAATGTGAAAACACAATGGAAACACATGAGCCATGAAAATCGTCCCAAAACCAAAACCTGCAAAATGATACTCAGAACAGGGGAAAAGTATCAATTCCTCAAGGATTAACCAGATGGGTGCGTTAAAAATGTATTGTTTAAAAAAAATCTATCTCAATTTTAAGGTTTTCATTTGAATGTATATATATATATATATATATATACATATATATGTATATGTATTAAAATAGACATGTATATAATTCTCTCTGTAGGGTTAGTTTCCTATATATATTTGTTGTCTGATAAGCGCCAAATGTGTTTTCATTTGTTATGGATTACTCTTGCAATAAATGTCACGAATTGCAAATATTTAGTAGAACTGACTTCCCTTAGTTTCACGTATTCTGGATTCGACATTTGAGACGTCACTGACAGTCAGCTCAGCGAATTCCTTTGCACTGTTAACAATTAGCGAACCCTGGGTTCTGGGAGATTATGTAATTTTTAAACAGCTGTTTCATTTCCTTCAGTTTGACTTCAGTCATTTATCAGAAGAATTATAAGCAACCATTTAGGTTGATGTCATTTGTACAGAGCTTAAGAAGGGGAGAGAAAATATTTATTTTTAATTTTCGGGAGATAACCCCATTACGAAGTTGCATGGCCCCCACATTTTGGGAAATATTTTTTCTAAAAAGGACGTATTCCTAATTACTGCTTTCAGTCTTTTATACGTTATGCATCTATCACGACAAATTTGCTCATTTAAAATTAATTTATTAATCAAGATACTGTTTTTGTAGAACACATAATTAAATATCATAAGAAAATGGCACGTGCTTGCACACGCCCAGAAAATTAGAAGTTAGTTAAATCATACTTACCTGGCACGGGAAATTACCGTTATCAACTAGGCGGTTTTCCCAGGTTGAGGCCCTTCCATTGCACACCGGTTGGGTTGACGCCTGCGATCGCCCCAAATATGGACGACTCGAGTGCG
Organism: Ariolimax columbianus; assembly: GCA_036924085.1. NCBI lineage: Eukaryota > Metazoa > Mollusca > Gastropoda > Stylommatophora > Arionidae > Ariolimax > Ariolimax columbianus. Next base: position 25,327,152 of record JAVGWX010000013.1, on the reverse strand, counting down.
TAATTTGTGCGTAAGGGGGACTGCGTTCGCGCTATCCTCTGATAAATCAATAATGACATCAAATGAATTTCCTTCTCACAGTTTCATATTATCATAACACTTTTATACCAGCAGTCATTAAAAACAAATCGCTTTTTAAAAAAAATTATCATTCACACAAGAGAGTGTGCACGCTAAACCCATTTTCCTATGCATGTCGTGTTTACTTCCAATTTTGCGTGCAAAACACCGAATTGATTATACTTTTATTATACTGGTTTGACCTGCAATCTCTACTTGCATGGACCCAATTGAACACGTGTGGGATGAACTGAACAGAAGGGTCCGCTAGCATGACATCAACAATGTGAATGAACTTTACAGAGCACTCTGCAGAATGGAACGCCATACCTCAAATATTTTTCGAGACACGGGTCACACAGAGTATTAATAATAAGAGAAGTGACTTCATGACAGTGAGTGTGACATTTTTACACCTAGAGTTGGCAACTGCTTAGGAGCCGCCTCTGGATTGTCTCATGTTCTAGAATACAGTACGTTTTGGGTCAGTAAATGGACCAGAAATGTAAAGATCTGTAGTTTCGGTTATTTTAAATTTAGCACAGTGAGTTGAGGTGGATAAAATAAAGCGATGCGTTTTCTAATCGCTGCTAGTATATGTTTCTCTCGTTAAGACAAGACAGCTTCAATAGCCAATCAGGCCAGTTATTATTTTCTCACGGAAAGTTGTTTTCAAAGGTCAATTTACATCACTGTGACAGTCTTGGTGCAGACCCTGATAAAGAGTGAATGAAAGTATGTATGCTTGAGACTTTTCCCATTTTTCTTCTCCACACAAACTGAAATAATACAAAATTGTACATGTGAGATAGAATGAATATATTATTTTTGTTACTGGCATCCTAATGTCTGAACACTCTGAATATGCCTTGCCACTTTAACAATGTGAAAACACAATGGAAACACATGAGCCATGAAAATCGTCCCAAAACCAAAACCTGTAAAATGATACTCAGAACAGGGGAAAAGTATCAATTCCTCAAGGATTAACCAGATGGGTGCGTTAAAAATGTATTGTTTAAAAAAAATCTATCTCAATTTTAAGGTTTTCATTTGAATGTATATATATATATATATATACATATATATGTATATGTATTAAAATAGACATGTATATAATTCTCTCTGTAGGGTTAGTTTCCTATATATATTTGTTGTCTGATAAGCGCCAAATGTGTTTTCATTTGTTATGGATTACTCTTGCAATAAATGTCACGAATTGCAAATATTTAGTAGAACTGACTTCCCTTAGTTTCACGTATTCTGGATACGACATTTGAGACGTCACTGACAGTCAGCTCAGCGAATTCCTTTGCACTGTTAACAATTAGCGAACCCTGGGTTCTGGGAGATTATGTAATTTTTAAACAGCTGTTTCATTTCCTTCAGTTTGACTTCAGTCATTTATCAGAAGAATTATAAGCAACCATTTAGGTTGATGTCATTTGTACAGAGCTTAAGAAGGGGAGAGAAAATATTTATTTTTAATTTTCGGGAGATAACCCCATTACGAAGTTGCATGGCCCCCACATTTTGGGAAATATTTTTTCTAAAAAGGACGTATTCCTAATTACTGCTTTCAGTCTTTTATACGTTATGCATCTATCACGACAAATTTGCTCATTTAAAATTAATTTATTAATCAAGATACTGTTTTTGTAGAACACATAATTAAATATCATAAGAAAATGGCACGTGCTTGCACACGCCCAGAAAATTAGAAGTTAGTTAAATCATACTTACCTGGCACGGGAAATTACCGTTATCAACTAGGCGGTTTTCCCAGGTTGAGGCCCTTCCATTGCACACCGGTTGGGTTGACGCCTGCGATCGCCCCAAATATGGACGACTCGAGTGCGTAATTTGTGCGTAAGGGGGACTGCGTTCGCGCTATCCTCTGATAAATCAATAATGACATCAAATGAATTTCCTTCTCACAGTTTCATATTATCATAACACTTTTATACCAGCAGTCATTAAAAACAAATCGCTTTTTAAAAAAAATTATCATTCACACAAGAGAGTGTGCACGCTAAACCCATTTTCCTATGCATGTCGTGTTTACTTCCAATTTTGCGTGCAAAACACCGAATTGATTATACTTTTATTATACTGGTTTGACCTGCAATCTCTACTTGCATGGACCCAATTGAACACGTGTGGGATGAACTGAACAGAAGGGTCCGCTAGCATGACATCAACAATGTGAATGAACTTTACAGAGCACTCTGCAGAATGGAACGCCATACCTCAAATATTTTTCGAGACACGGGTCACACAGAGTATTAATAATAAGAGAAGTGACTTCATGACAGTGAGTGTGACATTTTTACACCTAGAGTTGGCAACTGCTTAGGAGCCGCCTCTGGATTGTCTCATGTTCTAGAATACAGTACGTTTTGGGTCAGTAAATGGACCAGAAATGTAAAGATCTGTAGTTTCGGTTATTTTAAATTTAGCACAGTGAGTTGAGGTGGATAAAATAAAGCGATGCGTTTTCTAATCGCTGCTAGTATATGTTTCTCTCGTTAAGACAAGACAGCTTCAATAGCCAATCAGGCCAGTTATTATTTTCTCACGGAAAGTTGTTTTCAAAGGTCAATTTACATCACTGTGACAGTCTTGGTGCAGACCCTGATAAAGAGTGAATGAAAGTATGTATGCTTGAGACTTTTCCCATTTTTCTTCTCCACACAAACTGAAATAATACAAAATTGTACATGTGAGATAGAATGAATATATTATTTTTGTTACTGGCATCCTAATGTCTGAACACTCTGAATATGCCTTGCCACTTTAACAATGTGAAAACACAATGGAAACACATGAGCCATGAAAATCGTCCCAAAACCAAAACCTGTAAAATGATACTCAGAACAGGGGAAAAGTATCAATTCCTCAAGGATTAACCAGATGGGTGCGTTAAAAATGTATTGTTTAAAAAAAATCTATCTCAATTTTAAGGTTTTCATTTGAATGTATATATATATATATATATACATATATATGTATATGTATTAAAATAGACATGTATATAATTCTCTCTGTAGGGTTAGTTTCCTATATATATTTGTTGTCTGATAAGCGCCAAATGTGTTTTCATTTGTTATGGATTACTCTTGCAATAAATGTCACGAATTGCAAATATTTAGTAGAACTGACTTCCCTTAGTTTCACGTATTCTGGATACGACATTTGAGACGTCACTGACAGTCAGCTCAGCGAATTCCTTTGCACTGTTAACAATTAGCGAACCCTGGGTTCTGGGAGATTATGTAATTTTTAAACAGCATTTCCTTCAGTTTGACTTCAGTCATTTATCAGAAGAATTATAAGCAACCATTTAGGTTGATGTCATTTGTACAGAGCTTAAGAAGGGGAGAGAAAATATTTATTTTTAATTTTCGGGAGATAACCCCATTACGAAGTTGCATGGCCCCCACATTTTGGGAAATATTTTTTCTAAAAAGGACGTATTCCTAATTACTGCTTTCAGTCTTTTATACGTTATGCATCTATCACGACAAATTTGCTCATTTAAAATTAATTTATTAATCAAGATACTGTTTTTGTAGAACACATAATTAAATATCATAAGAAAATGGCACGTGCTTGCACACGCCCAGAAAATTAGAAGTTAGTTAAATCATACTTACCTGGCACGGGAAATTACCGTTATCAACTAGGCGGTTTTCCCAGGTTGAGGCCCTTCCATTGCACACCGGTTGGGTTGACGCCTGCGATCGCCCCAAATGTGGACGACTCGAGTGCGTAATTTGTGCGTAAGGGGGACTGCGTTCGCGCTATCCTCTGATAAATCAATAATGACATCAAATGAATTTCCTTCTCACAGTTTCATATTATCATAACACTTTTATACCAGCAGTCATTAAAAACAAATCGCTTTAAAAAAAAAATTATCATTCACACAAGAGAGTGTGCACGCTAAACCCATTTTCCTATGCATGTCGTGTTTACTTCCAATTTTGCGTGCAAAACACCGAATTGATTATACTTTTATTATACTGGTTTGACCTGCAATCTCTACTTGCATGGACCCAATTGAACACGTGTGGGATGAACTGAACAGAAGGGTCCGCTAGCATGACATCAACAATGTGAATGAACTTTACAGAGCACTCTGCAGAATGGAACGCCATACCTCAAATATTTTTCGAGACACGGGTCACACAGAGTATTAATAATAAGAGAAGTGACTTCATGACAGTGAGTGTGACATTTTTACACCTAGAGTTGGCAACTGCTTAGGAGCCGCCTCTGGATTGTCTCATGTTCTAGAATACAGTACGTTTTGGGTCAGTAAATGGACCAGAAATGTAAAGATCTGTAGTTTCGGTTATTTTAAATTTAGCACAGTGAGTTGAGGTGGATAAAATAAAGCGATGCGTTTTCTAATCGCTGCTAGTATATGTTTCTCTCGTTAAGACAAGACAGCTTCAATAGCCAATCAGGCCAGTTATTATTTTCTCACGGAAAGTTGTTTTCAAAGGTCAATTTACATCACTGTGACAGTCTTGGTGCAGACCCTGATAAAGAGTGAATGAAAGTATGTATGCTTGAGACTTTTCCCATTTTTCTTCTCCACACAAACTGAAATAATACAAAATTGTACATGTGAGATAGAATGAATATATTATTTTTGTTACTGGCATCCTAATGTCTGAACACTCTGAATATGCCTTGCCACTTTAACAATGTGAAAACACAATGGAAACACATGAGCCATGAAAATCGTCCCAAAACCAAAACCTGTAAAATGATACTCAGAACAGGGGAAAAGTATCAATTCCTCAAGGATTAACCAGATGGGTGCGTTAAAAATGTATTGTTTAAAAAAAATCTATCTCAATTTTAAGGTTTTCATTTGAATGTATATATATATATATATATACATATATATGTATATGTATTAAAATAGACATGTATATAATTCTCTCTGTAGGGTTAGTTTCCTATATATATTTGTTGTCTGATAAGCGCCAAATGTGTTTTCATTTGTTATGGATTACTCTTGCAATAAATGTCACGAATTGCAAATATTTAGTAGAACTGACTTCCCTTAGTTTCACGTATTCTGGATACGACATTTGAGACGTCACTGACAGTCAGCTCAGCGAATTCCTTTGCACTGTTAACAATTAGCGAACCCTGGGTTCTGGGAGATTATGTAATTTTTAAACAGCTGTTTCATTTCCTTCAGTTTGACTTCAGTCATTTATCAAAAGAATTATAAGCAACCATTTAGGTTGATGTCATTTGTACAGAGCTTAAGAAGGGGAGAGAAAATATTTATTTTTAATTTTCGGGAGATAACCCCATTACGAAGTTGCATGGCCCCCACATTTTGGGAAATATTTTTTCTAAAAAGGACGTATTCCTAATTACTGCTTTCAGTCTTTTATACGTTATGCATCTATCACGACAAATTTGCTCATTTAAAATTAATTTATTAATCAAGATACTGTTTTTGTAGAACACATAATTAAATATCATAAGAAAATGGCACGTGCTTGCACACGCCCAGAAAATTAGAAGTTAGTTAAATCATACTTACCTGGCACGGGAAATTACCGATACTTTTAGGGATCATTTCTAAAGTGTGCTACAAAACTTGTAGTTTGGCTAAGATCAAAGTGTACATATCATTCACGGTTTAAGCTTCAGATCATACTTTTAGGGATCCTTTCTAAGTTGATCTAAGCTACCACAGTCAATATTTCACGACCACAAGAAATTTCAGAGGAAAGTGTTTGTGTGATTATTAATAATATTTAAAACAGAAACAAGTAAGTGACAACACAAGTTGTGTTTTTACTGTTCAACATATTATCACAAGTATTTTTGTTTGTTGCAACTTATTTCTATCAAACGGAAATGGCCACATACGCTGTCATGAAAGTTGCAGCTGATGAGAATGCAGACTTTGGAGGCTTTCTCCACTCCCCTGGCACATTGTTGGTAACCGTGTCCGGGGCCCAGGCCTCACAAACTACCATCCCTCTAGTTGCTAGCATCATGATGGGACCATGCGGCGTAGAGAAGGGTGGCGTAGCCGCCATTTATAGGCTGGCGAGCCCAACACAATATTTTGTCACCCTGACCACGGCAGCCCACACAAAACACTACGCAAAGCTGCACGAGAGGCATCTCGAATGGTCCGACCCTAAACTGTCTGTGACGATAGATCACCTAGACAGGCTAAGGGATAAAGCCATGGTGCAATGGCTGCCTCCGACAGCAACTGAACAGTTTAAAAATAGGCTGGCAGCAGCCATCACTGGAGATCCAGAAGCGGAACTCCAACAAAATACGACCTCACCAGACAAACACCTTCTTCTTTTTAAAAAAGGAAGACCTCTACCTCACTATGTGGACATCCACTTGACAAGTGGGACAGTCGTCACCATCATGGTCACAGTACCAGGACGGCGAACTGAATGTCCCCACTGCGGCAGCACGGCACACTGGCCAAACAACTGCCCCACCAAACAGGGAGCCTGGCAGCGACCATCGTCAGCATCAACACATGAAAAAAAGGCGTCAAAGTCCTCAAAAATCATATCCAAAACAACATCAACACAAGCAGCAACAACAACAACAAAAGCACCACCGACAGACCCGGAGGCCTTTATCACGGTGACGAACAAGAGGAGGAGGCACAGGTCTGGGCCAAGCAGCCCCCAGTCCGAGAGAAACCCTCCACAACCCAAATATACGCACAGACCAGAAGATTTCCCAGCCCCACCATCACCTACACAACAACACCAAGGAAAGGAGCGTCGCCACAGCTCCAGGGACACTTGTGAGAGCAAGCGGCCAGCCCTTTTTAGGACAGACGAAGAAGCAACCACGACCATTTGGGGGACCCCTCTAGAACAAAGGGTCCCCCTCCTAGACACACCACCAAAATTGATGATTGCACTGGACAGCGCCGATGAGATTTAATCTCACCACTTCACACCAAAACAAAACACTTCAAACACGCACACGCGCGCGATCATGCACACACATACAAAAAAACAACAACATTAAAATAAATAAATAAATAATTTGTAAATGGCAGAAATTAAAATACTCAGCATCAACATCCGCGGTATGCGCGAGAAGTTGAATAAGCTCATATGTCTCGACAAAAAATACAAACCAGACTTTTTAATGGTCCAGGAGACTAACATACATACAGATCAACATGCAGGACACATTACAACACAACTAGGGATGCAACATTCATGCTTCAGCCTCAGTACACAGCGACTAGGCTCAGGAGTAGCCATTATACAAACATCGGACAGGTGGGAAATAACAAATACAAGCAGGGACAACAATGGGGACATGGCGATAGTCCAGGTCAGCAACAACACACACACACATACAATAGTAAATATCCATGCACCAAGCACTTACAGAGACCAACCTCTTTTCTACGAAACTTTAGACGACCTACTGACACGTTCATACCAGGGCCATAGTATCATTCTGGGTGGAGACTTCAATTGTGTTCTGTCAGACAAAGACGTTTTTGGCAACAACGTCGGAGCGCAGTTACGGAAACTCAGAGGAACGGATACAAACCAATTGGAAATATTACAAGACATAATAAGCACGCACAGTTTAGTTGACACATACAGACACAAATACCCACATGGGACAGAAACCACACACAAAAATAGTGGACACCCTAGGGCCGCACGTCTAGACAGAATATACGTGCACTCAGATCTATACACCACACACGCCAAGCATCTGCCAGAAACACTAAACTTTACAGACCACAAGGCAGTCATGGCTACCATCAATACAGCAGAAACAAACACACCACTTAGACGCTCCACGCATTGGAAGTTCAACAACACACTGCTACAAAATGAAGGCTACGTTAACCACATTACACACCTCATCCTAACATACGTTGATGACACACAAACAGAAAACATTGAACGTTGGGAAATACTTAAAAACACAATTCGAGAGAGAACAAGGATTCTTGCAACCAAAATACATAGAGAGAAGATGAGACAGGAAAAAATAATAGAAAAAGCCATCCATCTAACGAAACAAATAGACAAATACTCACCACGTATATACACATTACAAGACGAACTAGAAAAATGTCAACACTACAGGTTTCAAGGAGCTTTCATGAGAACAAAACTAAACACGATAACACAGGAAATACCAAGTAAACAATACCTAACAATAGAACAGAATGTACAGAGGAGCAGACATATAGGAGTAATAGTAGACCTAGAGGGCAACACGCACACAGACACACCAGATATAGCGCGAGTTTTCGAGACATACTACAAAGAACTTTACACAAGCGAAGACACAGGAAAACAGATCCAAGACGTTTTCACAAAATATGCAAGAAAACTCAACAGCGAGGAGAAACTGGGCCTTGACGCTGACATTACACTCACAGACATAACAAATGCAGTAAACAACATGCAAAAAGGCAAGTCACCAGGACCCGATGGGCTCACATCAGAATTCTACCAACACTTCTTCCCCATTTTAGGACCACTCCTTCTCAAAGTATATCAAGAAACTTTTAAAAAGAACGAGCTTCCTCCCAGCCAAAATCTGTCCTACATTACACTAATACCAAAGGATAACGCAGACAAAACACAACTTAAAAATCACAGACCCATATCACTTCTAAACGTAGACTACAAAATCTTAACTAAAACTCTAACAAATAAACTCAAACCATTTATGCCATCACTCATACACGAGGACCAGCAGTGCAGTGTACAAGGCAGAAATATACACCAGCATACACATTTTATCAGAGACATTATCAACCTCACACACGAGAAAAACACGAAATCATCAATCCTTTCCCTGGATCAAGAAAAAGCTTTCGATAGGGTATCCCATCGGTACCTCCATAAAGTCCTCGAGAGTTGCAACATAGGAGACCATTTTAGAAAGTGGATAAAAATCCTATACGCAAAGCCTGAAAGCAAGGTACTGGTAAACCACCAGGTTACAAGTGCCTTTCGGCTAACGAGATCAGTGAGACAGGGATGTTCCCTGTCCCCATTGCTCTATACCCTTGCCTTAGAGCCCCTATTAGAGAAAATCAGACAAGACAGCTCCATAAAAGGCACACACATACATGGAGCGAAGGAGAAGAAGTTGCTTGCCTACGCAGACGACACCGTCTTCTTTCCCCCAGACTACACATCAATAGAAAACATTCTAAACACGTTTGCACAATTTGGCAAAGACAGTGGGGCAAAAATAAATATACAAAAATCCACTATAATGGGCATAGGCCAGTGGAAAAACAAAGTAGACTTTCCTTTTGTTCTAAAAATAACAGACTCCATTAAATTGTACGGCATAACCTTCCTATCTGACCCCAACCACATTCACCACGACACATGGACACATTTAACGACCAAAATAAAAGACATGCTACAAAGATACAGATACAAAACAGCCACAATTTTTGGCCGTAGCATAATAGTAAACACATACATCATCCCCAAATTAATCTACACAGCCACAGTGTTTGAACCCCCACAGCAGACAATCAAAGATATCAACAAACTCATTAGGAGTTTCATTTTCGCAAACACCATACACAGCATAAGCCAACACACACTGGCACAAGACAAGAGACTCGGAGGTATCGCACTCCAAAACATTCAGACCAAAATACAGTCCCTCCGAATAGGCCATGTCGGGCGGATTGTCAAACATCCAGAACAACACACACTTGCGCACTACTACATTGGCCTCAGTATATCCAAGCTGATACCAATAAATAACGCAACCCCACACTTCTGTGGGACATTACCGCCTTTCTACACGTCATGCATAAAAGCCATCCTAGGACACGAACAACTAACACAACAGAAGACAAATCAAATATACAAACATCTAGTCAAGCTACAAGCACCCCCACTACACCTTAGAATAAAAAGAGGTTACAAATATTTTAAAACAGACTACACGAACACGTTCACAAATCTACACAACCCACACATTACACCAAAAGCTAGAGAAGTCGCTTACAGACTTTTTTTCAACCTAACTCCCATAAACACAGGAAAACAACGCAAACCCAAATGTCAACTATGTCAGATGAGAGAAAAAGAAACAGAAGACCACATTTTCTACTCGTGCAGTACAGTCACACCCACAAGACAAATTCTACAAGACACAATCGAGACACAAACAAGACAGAAGGTAGACATGTATAAGGCAATAATGTTAAACACTATACCAGACACGACACCAAACATTCAAACACAAATGCTAATTCTGCTATCAGAATACAGACACATCATATGGAGATGTAGAAATGAAGCCTCATATCGCTTCAGAACATACTCCCCAGACACTCTACTTCACATGTTCATGAGAAAGGCGTTGTCCAGTAGCGACATACAAATGTAAATGTTGTACTGGAAATATGTATGTTATAATATACTTCATCTGTTTCAATTTCAACTTTCAATTTCAATTTAAACTTAAACTTAAATTTCTCTTGCCAAGTCAAACAGGAAAAAATGTATCAATGGGGAAAAGAGTGAATGAATGTTTGCCGTTTTGGGACTATCCCTCATTTTTCTTCCAAAACCCCACAACCAAAAATAACAGTATTAAACAGTTCACAGAGCAGGAAAGTATCAATTTCCCCCTTTCCAACTGAGGGGTGGCTTCTCTGCTGAACTAAATCACTCAAACACTCCCCCAGCGGTCAAATCTTATCTCCTGTCTTTTCAATTCACCAGTTTTATGGTGGTCCTCTCCTCCGCCGGTCAGTTCCTCGGTCTGGACTAAAAGGACAATGGACAGGAAATAGGCGCTTTTTTTAATGGCATAGGGGACTGACAGGAATCCTAGGGTAAAGAATGGTTCTAATGTAGGCCATACATTACTTACCCCTTTGACTACTGTACAAATACACAAAACCTTTATGACTCTATAGCCTTTTTAGAATAATAAAATACTTATATATATATACAAATGTGTGTGTAAAGCAAATATGTATGTACGGATATGTATGTACTCATGTTGCATATATGTATGTGGGTACGTAAGTTTATTCATGTACACATACGTACATATATATGTGTGTATGTACATGCGTACATAAGTGTGCGTGTATGTGTGTGTATACGTATATATGTATGTATGTATGGAGGGATGGATGGATAGACGGATGAATGCATGTATGTATGTATGTATGCATGTATACATGGGTGTAAGCATGAGTGGGTATATATACATATACGTATATATGTGTGTGTGCATGTGTATATATATATATATATATATATATATATATATATATATATATATATATATATATATATATATATGCCTGTGGATATGGGCCTGTAGGTGTGAAAAGATATATGTATATGCAAAATGAATAGGTATGTATCAAAAAGTACGCATGTGCATTATTTTATTTTGGCATTCATTTATATGTACATTCATTTATGCTTTCACAAATAAATGTATGTCACCTTTCACCTCACAAAGTGTAACTCCCACCATCTCACGTTTCATCTCATGGGAATTTTCACCTCACTTCATTTCACATCACATAACATTTTGTTTTAAAATTGTGCAATAAAGATTTTTAAAAAAAAAAAAAAAAAAATCAAAAATATATAATAAAATTTATGGCTCGGCATATAACCGATCAATTTTCTAAAAAAAAAAAAAAAAAGTTATCAACTAGGCGGTTTTCCCAGGTTGAGGCCCTTCCATTGCACACCGGTTGGGTTGACGCCTGCGATCGCCCCAAATGTGGACGACTCGAGTGCGTAATTTGTGCGTAAGGGGGACTGCGTTCGCGCTATCCTCTGATAAATCAATAATGACATCAAATGAATTTCCTTCTCACAGTTTCATATTATCATAACACTTTTATACCAGCAGTCATTAAAAACAAATCGCTTTTTAAAAAAAATTATCATTCACACAAGAGAGTGTGCACGCTAAACCCATTTTCCTATGCATGTCGTGTTTACTTCCAATTTTGCGTGCAAAACACCGAATTGATTATACTTTTATTATACTGGTTTGACCTGCAATCTCTACTTGCATGGACCCAATTGAACACGTGTGGGATGAACTGAACAGAAGGGTCCGCTATAGCATGACATCAACAATGTGAATGAACTTTACAGAGCACTCTGCAGAATGGAACGCCATACCTCAAATATTTTCCGAGACACGGGTCACACAGAGTATTAATAATAAGAGAAGTGACTTCATGACAGTGAGTGTGACATTTTTACACCTAGGGTTGGCAACTGCTTAGGAGCCGCCTCTGGATTGTCTCATGTTCTAGAATACAGTACGTTTTGGGTCAGTAAATGGACCAGAAATGTAAAGATCTGTAGTTTCGGTTATTTTAAATTTAGCACAGTGAGTTGAGGTGGATAAAATAAAGCGATGCGTTTTCTAATCGCTGCTAGTATATGTTTCTCTCGTTAAGACAAGACAGCTTCAATAGCCAATCAGGCCAGTTATTATTTTCTCACGGAAAGTTGTTTTCAAAGGTCAATTTACATCACTGTGACAGTCTTGGTGCAGACCCTGATAAAGAGTGAATGAATGTATGTATGCTTGAGACTTTTCCCATTTTTTTTCTCCACACAAACTGAAATAATACAAAATTGTACATGTGAGATAGAATGAATATATTATTTTTGTTACTGGCATCCTAATGTCTGAACACTCTGAATATGCCTTGCCACTTTAACAATGTGAAAACACAATGGAAACACATGAGCCATGAAAATCGTCCCAAAACCTGTAAAATGATACTCAGAACAGGGGAAAAGTATCAATTCCTCAAGGATTAACCAGATGAGTGCGTTAAAAATGTATTGTTTAAAAAAAATCTATCTCACTTTTAAGGTTTTCATTTGAATGTATATATATATATATACATATATATGTATATGTATTAAAATAGACATGTATATAATTCTCTCTGTAGGGTTAGTTTCCTATATATATTTGTTGTCTGATAAGCGCCAAATGTGTTTTCATTTGTTATGGATTACTCTTGCAATAAATGTCACGAATTGCCAACATTTAGTAGTACTGACTTCCCTTAGTTTCACGTATTCTGGATACGACATTTGAGACGTCACTGACAGTCAGCTCAGCGAATTCCTTTGCACTGTTAACAATTAGCGAACCCTGGGTTCTGGGAGATTATGTAATTTTTAAACAGCTGTTTCATGTCCTTCAGTTTGACTTCAGTCATTTATCAGAAGAATTATAAGCAACCATTTAGGTTGATGTCATTTGATGTCATGCACCAAGCACTTACAGAGACCAACCTCTTTTCTACGAAACTTTAGACGACCTACTTTCAATTTCAATTTAAACTTAAACTTAAATTTCTCTTGCCAAGTCAAACAGGAAAAAATGTATCAATGGGGAAAAGAGTGAATGAATGTTTGCCGTTTTGGGACTATCCCTCATTTTTCTCCCAAAACCCCACAACCAAAAATAACAGTATTAAACAGTTCACAGAGCAGGAAAGTATCAATTTCCCCCTTTCCAACTGAGGGGTGGCTTCTCTGCTGAACTAAATCACTCAAACACTCCCCCAGCGGTCAAATCTTATCTCCTGTCTTTTCAATTCACCAGTTTTATGGTGGTCCTCTCCTCCGCCGGTCAGTTCCTCAGTCTGGACTAAAAGGACAATGGACAGGAAATAGGCGCTTTTTTTTTATGGCATAGTGGACTGACAGGAATCCTAGGGTAAAGAATGGTTCTAATGTAGGCCATACATTACTTACCCCCTTGACTACTGTACAAAAACACAAAACCTTTATGACTCTATAGCCTTTTTAGAATAATATAATACTTATATATATATACAAATGTGTGTGTAAAGCAAATATGTATGTACGGATATATACTCATGTTGCATATATGTATGTGGGTACATAAGTTTATTCATGTACACATACGTACATATATATGTGTGTATGTACATGTGTACATAAGTGTGGGTGTATGTGTGTATGTGTGTGTATACGTATATATGTATGTATGGAGGGATGGATGGATAGAGGGTTGAATGCATGTATGTATACATGGGTGTAAGCATGAGTGGGTATATATGCATATACGTATATATGTGTGTGCGCATGTGTGTGTGTGTATATATATATATACATATGTGCCTGTGGATATGTGCCTGTAGGTGTGAAAAGATATATGTGTATGCAAAATGAATAGGTATGTATCAGCAAGTACGCATGTGCATTATTTTATTTTGGCATTCATTTATATGTACATTCATTTATGCTTTCACAAATAAATGGATGTCACCTTTCACCTCACACCTCACAAAGTGTAACTCCCACCATCTCACGTTTCATCTCATGGGAATTTTCACCTCACTTCATTTCACATCACACAACATTTTGTTTTAAAATTGTGCAATAAAGATTTTTTCCAAAAAAAAAAAAAAAAAAAAAAAAAAGTTATCAACTAGGCGGTTTTCCCAGGTTGAGGCCCTTCCATTGCACACCGGTTGGGTTGACGCCTGCGATCGCCCCAAATGTGGACGACTCGAGTGCGTAATTTATGCGTAAGGGGGACTGCGTTCGCGCTATCCTCTGATAAATCAATAATGACATCAAATGAATTTCCTTCTCACAGTTTCATATTATCATAACACTTTTATACCAGCAGTCATTAAAAACAAATCGCTTTTTTTTAAAATTATCATTCACACAAGAGAATGTGCACGCTAAATCCCTTTTTCCTATGCATGTCGTGTTTACATCCAATTTTGCGTGCAAAACACCGAATTGATTATACTTTTATTTTACTGGTTTGACCTGCAATCTCTACTTGCATGGACCCAATTGAACACGTGTGGGATGAACTGAACAGAAGGGTCCGCTATAGCATGACATCAACAATGTGAATGAACTTTACAGAGCACTCTGCAGAATGGAACGCCATACCTCAAATATTTTCCGAGACACGGGTCACACAGAGTATTAATAATAAGAGAAGTGACTTCATGACAGTGAGTGTGACAATTTTACACCTAGGGTTGACAACCGCTTAGGAGCCGCCTCTGAATAGTCTCATCTTTAAGAATACAGTACATTTGGGTCAGTAAATTCATCAAAAATGTAAAAATCTGTAGTTTCAGTTACTTCAAGTCAGCACAATGAGTTGCAGTTCATTAAATAAAGCGATGCGTTTTTTAATGACTGCTAGTTTATGTTTCTTTTATTAAGACAAGAAAGCTTCAATGGCCAATCAGGTCAGTTTTTATTTTCCCACTTCTCATGGAAAGTTGTTTCCAAAGTTTAATTTACATCACTGTGGCAGTCTTGGTGCAGACACTTATAAAGAGTGAATGAATGTACGAGGAGTGTTCAAATGACACTGGACCAAACTGCAACAAGTAAACATACGTACGATGACGTCACTTCTGGTGTAAACACCATACCAACTGTCAGGTTTGCAAAATTTTATTATCCTCTGACTCATAGTTTAGTCGGCATAATGTTGAAAACATGGCGGATGTGATACGGAATCCGTCAGAGTTGATCAGCGAGCGGTGATTCGGTTTCTAACAGCTGAAAGATGTCGACCAGTTGACATTCATCGCAGATTGCAGGCAGTGTATGGTGACAAAAGTGTGTCAAAGACAGCAGCGAAGAACTGGAGAATGGGTTGGCTTCATTTGTTCTTAATCTCATGCTACCAAATCCTAACAGGGCTTAAGTAGCAGAATGCAGTCCAGAAAACGGAATGCGTTATGTCGTAGTTTACAGCTTGACTGCGATATTTGCACCTTTTGGTCCAACACATCCGACTTCAGCAAGCAGTTTTTGAGTACCGGGTTAGCATTCCCTCTTCGATCCCTTCTCCTTAGCCAGTCTGCCCTGCTGCAGCCTGTTATCCAGGATCACAGCGTGGAGGTGTAGAAAGGTATTGGCAGCTTGACGCTAGCAGTCAGCTATGGGTCGCTGACCACTGCAGCTCATGTGCTGCTCAGCATCTTGATCCCGAACTGGAGAATGATTCTTGAGGAATCAATTTTTATCTCCCCCCTTTTCACGTAACAAGTTTTATGACTGCTCATTTTAGACTAATCTGTTCCTGAGTTTGGCCAAGGCAGATACAACAACTGACAGAAAATGTGTTAGGTGTTTTAAGGCAGTGGACTGGCATATACATTCCATAGGTCAAGGAGAGGTGTGCCTAGGGAAGAAAATGGACCACCTGTACACCAACTTTTCTCAACGCATAGACCTTGGTCAGTACTTGATAAAACTTTATGGCCCTATTAAATAGTTCACTTGGAAAAAAAATCAACCTCTTTAATTAGAGCAACATACATTTATATCGCTTCAGATGAGCCCCTTGATCAATGGCCACAATTTCTATTTTTTCTTTTTTTTTTTTCTCCATGATGTTGTTGCTTAGATGTTTGCCTCACTAGTTTCTACTGGCGGAGGCGCGCCATTTTCCACCCCAGACCGTAGTCTATTGAGCGATATCAGGACGCATAAACCAGTGCTTCGATGAATGTGTGTGTCTGTATGTACCTATGCTAGGTTTGTGCGCCCTCAGAAGCTAGCCCAACCAAAGTGCTATGGAAGGGCCTCACCATGAGGGCGCGTGTGAAAGTTGTACAGGAGTGTGACTGTAGGACAGAGTCAAATGAAACAGAGTGAGGTAAGAGAAGAGAGAGAAGGGGAAGAGTTGCCCCCAGGGTGAGCCATTTCTCCATGAGACGTGTTATCATGATTGTATGTTGTTATGTGTAGCCATTCACCTCACAAGATGTAATGCCAACTTTCATTTCATGGGAAATTTTCACCTCACATCACACAAAGATTTGTTTGAAATTTGTTACCATTAATATGTACAAATTTGTAAAAATTGTCATCATTATTATGCGCAATAAAGAATTTTTGTTTTGAATTGATTCAAACGCTAGTGCTCTCCCTCGTGTTTTTCTGAAGGATCTATATATCTTCCTTTCTTACTGTATGTTTGTGTATGTGTATGTGTGTGTTTGTGAGAGAGAGAGAAAGAGAGAGAACTTTCTTTCAAGAAAGCATGGATTTCAGAACAGAAGAACTCATTGGATGTACAACCATTCATCAAAATGGAACTTCAGTAATCACTGTATCTGGACCACAGGTGACAAGAGTGTCTTATTCATTGATTTGTGTGTTCACACTCTGAAAGACCTTTAAGTATCCATTAGGAGAATTCTTCCTCGGTTAAGACGGCTCATTGACCAAGATTGAATTTTGTTCTTGCACCTATGGATGTGGCCTCTGCAGCACACACATTTGCACAACTTTCAGTTTTTCCCTCAGCTAAGATTCCAAGGGGAGCTTAACTTAACTTAACTTAATGTCTTTATACTGGTTTAGAAAACTCTGTAGAGTCTTATACAACCAGTTTCATTGACATTACCTTGTTCTAAAAGCTATGCGCATTCAATTTATTCTTAAATGCATTAATTGTCCCTGCCTCCACTACCTCCTATGGCAATGCATTCCAAACATTCACCACTTTCTGACTAAAAAAATATCTCTTAATATTTAATCTGGACCACTCTTTAGTTAATTTGTAGCTATGCCCCCTTGTTCTTGTGGGTGGTTTTATTTTGAAAAACTTGTTATAGTCTAATTTATCCATTCCTCTGATCATCGTATAAACCTGTATTAAGTCACCTCGAATTCTTTTCTTTTCTAGACACTGTAGGCTGGTTTTTCTGAGTCTTTCCCCATAACTGCAATTCTGGAATCTCACTATCAGCTTTGTCGCTCTTTTTTGCATTCTTTCCAGCATGTTTATATCTCTTCTACGATAAGGACTCAACACCTGTATACAGTACTCCAATCTAGGTCTAACTAATGCTTTATTCAATTTGACTATCACTTCCTTGCTCCTATGTTTAATATTTCTTTTTATCATACCTAACATTGCATTTGCCTTTTTCACTGCTACCTGAACTTGCTCACTCACCTTACCTGTATGATCTATTATAACCCCTAGGTCCCCTTTCCTTATCTATCTTTCTAATATTGTTCTCGCCCATTCTGTAATTATGTTTCATATTGGATCTACCCATGTTGATGACTGTGCATTTATCTACATTAAACTCCATTTGGGCTTACAGACCATTCTGGAATTTTATCTAAATCTGACCACAAAACATCCACTTCTGCTTTAGATGAGACTGCATAGTTTTGTGTCATCAGCAAACTTTGCAATCATGCAAACAAGGTATACAGTAATTTTTTTTTAAAGTTTTATTTACAACAGTATAGTTTGTGAACACATCAAAAATAAAAATTAAAAAATAATTGATAATAGAAAAATTTGACAGTATTGAAAATACTTCAGTGGTCTTGAGGTAAGGTGTCCAACTCGGCTGACGGACGTCGCGGGTTCGAATCACAGTGGAGATCAAGATTTTGTCACGAAGTTCAGCTGGTAAAAATTCCCTTGATCTCTGGGTAGTGAGATGGGACTTCCATGTTCAGTGTCAAGCACATTAAAAATTCCTTGGTAGTTAGAAATTGAAAAGAGTAGGCTTACCAGCTGCTGCTGGACAAAATGTAAAATAAAAATCTATCCAAATTATTTGTATCTTCCCCCCAGGCCTAGTAAGCCACAGGAAGTATAAAATAACTACTACAGATAGCCAATAACCTTCGGCTACCTAGCAACAGATATTAACATGCCTGTTTGAATACCAGGATTCCAAGTATCTCTAGTACTCTCATGAAGCGACAGCGTATATTCTACTGTTTGTCCATTCTCCACGAATGAACACATGTCTGTATATTCAATTTGTATTTTGTTGAACAGCTGATATACGAGCAGAAGCCAATTCGCTGTCTGAATATTGTCACTAGATTTTTTCTTGGTAAGAAGTAGTATCGGTTTGCTATATCAGTCTTTGGTTGTTATTTATGCTTTTTTGTTTTTGAGGTTGTACTTTTGTTTTTACTTCTTCATATGTTGCCTTTTCTTCAATGTGGGTATCTTCTTCTTCGTACGCTGTCAAACGTCAATCTGTATTTTTTCGAAAAAAGCAGCGGTCATCCTGAGGCTGTCGGCACTGCCCAATGTGGGTATGACTTTTATTTACATTTATAAAAAATTACATATTTTACTTTATAAGCTTAGACTAGTTATCATCTTCTCATTGTGCTGTTATAGAATTTTAATGCATTATGAAGACCAAGCAGTCACAATGTCTGCAGACCTTTTACTATATGATTATGTCTTCTTCTTCTGCGTTCGTTCTCAATCTCCCACTACCAAGCCCTGAACAGGTCGTTGCAAGTAGCAAGATGTAGTCTGGAGAACGGAATGCATTGTGTCACTAGTTTACAGCTTGACTACGATATTTGCACCTTTCGGTCTGACACATCGGCAGAAAATATGATGATGTAAAACTGTAGACTATCTATCTTCGTACCACTTAATTGTACAGACTCTATCTTAAATAGTACTCAATATAAAGATGACAATTACATAGCACTAACAATTATACAGTATATCAACTGAACACTTGTAATGATGTGGACACAATAACCAATTCTATATGGAGCATATTTTTAAGAGAACAGCTAGTAAAGACAAACAAGACATACAGTATTTTTTTTTGAAGTTTTATTTACAACAGTATAGTTTGTGAACACAGCAAAAATTAAAAAATATTAATAATTAATAAAGAAAAATATAAAAGTGTTGAAAGTAGACCACAATACTTCACAACAACCTTATCTGGAATGCATTCACACTTTTACTAAATTTAAATTGTAAATGAAATGTACAAGCAATTTGTTTGTTTACAGTGAGCAGGTGGTTGTGGAAGGAATAGGTTATTGATGCCATTAGACATAAAACACGATGATGATAATGCTATTTGAAATGTCCTCAAGTAAATACACAAAAAGGTATAAAAACAGGCTAGTAAATGAAAGACGTGATTACTGGTGTCTTAACTTAACTTATCTTTAAACTTGTTTAGAAGATTCTGTAGACTATGTATACAACCATTTTCTTTTACATTCACTTGATCTAAAAATACCTATGCGCATTCAATTTGTTCTTGAATGCATTAATTGACCTTACCTCCACTATTTCCTGTGGCAATGCATTCCTAGTATTTAACACTTTCTGACTTGAAAAAAAAATGTTTCCTGGTATCTAATCTGGACCTTTTTTTCATTAATTTGTGACTACGTTCTCTTGTTCTTGTAGGCGGCTGTAGACCTTGCTGTCAGGCTTTGCAATGAAAATCTGTGACATAATGAAATATGACACTACTTGTGATCTAGACAAGTGTTTCTCCAACTGTGTAATTGACTATATTGTTTGTTTTTTGTTTTGCGTTCGCCTTATTTTTTCTCTAATCCCCAAGGCGGTGTGCGTTGCACTGTGGTTTTTATTTTGCGCCTGTCGGCCCAGTGCATCCGACTTCAGCAGGCATTTTATGTAAGGGTCTGCTTCCTCCTGCATTTTCTAAGGGTTTGCTTCCCCGGGGTAACGGCCGGTGCTGTGATGGGGATCGAACCCAGCACCTTCGGGTTGTGAGCCGTACCACTTAACCACTAGGCCACGCCATCCCCTAATTGACTATATGAAGTAACATATGTAGTTGTGTGCTCATACATGTGTACTTATTTGTTTAACATTTAACAAACACATTTTTATTGAGAGCAGGTTTTAAAATTTAAATGTAATATCAAACAGAAATGTCCCACAGGTTCAAACCCATTTTTAAGTGTGCTATGAAAAAACAACAAGTTTCAAAAACATTGATTTATAACTACAATTATAAATTATTTTCTCTCTGAAGCTTGCCTATTTACGATCTCCGGTTCCTGCTTAACATTTTAACATTCTTTTATTTTGTTCAGCTGGGGCTCTCTCTCTCCATTATGGTATGCATTTAGTATTTTATTGTTCATATTAATAATCCTTATTTATATTTACGATATTTCTTGTCAATATATTTTTAATGCAATGGCAGAATTAACAAATTGCTTAAGTAATCAGAATGATAACTGATATAGAAACAAAATAATTAGTATAAATTCAAAAATTGTGTCTAATCAAAATGTAAATTGAAAATATAAATACAGACTAACTACAATAAATCAACACAACTAGACAGTAACCCAACAGCCCCCTTATTGCGGAGGAATGGCTAGGTCTACTGCAGCAATCTAGGCATGTTGTCCAACCAGAGTTGGGCATGTGGCTGGCAGCCTTATTTTGTAAAGTACTATAGAAACCACCACTGTAATATGATTTATTTGCTTTAGAGCAGACTTCCTGCAAGGAGACTAATGGCAGTGGGTGTCTTATCCTCTTTTGGATCAAAATAAGAAGGATAATGGTGATGAAAATGATGTGATGTAAACAGATAATTAAATTAAATCGACCTTTGTAATTAATCACGGAAGTACAAAACAGCAGTTTTACTTCACTTCACTTAGTCACTCCTCTTCTACCCTTGGTGTGTAGAGGTCTTTGTATTTATGAGGCATGTTCAAATAAAACCGGACTTAACTGCACCAAGTGAACACACGTACGATGCGCATGATGACGTCACTTCAGGTGTAAACAACACATACCAACCATCAAGTTTGCAAAATTTCACTATCCTCCAACTCAGTTTCCCCAGCAGACCGTTGAAAACATGGTGGGTGTGATACGGAATCCGTCCAGAATTGATCAGCGAGTGGTGATTTGTTTTCTAACAGCTGAAGGATGTCGACCAGTTGATATTCATCGCAGAATGCAGGTAGTGTATGGTGACAAAAAGTGTGTCGAAGACAACAGTGAAGAACTGGAAAATGGTGTTTAAAGAAGGACGTGAGTTAACAAAAGATCTTGCGAGACCAGGTCAGGAGGATTTTGTTGTGTCAGAAGATGTCAACGCCAAAATTGATGCACCAATTCGGGTGGACTGTTGCCGGAGCTTACGTTTGTCACCATACACTGCCTGCATTCTGCGATGAATGTCAATTGGTCGACATCCTTCAGCAGTTAGAAAACAAATCACCACTCACTGATCAACTCTGAACGGATTCCGTAACACACCCGACATGTTTTCAATGGTCTGCTGAGGAAACTATGAGTCGGAGGATAATGAAATTTTACAAACTTAACGGTTGGTATGTGCTGTTTACACCTGAAGTAACGTCATCATGCGCATCATACGTATGATCACTTGATGCAGTTAGGTCCGGTTTCATTTGAACACGCCTCGTATATGCAATTAAGTGTGTAGACAAATAGCTGATTGGCCTGTTGTGTTCATATGACAGAGGGGCTGCCCCACTTTTGCCTTCATGCAAGTCACAACAGCAGTTTTAACAACATGTAATTACTTCTTTAAGTTAATCAAGAATTCATAAACAGGGAGAAGCCTATACAACAAAATATGTACACTGAAACAGAATTATAGCACATACAATAAATAACAAGGAATCATTGACACCAACGACTGTAATAGCAAATATGCTTAAGAAAACAAATGATGATCAAACATGAGAAAAATACTACCATATTGCAAAGTCTGAAAGGTTAAAAAAAAGGTAAAAATTAAGGTAAAGGTGGTCACTTTGCAGACACTGATTTTACTAGGTCGAGGAGCGGCTGGCCAAGTTGTTTGTATGTAGGTTTTTGATGACAAGGACTTGGGTTCAAATCCTTGGTAAGGCATAGATATTTTTCTAAACCGCAACGTTTTAAATTTGTATTTTTTATGTGGGATGAGCAGTTCCCCTGTCCTCACTTCCTTGACTTTCCTAACTTAAGTTGGTACCAATATACAGTTGGGCAAGTTAAAGAATGTTGAAATCTAGGATGAAACCTGATATTTTTGCTATAAGAAGGAAGCCTGCTAACCACTCTGCAACTGAGACACTCAAAGCTCTGTTATCACATTTAAAAACCCTGGGTTAATCTATGAGACGTATAAGTAATCTTTAGGTTCAGTATTACAACTTCTCCCAAATCAATAATATGGTCTATCCATTATTAACTGCAGCCAATGCTCAAAACTAACTCACTTCGTACTCTTATTTACTCCTCTTCTACCCTCCGCTTTGCCAGAACGAATGCCAGACTTTTTGATCAAAAGTCCTCTTCTTGGCCTGATTTCAATCTAGTCCTTGATTTCTTATAGACTGTCATCACTGTTGACTTTAGTTTGCCAATGGAGTTTGGATCCTTTGTTCTTTGCTTCTCATGGCTGCCGTGGTAGCCAATCTTCTCTCATTCTACAGACGTGACCAAATCACCTAAATTGAGATTGACCATCTGCAGGGACTGGGCTTCGAGATTATGTCATATTGTATAATTGTGGACATTTTCTCTTATTGTTACTTGGACAACCTTCCTTAGATATCTTAGTTTCATAGGCTTGGAGCTGGTTTTAGTAGGTTGTGGTTATTGTCCACAATTCACAGTCACAAGTCAGAACTGGTACACAGTTGGAGCAGTATAAAGTCATCTTAGTTTTTATTACTTATTTCTCTTTTTCTGAGGAATCCTTAAAATTATGGCATGAAAAAGGCAAACTCACAAAATAGATTTTGAGAAACAAAAATCAAAATTATCATTACAGCATTTATATTCATTACTTAGGTCTGCCAGAGAAACTTAAAGGGCTGAGGAATTAATGCATCTTGTCTATGCAGTTGCCACAGAGTGTACAGACTAGGCTTTATTTTCTCCCAAGAAGAAAAAAAAACCTTACCAAGGTTTTGAACCTGTATCCTTTTGGTCAAGATACCAGTATCTTAACTGTTTGGTCACTTGCTCCTTTAACTAGATAAAATACTCTTAAAAACACCCGTCTCATATTGGAATATTGTATACTATTAGGTATGCTATATGCAATGGGGTGAGTGGGGTACTATTAGTTACGCTATGTGCAATGGGATGAGTAGGGGCAGTGGTATGTGGGCAAAGATATTTTCATGGACTGACAGTCAGTAATGTGATGGGGCTGTAGCTGCTACAATCAGAGCTAGGTTCTTTTCTTTCATATAAGAGAGATACGTATTCCCTGTCTCCATGCAGCTGGAACTTGTCCGGTGGACTAACTGATAAACCGTTGGTATAGGATGACGCTTATGGGTCACGTGTGTATTTCAACAATGAAAATGCCATCAGATCTAGACTTCTGTAATTTCAGGACAATTTCTGGATAAATGGACAGATAATGATAATCAGAGAATATACTGGACAGAAACATAGTGGCATAGCAGAGGGTTACTGGTGTTGAAAGAATAAGACAACTACAACACACTGAACATACTATAACAGGAGGCCAAGAAAGGGCATCGTGTCTTGGGCTGGAAACCTGATCAAGTAAAACTAAGTGTTTCAGGAACCATCAGTGCAATAGCACATTTATACTTTAGAGCAAGTTTCCAGCAAGGTAATCAAATGTCATTGTGGTATATGCTGTTATATGGGTGATAAGGAAGAATAATAATGATGAACGTAAGTGTGTGTGAGAAAGAGAATAAAAATTATGAGTGTACGTGAGAAAGAGAGCGAGAGATTAATAATCATGTGTGTGTGAGAAAGAGAGAGAGAATAATAATGATGAGTGTGGAGTGTGAGAGAGGGAGAATAATAATGATGA
The DNA here is from genome assembly GCA_036924085.1 of Ariolimax columbianus. NCBI lineage: Eukaryota > Metazoa > Mollusca > Gastropoda > Stylommatophora > Arionidae > Ariolimax > Ariolimax columbianus. Next base: position 25,302,398 of record JAVGWX010000013.1, on the reverse strand, counting down.
GTGTGGAGTGTGAGAGAGTGAGAATAATGAGTGTGTGTGAGAAAGAGAGAGGGAGAATAATAATGATGAGTGTGGAGTGTGAGAGAGGGAGAATAATAATGATGAGTGTGGAGTGTGAGAGAGTGAGAATAATGAGTGTGTGTGAGAAAGAGAGAGGGAGAATAATAATGATGAGTGTGGAGTGTGAGAGAGGGAGAATAATAATGATGAGTGTGGAGTGTGAGAGAGTGAGAATAATAATGATGAGTGTGGAGTGTGAGAGAGGGAGAATAATAATGATGAGTGTGGAGTGTGAGAGAGGGAGAATAATAATGATGAGTGTGGAGTGTGAGAGAGTGAGAATAATGATGATGAGTGTGGAGTGTGAGAGAGTGAGAATAATAATGATGAGTGTGGAGTGTGAGAGAGAGAATAATAATGATGAGTGTGGAGTGTGAGAGAGTGAGAATAATGATGATGAGTGTGGAGTGTGAGAGAGTGAGAATAATGATGATGAGTGTGGAGTGTGAGAGAGTGAGAATAATAATGATGAGTGTGGAGTGTGAGAGAGGGAGAATAATAATGATGAGTGTGGAGTGTGAGAGAGGGAGAATAATAATGATGAGTGTGGAGTGTGAGAGAGTGAGAATAATGATGATGAGTGTGGAGTGTGAGAGAGTGAGAATAATGAGTGTGCGAGTGTGTGTGAGAAAGAGAAAGGAGAATAATAATGATGAGTGTGGAGTGTGAGAGAGTGAGAATGATAATGATGAGTGTGGAGTGTGAGAGAGGGAGAATAATAATGATGAGTGTGGAGTGTGAGAGAGGGAGAATAATAATGATGAGTGTGAGAGAGTGAGAATAATGAGTGTGCGAGTGTGTGTGAGAAAGAGAGAGGGAGAATAATAATGATGAGTGTGGAGTGTGAGAGAGTGAGAATAATGAGTGTGCGAGTGTGTGTGAGAAAGAGAGAGGGAGAATAATAATGATGAGTGTGAGAGAGGGAGAATAATAATGATGAGTGTGCAAATGTGGAATGTGTGTGTGAGAGAGACAGAAATTCTGGAATAACCTTACAATGGAAATGAAAAAAAGGTTGTTGATCAATGTTAATATTTCTATAACATCAATTTGAAATTGATATCTTGATTTAACTCTTTACACAACCATCACAATGGGGGGGATGGCTTGGGCTAGTGGTTAAGTGACACGACTCACAGCCCAATCCCAGCACTGGACGTCATTGTGGGGAAGCAAACCCTTAGAAAATGCAGGAGGAAGGAGACTCTTACATAAAATGCATGACGAACTCTTGGGAAACATCTATAACAAATCTCAACAAAACATAACAATAAACTTTGTTAATATTTTTGGTAAAAACCAAGTTTTCTTATATCTTTGGATTTTAACAAACCTGTGTAAATTGAACAAAATACCACATGGACAATTTATCAGTTCAAAAATAGAACTGAAAATAATTAACCCGTTGAACCCGTGACACTCATATACCAGTGTGTGTGTGTGTGAAATACCCCTTTTCCTGAGTCACCCATGATTTGATATGATGAGTGGACCATTATTCTAAGGCATATTTTGGGCTGTACTGCTTGAATTTAGGTGATGATATCATGACAACTACAAAGTACACACATATTCGGAGATAACAAATATGGCGGCATCCACAAACTTAGAAATTTTCTCAATGATTTATTGAATTTCATGATGCAAAGTAGTTCTGAAAATTTGGGAAAAGGTCATTGAAAGTAATCTCAAGGATTTGGTGGTCGATCAATTAGATTTAGATGGTGATTTTTCATAAAAGCACAAGCGATTATTTGAAAGACGACACATGCGATTTGAATTATGAACAAACTAGATCTGTTCCTGTCCCTCGTGACCAGACTACGTACAGGTAATTTGGGGTGGGACAACATCCCGCATAGTGTGTATCAAGTAAATTTGATACCGGATGGTTTTTCAATAAATATATTTCACAAATTACTAGTATAACAAGTAGGAATTTTGAAGATATTCACGTCAGTCAATTTGAGATAAAATGCCGCCGAAGACGGATGTGTCGGACCGAAAGGTGCAAATATCACAGCCAAGCTGTAAACTAGCGACACAACGCATTCCGTTCTCCGGACTACATCCTGCTACATGCGAAGACCTGTACAGGGCTTAGTAGCGGGAGATTGAGAACGAATGCAGAAGAAGAAGAAATAAAATAATTAAATTAGAGCACATAGTTTTATCACAGTAAAAAGCTTTCCTCTTCCTACCTTGTCATGCTTGTGCCTATTTTCTCAGGAGCACAAAATTTTATGGACTGGGTGGCTAGGGTTCAAAGGGTTAAGGGCACATAGGAATATACGAGCACAATTATATTATTATCATCAATTACATGCTTATCATTTTTGTAATTTTAAAAAGGAAAAATATTATCACTATGACTAGAAGACAGCGTGGGCTAGTGGTTAAGTGACACGGCTCACATGCCGAAGGTGCTGGGTTCGATTCCCATCACAGCACTGGCCGTTACCACAGGGAAGCAATCCCTTAGAAAATGCAGGAGGAAGCAGACCCTTACATAAAATGTATGCCGAAGTCGGATGCACTGGGCCGACAGGTGTAAAATAAAAACCGCAGTACAACACAGGCGAACGCCAAAAAAATAAAAAATACTATGACTCTGGTATAGGAACATTCTAGTTTCAATAGAAAACTCTAGATCAATCACAACACCATATTGATGATAATGAATTGGCACAACTTCACAAGCATGAACATCATCAGTGTGGGTGGAATCCTAAAATGTCATCACAGTTAAATATTTTAATCAAGCGAACCCAATCTTGATTGCAGCTTTACAGAGATCACAAATGAATATCCAATTCATTACTAATGCCTTGTGAAATGCTTATAATAGTGTGTATGTTTTAGTTACTTCATCATCATCATGTAGCAGATCCTTTGCAGAGTGTTGCTCTCACAACAGCTGATCTGTAAGACTCCCGATCTCTACCAGGACTCCCGCCACCTCTGTCACTGTCATCTTCAGGACCTCAGTAATGTCTTGTGTTCATCATCTTCTCGGTCTGCCTCTGCCTCACTTTCCAGGTACCATACCCTACAATATTGTTCTCTCTAGGTCATTTTGGCATTTCACTTGATGTGGCCAAAATATTTTAGTTTTCTAGATCAAAGTTATTGTCTAGTAGCCACCATTTTCCTCAATATCCAGTTCTTTTAGATTATCTGCATTTTTCTATTTCGCTATCCATGGTATTTTGAGCACTTTCCTGTAGCAATTTAGTTCAAATAGTTACTTCAGCGTAGAGTTAAATAAGTGTTTACATTAAAATATCTTTATTCTCATATTTTGTTTCATTGGCTGGTGTTGTATAGCATGTTGTGTAACTGTTTTTTTTTTAATGAAAAGATGCTAAAAAAAGTTAATTATCAATATAATACAAAATGGATCAGCCTTTATTATGACCAATCACAGGCTGACTGTTACCTCGCCAAGATGGTAAATATGTTTTGATAAAATCGGAATGATTTATCTATGGTTGAAAGAAGTGCACATCATAATATGAAGAAAAAATAACTAACAAACAGTATGTAGAAGGTCTCAATCAGGAGACAATACTTCTATTTATTAACATAGCTCTGGTTCTGCATTCAGCTGTTTCTTGACCCTCAGTAGTAGGGTAGTGAGAAGTGGGTCAAGACGTGATATGCTGTCATACTCTTTCAGCACATCTGTGAACTGTTCTACATTATCATCCTCAACTGCCTGCAACAAGCTCTGAAATGATAACACAGCAAACTATGTTTACAAAACTACTTTACGAAACGATCACTAATTAAGCAATCATATTAAATTGTGGGTTCTGTTTAGTACTGTTCCTGTTTCACAAATAAAAGATTATTTATCATTTTCTTCAATTTCTGTATTATATATGCAATATTATTTAGTTTTCTTTTATTCCTGTACCATATATTGGGGTGGCAGGGTGAGAGCGCATATTTATAGTTTTGTTCTATTCAAGTTTCCCTTTTCATCTTGGACTTCTTGCAGAAAGCCAGTGTAAAAGCATTGATGTGGTTTTGCACTGTACACAATGGCGCTGATATTTTCATAATTTCTTTGTGCTATATTCATAATAACCTCTCAAGAAATGAAAGAAAAAACACGAAATAGGGGATGTTCTAAGTTTGCAAATTTCAAGTGACCCCCTGGTTTCATGTGAGGTGAGATCAAGTGCCTAATCATATCGGAGATGGATTATAAACTCTGAGGCCTCATATACACACTGTGCACTTAAAGAAATGCTTGGCAGTTGAAAATTGAAATAGGCTCTTAGCCACTGTCCAGGCAAAAATGGAAAAATTATTCCATTCCAACCCAATAAGCCGCTTATCTACCCTTGCCGTAGTGGGCCACAGGAAGTAAAATTGCAAGAGGAACCTACTATGGATAGACTTCAGCTACCTTACAGTAACACCTGCCTGTTTCAATATCAGAATTCCAAGTAAGTATAGTAAATCTTATTCTTTCCTTCCCAATATGATGTCTTTGAATTCACAATAAATACTACTCATATTTAGACAACCACAAATCACAATTAAACCTGTGAAATGTGCAACAATTTCAGCTGTCATGGTTCATCACATTTGTGAGATAAATTTATAAATTAAATATGCATGAAAAACTACACTAAAACTCAAAACTAATGTTGGCTGAGGAAAATAGACTGCAAAGATGTTATACAGTCATTGGAAAAGTATCTTGTTAGAAAGTTTCCACTTAAACAGATCTTCATCAAGCACTGAAGAAATTAAAATGGTGTAAATTAAAGCAATGAACAAAGTTAAAATAAATAAGTATTATGTATTCAGAGATTGCTTGGCAATATACTGATATTTGCTCAACTCTTCATAGTCCAATTCGATGGGGATTGACAGTGGGCAAAACATAAGTTAAAGGCCGATTCTACCTAGCTCTACACTAGCATGTGCTTCGAGGTTGTTTAGCAATAACATTTTAATTTTTGGAATAGCCTTAAGTATGGCAGGATTACTGGAACATGCACATCTTTCATTTAATAAAGTGTCTTTTCATTTCATCAGTACATTTGTCTTTGATAAAGTTTTAAATTTGTGACTTTCTTCGCAATGGAATTAGAACTTAAGAGCTGAGAAATTATTATTAGTGGGTCAGAACAATGATAATGCATCTGGACTACATGTAGATATTCAATACGTACAGTTAGACTTTGACTGGGACACAGAAGAAAGTGAATGTGGTAATGTTATTGATCAAATAACGCAAGAATACAAATGCACGCTGTGAGTAAAAACAGTTAAGATGAAGTGGTATTTCTCATTTAAAATTAATGATATTTAATGCTTCATACTAATATGGAGCGTCTAATTAGTGTAGTGGTAGAGCACTGGCATTTCACAGCAAAGGTACAGGGTTCAACTCATGCAACAAGCACACTTCAGTTGATTCAGCAATAAATGGGTACCTGACTTACAGTTACAGTAGAAAAAGGCAGCAGCTAGGAAGGGTACTTGCCACCCCGCCTCATACAAGCTGTGGCTTAGTATAGTGACATCTCTAACACTTTATTCCTGACCAGTGGTCGAGACTGCTGAAGGATACTTTTTATCTTCTCTCAATTTTATTGTGAATACTTCATGTAACAGATAATTTCATTATGTCTTTAGAATTATTAATAGTAATTTTAACTAAATGTGTTTTAAAATAATAATTTTTTTTATGTAGCTATTTGACATACAGAGCTGTGAATTTTGTCTTGAACGTTAACACACAAATTGATTTAATTCAGACAGACTGGAAAAGGTTAACCTAGTTTGCTGTTTTCATTTGTCCAGTCCTTGATGAAGGCCTTAATAAGCAGAAGTATTGGTACATGCTAGTTACTAACTAAAAACTATCACCATGGCGATTATTCCTTCTTCTTCGTTCTCAATCTCCCGCTAATAAGCCCCCTTTGGAAGAAACAGGATGTAGTCAGGAGAACAGAATGCATTGTGTCACTAGCTTACAATTTGACTGCGATATTTGCACCTTTCCGTCCGACAAATCCGTCTTCAGCAGCTAGCATTTATTCTAATTGCTGAGGCCCACCAAGAGGATTTTATATGGGAATATAGGTAGCTGGCCTCTGCAATCACCACACATAGTACAGAATAGGTTTTTATTTGACCTCAGACATTAAAAAAAACCTATGCCTTTCCAATGATTTTATCATATGATCTCATGGTTAAAGACTGACATTCAAACTGTTCTACTTTTTAACTTATTCACACCGTAGAGCAGATATATTGGCTCACAAAGTTTCTTACAATATCTTACAGCTGATATTTTGGCTCCAAGAATTGTCATACTTACAGATTAAAGTGCATCCATTCCAAGTCTCCCTAAAATTACAATTAGACCTGTACTTCATAGTGGCAGTTTTACATCAGCAAGAATAAAAGTTCAAAAGCCCAAATTATTTAGGAGTGATTAACCTTAAAGTTCTATACCGCTGGTAACTGCTGAGGTCCTCATCTTCTTTGCGTTCAGGATCTTTTGGTCATGCTATATCTGCAGGCCAGTCGCCATGATGAAGTCTGTAGTATTCACCGGCTCGGAGCGACTGCCCCACAGCTTCTGTATCAGCTCCGCACCCTCTGGCCAGGTCTAGTATCTCATTTCCCTATTGAGTAGGCATTCCTGTAGAATGTGTTCAGGATTCTGGCCCCCTGTTCCACATGGACATACATTGGTGTGTGAGATCTTTAGTTGGTATAGATGTTCTAGTAGTCTGCAAAGTCCAGTTCCCAGACGAAATAATGTAGATTGTTGATTTCTTTTGAGTTGGTGAATTGGGTCTGGTGTACCGCTTGTGTTTCTGTCTTCTCTCCATTGGTGTATATACTGATTTCTGATGATATTCTTGATCTCTCTTTACGGTACTTGATTAAATTGTGCCTTTTTGCTGCCATCTTTTGCTAGAGCGTCAGTTCTCTTGTTTCCTGTGATTTTGCAATGGGAGGGTAGCCACTGGAGCACTATTGTTGAGGATCTCTTGAGTTTTCCTAGTTCTGCTCTGATCTGTGATAACAGTGGTTCGTCGTTGTTTTTGTATTGCCTCTAATAGCACTCTGCAGTCTGTGAATACAGCAATTTTTTTTGGTGGTTGCCTTTCTGTTTGAAGTATTCTCAGTGCTCGCAGGAGGGCCATCGATTCTGCTCTGAGGTTTGTGGACGACTTTCCTGTTGAGAGGGCCTCTTCTGTTATATTTCCACTTTTGTGTCTTATGAATATGCCTCCTCCCCCGTTTCGACCTGCCCCTTCTGCTGAACCATCTGTGTACACCTGTGTCCATTCCTTGGTATTATATTTCTCCTCAACCATTACTTGTGCTAAAGTTTTCAGCTCATGGACACTGTATCGGTCTTTTCTTCTGATTCCTGGGATCTCTGTACTTATTGCAATCTGATGCCCTCAAATCCTATACCGCTGAAAACGACTTGTTCTCATTGCATTCGTTTCTCGGTTACTATGCCTATCGTTGCTTCCTGTTTTGAATTTGTATGCAAGGAGAAAGTATCGATAAAGTATTGAAAACAGCTAGGACATTAAAACCAGTGCTCTTTCACCAAACAATTAGTGATTTATATGATAGTATGCATGCAGGGCCGTCAAGACGGAATCTGTTTGATCTATTTTACAAGCTAGACTGTTTATGATGATAACCAATCAGATATTGAAATAAATAGTGATAACAATGAGATAGATCTATTCCACAGCAATGGTATCGTTGACAGTCAGGCCAATTGACGATGAACATAGGCCTAGTGAAACAGATGGGTGGAGCTTCTATTGTAGCAAAAGCATTACATTTTAGACACTCCTCATTATCAAAATTCATTCCAATTTCATAATAAATATAAAAGTCACAGATAAAATAAGACAAGCACCCATTTCTCATTGGTTTTGTTGATTTAATTCAGGATTCTGTAGACCAATTCTTAAAAATGCCCTGAGGACTTTAATGGTTAACATTGTATGTGTTTCAGCTAACTTAAATATACCTTAATGAGTTTACATTCTCTGGAGTCTGCAAATGCTGGAAACATCTCCTCATATTTTTTAATAGCAACCTGTGCATTGACTATATCCATGCACATATGGCAAATGGAAGCCCGGAAAAAGTGATCCTTGGCACTGTACTTCAGGAGAGAGTTGTCCATACAAGAAGTTGCAACCTAGAAATGAAATGTCACATTATTAACTAAAACTAGCAAATATGTATTTCCCACACATTTGGTAATAGCAGGAATATAGACAATTAACAACATCAGTTTTAGGTATAGACTTTGCTTTATTTTTAGGTATGCAAACTAGGTGAATTCTGGGAGGGTGATGTTTATGACAGAAATGAGAATAGACCTATTTGGAACATTTAATAAGAGGTGAATTATAGCACAGTTTAACGCTCTCCCCTATGGTAGAAGACAGCTCAACTCATGCCATTGCACATTCAGCCATTCACACAGACCAAAAGCCTGTCGAGTGTGGAGTTGTCATCTGGATTTGAAAGAAAGCTCTAGAAAAAATACTCCATATATGATACATGGATAAAAGAAAGCTCTAGAAACAATACTCCATATATGATACATGGATAAAAGAAAGCTCTAGAAACAATACTCCATATATGATACATGGATAAAAGAAAGCTCTAGAAACAATACTCCATATATGATACATGGATAAAAGAAAGCTCTAGAAACAATACTCCATATATGATACATGGATAAAAGAAAGCTCTAGAAACAATACTCCATATATGATACATGGATAAAAGAAAGCTCTAGAAACAATACTCCATATATGATACATGGATAAAAGAAAGCTCTAGAAACAATACTCCATATATGATACATGGATAAAAGAAAGCTCTAGAAACAATACTCCATATATGATACATGGATAAAAGAAAGCTCTAGAAACAATACTCCATATATGATACATGGATAAAAGAAAGCTCTAGAAACAATACTCCATATATGATACATGGATAAAAGAAAGCTCTAGAAACAATACTCCATATATGATACATGGATAAAAGAAAGCTCTAGAAACAATACTCCATATATGATACATGGATAAAAGAAAGCTCTAGAAACAATACTCCATATATGATACATGGATAAAAGAAAGCTCTAGAAACAATACTCCATATATGATACATGGATAAAAGAAAGCTCTAGAAACAATACTCCATATATGATACATGGATAAAAGAAAGCTCTAGAAACAATACTCCATATATGATACATGGATAAAAGAAAGCTCTAGAAACAATATCACATATACAATACTTCTTCTTTGTTCGTTTTAAATCTCCTGCCACCAAGCCCTAAAAAGAGATTTGCAAGTAGCAAGATGTTGTCCAGAGAACAGAATGCAATGTGTTGTAGTTTATAGCTTGACTGCGATATTTGCAACTTTCGGTCTGACACATCCATCTTCAGCAGGCATTTTTAAGTGCCGGGTTAGCCTTCCCACTTCGATCCATTCTTCTTAGGCAGCCTGCACTGTTGCAATCTGTTATCTAGGATCACCACGTGAAGGTTTAGAATGGTCTAGGCAGCTCTGGTCCACTGGACCCGATGTTAGCAGTCAGCTATGGGTCGCTGACCACTGCAGTTCATGCACTGCTTAACATCTTGATACCATATACAATACAAAAATAAAAGAAAGCTCTAGAAACAATACCTTATATAAAATACAAGAATAACAGAAAGCATGTTATGATTTTTATGCTCCCCTTTCTAAGATCGTGTCAAATTAATATTGTCTGCCATCTTTTAATTTTAGTTAGTAACGAAGATTGGGAATCAAAGATGCAGTGAATAAAATAACAGCAGTTAGATTGCTTGCATCAGGGTCAGCAAGCTGGAGCTGACCAAGACCCTATTCTGCCTACAAGTGATGATCCTGGAAAAGATTTGCACCAGTGTAGCCTGGCTGAGAGAATAGGGTTCAAAGAGGGAAGGCAAACCAGGTGCCAAAAATGTGCCATGCTGAAACCAACAGGTGCAGATATCACAGCATACAACAATATTTAACAAAACATCTATTTTTAGAAAAAACAACAAAGATTTAAAGAAGAAGTGATGAAGATTAACCTTTTTGCTGCAAGTGAAGCATATGAACACCATATACAGCTGATCCCTTTACAAAAAACCTGTATCTTAACATTTTGAATGATGGTTCCTATGCACAAGCCTCTTTAGTCAACTTTTAATTACATGCTTGGAAGGTTACAGTAGTCCTAAAACTTTCAAAGCGAGCACCACTTTAGTGTTTTTAGTTAGTGATTTCATCTTCTTCTTCGTGCACTTTCAGATGTCAACTTGAATGTCTCTAAAGAAAGTAGTGGCCCACATGAGGTTATTGGTATCTCCTTAGAGCTTGTCCTGGATTGGAACGGGAGATGGCTTATGTGCATTCTCTGTACTTGTATGTTGGACACTGCTGTAGCAGATGTTCAACAGTCATTTTAGCAGTACTGCAGATAAAATTTGTCAGTATGTCTTAATTTGAACTAGTTAGTGAGATTTGGTTTCTCAGCTGCTCATTGTACGCATAGCAATTTCCTCAGGAACTAACTCTCTATTGCTTCTAATGACTTTTCTCTTTTCTTTATTCAATGTCCAAGCACAACATCCAAAAAGCAATATTGGTTTTACAAAACTTAGCAATAGTCTATGTCTTACTTCCAATGTCAGTAACTTGTTTGTTAATGATTTTTTTTTAAATCTCAATTTAGCTTTATATAATCCTGTTCAATATTTCTGATCCACAGAATTATAAATTCTTCTGTTTACTCTTTTCAGATAATTCTAACACTTCTAAATACAATATTGTACAATACATTGTAACTCATATCTATATATATTGAATTGTACAATACAAAGTGCCATCTATTAATAATAATAATAGCTGTCCATCGTTGTCGATGAGGACGGCCCACATCATCCTTGTCACAGATTTCCCTATTGGGTGTGGGTGCGCATGTGGCTGAACAGGCCAATGCGAGCACGAAAACATCTGATACATATCGGGCACATGAGGTTTGTAGAAGGGGATGGTGTTCCCGCAGCTCTTAATTTTCGCGTCTCGCGTCTGCTCTGGGCTTTCACAACACGGTCGTCTTCACCGGCAGCTACACCCGATTTGACTGCGCTTCTCCAGATCTGTTTTGCGCAAGACAATCCCAGGTGTCGATGTCTATCTGGCAACTTTTTAGTGAGTCCTTCAGACCGTCTTTAAAACGTTTCTTTGGGGCGCCCTCTCTCGCGCCATCCCTCTCTCAGCTCGCCGTAGAGAAGCTTCTTTGGGAGCCGCTCGTCTGACATACGGACGAAGTGTCCGGCCCATCCTAGTCGTGCTTTTTCTAGCAGTGCATGGATGCTGGGCATGTTAGCCCTCGAGAGAACCTCGATGTCAGTGACACGATCTTGCCATCGGATGTGGAAGATTCGCCTCAGGCAACCTGTGTGGAAGTGGTTTAACCTCCTTGCATGTCCAGAGTATACAGACCAGCTTTCGCAAGCGTATAGTAGGGTTGGAATGATGGTTGCACGGTAGACTTTGAGTTTGGTCTTGACGCTGATGCCACGACGTGCCCAGACCATCGAGCGCATTCTATCTATTATTAATATTATAAAATAAATAAGTCATCTACTTACTTGTTCATATATTTCTACAGCCTTTTCATACTTTTCTAGTGTTGCAGAGAACTGTGCCACTTTCAGCAAGCACTTGTTGGCAGAGCTGTAAAAAAAATGTTGAAAGCAATGATAAAAATGGAAGGAAATCATGACCAATTTTTTATTCATTTGAATTTTGAGAAACGAGCTGAGGTAGCCCAGTGGTTAGTGTACTGACTTCCCAGCTGAGCAATCAAGGTTCAGTCAACAGTTTGTGCTGGATTTTTCCTGATCACAAAATGGCTCCTGGGTACCAGAATATCTTGGAAAGTAAATGCAGCCGAGGTGATGCTGACCACATCATCCTTAGTGTGTCGTTGGTTAACAAAAATATAAACCTAACACCATATTCCTAATATGCCACATTGGTGTAAAAATTGGATTTTCACTTATTTTACTTTACTTGAATATTGAGAAAATATTTCAGCTTGAGACGATAAAATGTTATTCATGACAATAAATGTGGGGAGATGAGACCAACGTCCGGTCAGGTAAAATATACTGATAGGCAAGACAAAGTAATCAGACAATGTTAGTCAGGGTCAGGTTAACATAATGACTTAGACCCTGACCTCACTTCCAAGCAGTACGTCCTAGAAACAGGATATTTCATGGCAGTCTGGCTAATGAGGTGGGTATCAACCTGATCCCAGCAGTAGTGAATGACACGCAGATGGAGCCAAGCATAGCACAACAGTTTGGAGGACCTGGGTCCAGCTTCATCAGAACACTCAGGATGTGAAGAAAGCTACTGCAACCTGCCACTTAATGGCCTTTTCAGGGCGCTCAAACGAGTAATAAAACTTTTATTTTGAAATGAGAACGGGGGTTCGGCAGGGCTGTCTACTATCACCATTACTCTTCCTGCTGGCCATTGACTGGATTATGAAGTTGACATTATCGGCAAGCGACAACGGCATTAAATGGACATTGACAAGACAACTTGAAGATCTCGACTTTGCCGATGATTTGGCTCTTCTGTCCCATACCCACAGCCAGATGCAAAATAAGATGTGTATACTCAAAGGGAGGTCACTACAATTGAGGTTAAAAATACACAGAGACAAAACACAGGTTTTGAAAATAAATGCAATTAACTATGGTAGAATTGGGCTGGGAACTCCCCAACTTCAGAATGTGGAGTCTTTCACATACCTTGGCAGTAATATAGACATAGTAGGACAGAAAACGATGTTCAGTTAAGAATAAGAAGGCGAAAGGAGCTTTCATTGCATTGAGGAATTTATGGAAGTCAAAAGAAATTATTTTTTTCCGTTCACCTTATTTCTCTAATCCCCAAGGTGGTGTGTGTTGCACTGTGCTTTTTATTTTGCGCCTGTCGGCCCAGTGCATCCAACTTCAGCATGCATTTTATGTAAGGGTCTGCTTCCTCCAGCATTTTCTAAGGGTTTGCTTCCACGGGGTAACGACCGGTGCTGTGATGGAGATCGAACCCAACACCTTCAGATTGTGACCACTAGCCCACGCCGTCCACGAAATCCCTTATACATTGATGACATTTAAATATTGCTGCCGACATCTAGTCTTTTTCAGAACATGATGCAGATTTACATTTATTGTCATGTTGTTGTTGTGTGCCCACAATGAGTAAGTTTTTGTTTTAATGGAAATCTTGCCATTACTCCATACATATCGGAGGTCATGCATAGCAGATGCAGCTAGTCTGATCCGCCTTCACATATAGGGACTGCTGCGCCCATCAGATGAGTTCATGTTGCCGAGATAAATGAATTTTTTGGTGCCCTATGCCATGTGACCTTGAGTATCAATACCCTGGTGTGCTGTGTTGGAAATGAGGTTTTGAAATATTGGCCTAATGAAAGAGCTAACAAACTGGTCTTAAGGGTACCCATCGTGGGGACATTGGCAATGGATAGAGGTAAAATTTTGAAGGTGATCAACCAACACCTCTTGCAATCAGTGAGCCAGCAATGCATAGATTGTACAATTTAAAAATTATACAGAGGTCCAGGGGCACCTGAGAGGACAGTGCAGGAGTGTGTAAAAATCAGTGAGCTATGTGAATCATCAGTATCTACACTATTTGCCATTTGTTGAGAGCGGATGTGCACCTATGGCTCTGTCAGGATGCAAAAACATTGATTAAGAACAAAACAGAACAGGCCTATTGATACTTATTTGCTTCAAACGTATATTCTGACCCGCCATAAAAACTAGTTACCTACCAATGCACTACAGACATTATCAAGGTTCTATTGTTTATGTGTTGAACTGGGTAAACGGTAAGGCCATTTGACACTCACGGAAAAACTGGATTACATAGCTGTGATAAGTTACATTAACAAATATTAATAATAATAAGTTTGCTTAGCCGTCTGAGGGTCATTGCATTGATCAGTCACATCCATAACCCACTGCTGCAGCACGGCTCCAGAGCGAGCGGAGGGGGATGCTGCTATCTGCCGAAGTCATACTGTGCAGGGACCTCTTTTATACCTCCAGTCAGTCAAGAGAAGCCCTTTGGCAATGAGGAACGATCTGTAAAGTATCTTGTAAAACAGAGTTTTCTGGTCCAACGGTGTGACTTGACTTGGTTTCGTTCTTTCTCAATCTCCCGCTACCAAACCCTGAAAAGGGCTTAAATAGCAGAATGTAGTCCAGAGAATGGAATGCGTTGTGTCGTAGTTTCACATCCGACTTCAGCAAGCATTTTTTAGTACCGGGTTAGCATTTCTTCTTCGATCCCTTCTCCTAAGCTAGTGTGCTCTGTTGCAGCCTGTTTACCAGGTTAACAAGTTTTTTTCAAAATACAACCACCTACAAGAGCCGCTGGTTGGATACAGACTCTGCAGAGTCTTCTAAACCAGTATAAAGACATTAAGTTAAGTTAAATAACTTCAAACAACAACAAAAAACATTACTACTCTTTATTGTTTATGATGCTATAACGTTATAGTGTGCTGCGAAAGCAAGGACAACAACTGACTAAATCCCCTCTCTAGAGTGAAGCCCATTGGATGTCCACAGGATGCTAATCAATCTTCTTCTTTATCATTGATCAACTGATGCTATGCTTCTAGTCCGGTGAGCTTCACGTCTTCGCTGGTCCTCCACAGCTTTTCAAGCATGGGTTGCTCCCCCAGGCCAGATTGCCTCTCTTTGGTCTGCATAGGTATGGCATTCTTGCAGAATATGTTCTGGTGTTTGCTTGGGTGCTCCACAATCACACGTGGCAGTGTCTTTGAGACAGATTCTGTGGAGGCAGATCTTGAGTCTACAATGTCCTGTTCTGAGTCTGAAGATCTTTTTCTGCCCATCTCTGCCAAGTTTGTCTATGCTGTCATTTTCTGGCTTGTATTCTTTGTGCTGGTCTCTCCATTTTGTCCTCATGGATCGTTTGATGAGTGTCTTTGCTTCTTTATAGCTCTGTGGATGGGGTATCTGCTTGCCGCCAATTCTGGCTTTTACAAGTTCATCTGCTTTCTCAGTCAATCAATCAACCTTATAAGGTTCATGAACACATTATCACTAGAAGGAATACAAGAGGAAATATAACAGTCAGCCTGTTTGGGCTACTCACAATTTTCATGTGTTTTTCCCCATTTCCTTCAGTGTTCTGCCATACATGGTTTCGCGCAGGTTGGTTTTTTTGTCCTTCCTCAACAGTTCCACTAAAAATTATGAAACAATTTTCTTCTGATCAGATGTGTATCTCAAGGGATCCCAAAATAATGATTGAAAAAAAAACGTGCTTCCTCAGTGGTTCTGTTTAGATCAATAGCAAATCTTCACATGTGGCATTTGCTAAGTAACTTTTTATATAGTTTTATGTATTCCTATTTCATTTTGATGTACCGGAATTCAACTTTTTTTTTTCACTGATGTGTTAGCTCATGTGTGTATTATCCATTGGCTTTATAGGCCTTTGGTTATAACGTAGGTTTTGTTCTTGTTTAGGGCCAAGACGCAGCAGTGAATCAGCTGACAGCAATTCATAGCTGGCTGCTTGCATCAAGCTCAGCGAACCATAGCTGACCAAGACTGTATTCTCCACATGGCAGCCCTGGATACAGGCTGCACTAGGTCACTAATGTAGTCTGACCAAGGGATAGGGATTGTAGTTGGAAGGCAAACCTGGTGCTAAACATAGCCAGCAGAAATCGGTTGTTTTGGGCCAGAAGGCACATATAATGCAGCCTCACTGCAAATGTGGACGAAGAAAAAAGTTATTGTTTTTGCCCCAGCTTGGTATCTGAACCATGCTCATTTGTTATTTTACACATGTATTGAATGCATTGCACTAATTCTAAGTTTTTACTCTTGTAAACCAGTAGTAAAACAGGTAAGCACGAAGAAAGCAAGAAAGAGTCAATCATTACCTGTTTGATTCTTCTCCCTTGTAATAATCTGCAGCTTGTTCATAGTTCTGGGCAGCCTGAGAGTAAAATAAATAAACAATATCATATCAATAACGCGGAAAAAAGATGCTGAGCAGCGCATGAGCTGCAGTGGTCAGCGACCCATAGCTAACTGCTAGCGTCAGGGCCAGCGAACCATAGCTGCCAAGACCTTTCTACACCTCCACGCGGTGATCCTGGATAACAGGCTGCAGCAGGTCAGACTGGCTAAGGAGAAGGGATCGAAGAGGGAATGCTAACCCAGTACTCAAAAAATGCTTGCTGAAATCAGATGTGTTGGACCGAAAGGTGCAAATGTCACAGTCAAGCTGTAAACTACGACAACGCATTCCGTTCTCTGGACTACATTCTGCTACTTAAGCCCTTTCAGGGTTTGGTAGTGGGAGATTGAGAACGAACAAAGAAGAAGAAGAAGAAGAAGATATCAATACAGCTCTCCCATGAAACACATTTCATTTTGTCAGTGTTTCTCATAACTTTCTTACTCTGATGACCTTTCTCAAATACTTTGAGTTGTTCAAATACAACTTTGAATTATTTCCATGCATCTATTCATTTTTGTATGAAGTGTTTCTTTTGCAGACATTAATCATTATACTGTTCTTGTCTATCATGTAGAGAAACTAGGTTGCACTATCTTGTTAGACCTGTGGCCCAGTGTATCTAACTTCAAGAAGCATGTGTTTCAGGTTTGCCTTCCTTAGACTTGATTGTCCTGTCTCTAGTGTGCATATACAGCAATAGGTGTTTTGCTTGGTCTAGTCCCTATCCTTTTTTTTTTTTTTTTTGTTTTCGCCTTATTTTTCTAATCCCCAAGGCGTTGTGCGTTGCACTGTGTTTTTATTTTGTGCCTGTCGGCCCAGTGCATCCGACTTCAGCATGCATTTTATGTAAGGGTCTGCTTCCTCCAGCATTTTCTAAGGGTTTGCTTCCCCGGGGTAACGACCGGTGCTGTGATGGGGATCGAACCCAGCACCTTCGGATTGTGAGCCGTGTCACTTAACTAGTAGGCCACGCCGCCCCCTGTCCCTATCCTTTGACCTGTGTGACTTGATAAGATTCTGCTGATAGCTATGACCAGAGTGGTCTGCCGGGGTCTTTGTGTATGACAGGGACAAGAATAGCACCACTGCTTCACAGAGAGCATGTCGTAAGAGGCGACTAACTGTGTGACATGGTATAACACCGGCCATGGTTAAGTAGTTTGTTTAGAGCAGTACTGATGGTACCTAACAGGCTACGGGTCTACTTTGCTGTAGTTTGAGTCAATTAAGATAAGCTCGTACATTGGTTAACCACCCTCCATAAGTGATTGTCCCAACGCAGTGGGGTAATAAGCTGCTTGAGCCTAGACTGCTAAGCAGGAAATTCTTCTCCCGACTACATCCAGCTCATACCAGAACTGGAATCTGCACAGGGGCATCTGTGCCTGTAGAAGTACAGGTCAACTAAGAACCTAAGAAGAAGATAGCTATGTGGACATTAAACAGAAAATTCATTTATAAACTTTATAAAAACTCACTTCATTCATTTTTCCTCTTTTGTTTTCACTAGCCGAGTTACTTTATATCCGTAAACCAAAGTTTATGCATTAAAATAAGGTGATTTAACACTGCAGTTCTATTCAATAGTTCATATAAAAATACAGATATATAATTAACATCATGATAGTAACAGACTGAAAAAACATACCTTCTCTACATCTGACAACTCAGTCTCATATATTTCAGCTACGGTAATGTGATGTTTAGCAGCAATTGAAAATCGACCCTGCATAAAATACATATATTCTAAAAGTTATCACCATTTCTTCATTCAGTTAATAAGATTTCTTTTTAAATGTAAAACTGTAACAAAAGCGTGACATTTTTCACTCTTATTACTGTGCCTTAAATGCATGTAACACAGTATGTCTTTAGAAGGAACAGAAGGGGAAAAATGGAAAAGAGTGTTTAATAATGTTTAAAATGACACATGATCATAAAAATCAGTTTTGTATAATGACAACAATAAAAACAAAATCCTAACAATAACAGAGATCATCATCATCATCTCGTTTTATTTGGATATACGCGCAGGGTCACATAACAGAGTGGATGGAGCTCTATGATCAATCAGGGTCAAGTGAAACATACTGATCAAGACTCAAGTCCACGATTGTGCTTCCTGGAAACAGGTTGTGTCAAAGCTGTCTAGCCAATGAGATGGGAAACGACACTATAATTCCCACAGTGGTGAGCTTGCTGAGGAGCCATGCACTGCACTACAGCCAGTGGAGATCTCAGTCCACCTTTTCAAATACTCTTCAAGATGAAAGAAGAGCCAAAATAATCCACCACCATCATCAAGAGTTAAATTAATTCAAGTATGTTTAGCTGGCACAACAACAGCAACAAAATGGATCCAGGAGCCCTTTACTGGGAAGGGAAGAACTAGGCCACTGCACCTTCATGCATGTAGGTAATGGCGACTAAAGCTAACAACCTCATCATGGTATAAAACAAATTGCTACAGATAAAAAAACAACTGTGATTGATTGATTGATTTTGATTGCCAACAATGAGTAAATCTACTCTTTATGATACTGAAAATGGCATTAAGTGGTGGGTTGTAGTAGTTTTCCTCATATCCTGAGTGGGCTGATGAAAGTCGACCGGGTCCTCCAGGTGGTTGTTGTGCTATGCTTGGCTTCATCTGCTGTCACTCACTACTAAGGGGATCACGTCAATCCTTCACCCCGTTAGCCAGGCTGCCATGAAAACAGCCCGTTTCCAGGGAGGGCTACTAGTAAGCTGAGGATCTTGGACAGTATATAGCATAGCTTGGCTTCGTTCGTTCTCAATCTCCCGCTACTAAACCCTGAAAGGGCTTAAGTAGCAGAATGTAGTCCAGAGAACGGAATGCGTTGTGTCGTAGTTTACAGCTTGACTGCGATATTTGCATCTTTCAGTCCAACACATCCGACTTCAGCTAGCATTTTTTTAGTACCGGGTTAGCAATCCCTCTTCGATTTCTTCTCCTTAGCCAGTCTGCCTTGCTGCAGCCTGTTATCCATGATCACCGCGTGGAGGTGTAGAAGGGTCTTGGCAGCTCTGCTTCGCTGACCCTGACGCTAGCAGTCAGCTTTTGGCTGCTGACCACTGCAGCTCATGTGGTTAGTATATTATGCCTGACCCTGACTAACATGTCTGATCAGTATGTTTTGCCTGATCCTGACTAACATGTCTGATCAGTATGTTGTGCTTGACCAGATTTAGTCTTCCTCCCAATAAAATGATAGTTATAGTCGTTCCCTTTCTTTGTTAACTGTCCACGTTTGCATGATTTTGGATGATGTCATCATTAGGTCAGATTGCTCAAAAATGGTGTGCACTCCAGAAGAAAGACAAATATGCTATTCTTTAACGTAAGACTTCTGTGCTTAACATCAACTGTCACAGAACAGTCCCAACCTAAATCCTGTTGACTATGTAATTTGAGGACTAATGGTTCAAAAAGTGCATAGCTCAAAGATACAACACTGAGTTAATACAATGAATTTTTGGCACTTGGAATAAAACTCCATCTAACCACAATTGACATGGCAATTGCCAAATGGTGCAAACGTCTGAGGGCTTGTGTTTCAGCAAATGGAGGACAAAATGAAATGGCCAACATTTGTGTTACCTAATTATGTGCAATTGTACGAATGTCCATTACCCATTACATTTCGTCAACTAATAATCATTTTATATATGATGTGACATATTTTTTAAAAACCATAATCTCTACTATGGCAGTATTGAACACATCACAGTTTTGGGCAAATTGTCCATAATATCTTAATACAGAGCCAAGATGCAGCAATGCATGAGTTGATAACATTAGCAACTCAGCTGGCTGTTTGCATCAGGGTCAGCACTAGTCACTAGTGTAGTCTGGCCAAGGAATATGGACCAAAGTGGGAAGGCAAACCCGGTACTCAGCTCAGATAAGGCAACTGAAATTGGATGTATTGGGTCTCCAGACCAGTATGTTTTTTCCTGACCAAAGTATCTGAGCTTTCTCCTTGTGCTGTTGTCTATAAGTCAATTTTCTTTTACACTCAGTTTCAGTATCTTTCTTTAGCATTTCACTTTGAAAGATGGTATACACAGACAGACAGACAGATAAATAGCTTAAAATGTAATCTATGCATTATTACATGTGTTGGACAAAAATTGTTAACCGAAATAAATTCACTGAAATTTAGTAACACGAAAATGATATGAAATAAAGGATAGCAGTTCTTAGCAAGTCATGGAATAATCACATAATGTTGAAAGGCAAATTAATAGCTTCTTCTTCTTCGTTCGTTCTCAATCTCCCACTACAAAACCCTGAAAGGGTAAGTAGCAGAATGTAGTCCAGAGAACGGAATGCAAAAGTTTACAGCGTGGCTGCGATATTTGCACCTTTTGGTCCAACACATCCGACTTCAGCTAGCATTTTTTTAGTACAGGGTTAGCATTCCCTCTTCAATCCCTTCTTCCCTAGCCAGTCTGCCCTGCTGCAGCCTGTTATCCAGGATCACCGCGTGGAGGTGTAGAAAGGTCCTGGCAGCTATGGTTCGTTGGCCCTGACGCTAGCAGGGTCACTAACCACTGCAGCTCATGTGCTGCTCAGCATCTTGATCCCAAAATTAATATATGAAATATATAAAAAAACATGAGGTAGAGAGGTGACAAATATTAAAAGAAGAAAACGTATAAACATACCATATCTGTGTAAATTTCTATGGCCTTGTGAATCGCACCAACAGCAGCTGTTAACAAAAATTTTCATGTATCTCATTAGCACAAATTATAATAAACTACATATTCACAAATAAAATCTTCATTAAATTATCATTTTTTTTTAAATAACACAAAGCCATAAACGTCCTCATGTAGCTTAACGATTGGTATATAATGATGATAGTTCTCAACAACATTAAGTGTCTAGTGCTGTTTATAAATTCTGTTGTTGTTTTCTTCCAAATCATAAATCTCTATAACTTCCTGTTTCTAGTGTTTATTTATCAATTCTATTGCTGGCTTTCTTATAAGACATATCATAAATCTCTGTAACTTCACGTCTCTAATTCTGTTTATCATTGTCGTCTTCTTCTTTTGCGTTTGTTCTCAATATCCCGCTACCAAGCACTGAACAGGCTTTTGCAAGTAGCAGGATGTAGTCCAGAGAACGGAATGTATTGTGTCGCTAGTTTAAAGCTTGACTGCGATATTTGCACCTTTCGTTCCGACACATTCGTCTTAGGCAGGCTGTTTATCAATTCTGTTATTGACTTGTTTCTATGCCCTTACATTAGCTAAACAAAGCATTCCTTAATAAAAAACAATATCAATAAATGAGCTGCAAGTTTCAATCTAATTCTTTTTTCCCCCCAATAACATGTCTTACTTTCATCATACACTTATGTTGAACACCCAGTTCATAACAACCAGATAATTATTCATCATAGAAAACAAACTTTCCCACACTCAGTTCTTCTTCTTCTTAAATCTTTGGTCAGTGATCAGCAATGTGGTCAGTAACCATCACGCCTGATTGTATCTTTATGGGCAGCAACAAACTCCTTCCACTTCATCAGGTCTGCTGCCATTCTTCATGTGCTACTACAGTGCTGATTCATGATTTCCATTTCAGCTTCTGTGGTTATTCCCAAAGCTGCCCTAGGATAATATATCTTCCCTCTGGGGTTCATATCATGGCGATTGGAGGGAAATGGTTAGTGACATGGCTCACAATTCAAATATGCATATGATCGAATTCAACAAGATAGAGCCCTTATAGGAAGTAAATCCATTTTAAAATGTGTACTGAATATAGACTTACACATTTGTTTTATAGATTACATTAAGGCTTCTGACTGCGTAAAACACAAAATACTGTGGAACAGCATTAGAGACATGGGGTTCCCAATGCAGCAGACGCATCTAATCGAAACATATCAAGAGCAATAAGCAATGGTTAGAATAGCTGTTGAAACAGACTGGCATAAAGTGCAAAAGGGAGTAAACAAGAAAGCATACTCTCACTTTATCTATTCAACATCATTGCAGAAGCCATTATGAAAAATGTCAAAAACAAGCAAAATTATGAAATTTTTGACCACTTTACAATCAGCAGAAATGAAATATCAAACTCAGACATGCAAATGCTGTTATCATCTCAAAGTGCTCAGAGGGACTAGAACAGATGATCCAATCTGTTAAACAACATAGAAATGAACAAAATCTTTACCTGAAGACCAGCAAAACCAAAATAATGACCATCATTAAAGCAAAATACAGACCTAATGTTACTCTAGAAAAGAAAGAAATTGAAAATGTTACATGGTTCTCATATCTAGGCTCAATTATAAACAACAGTGTAGACTGCTGAACAGAAATCAGGAGAAGAGCAGCCATGGTAATGCAGATGTTAAATAAAATGAGAAACATATGACAGAACACGAACAAAACAACAAACATGCATCTTCCCTGTGGGAACGTACGGATTAAAACATGAACCATCATATAAATACTAAAGAAGAAATGTGATGCACTTTTTTCTTGCAATTTCACAATCGTTTCTTTGCTCCATTCCTGTAGTATTTTTTCTGTCTGTCAGATTTGTGTGAATAATAGAATGAATGCTAATTTGGGGCCAATTTTAAAAAGCTAATCGTTCAGGCTGTTATGGTCTAGAGTTTTTCCATTCTTCAGCCCTTTGATAGATGTGATAATTTCATCTCTTCAAGGATGATCATCTCGCAGTAAAGTTAGTTATTATGTTGTGTTCTGATGCAAGTAATTGTGTTCACATAGTCAGCAGTGTTGGCCCTGTGCGATAAACCTTCAAACCTAGAAAACCCGGGGTACCAACTTTTGTCTGACCCATACCTTCAAAGACCTGTACAGCTTGTGTCAGAAGTGAAATTCCCACAGGTATAGCTCTGGGGTTTGACAAGCTACAAACCTCAACACTGTAAAGGCACAAGTACTGATGGTCTGTAATCTACATACAATAATATATCATTACAGAAAATATATTAATCCGTGATTGATTGGCATCCTGTAAGTCTCGAGTGACAATGGACTTCATGCTAGAGAGGGAACAGTCAGTTGTTGCTCTATCTTTCACCGCAAATGTTTATAGTCTGCATCTTATCTTCCTCTGCCTGCAGACCAACACACAAAGCCTGCCTCCAGCCAGATCTGTCTTTGGCAACTTTCTCCCAGTTGCAGGTGTTCATATCTAAGGCCTTCAGGTCATGCTTACAAACATCGTTGTAGCGGAGGAAGGGTCTACCTTTTTTAAGCTTGCCTGTGGTCAGCTCTCCATAAATGATATCTTTTGGTATTCGCTCATTCTCCATTCTGCCTACGTGACCAAGCCACCGCAAGCAGCGCTGGCGAAGAATCGTAACTAAGCTGACAATCTTTGCACAGTCCAACACTTCGTTGTTAGTCACCCTATCACTCCATGAAATTCCAAGTATATGTCTCAAGTATTCCAAGTATTTTTGTGTACTCCGCAAAAATACGATTGAAAGGTAACATTTTGGTAATATATGATATGATTCAACCTTTAAATACAATTCTACTGGTGTGTAGGATGGCTGGAATCGTATTATTACCAAATCTAGTTCATACAGCGCCTGGTCAATAATAATGTCAATCAATGTTCATTTGTGTACTTTCCGAACCAAGAATTGGTAACGTCGATGGAATGTGTATCAATGAACATAGAGTACAATTTCAGTAAAATTCATCCGTAATCAACAATTTAATTGGTCATCCCAAACAACTATATTGACTGTCAAAACCAAACTTTTAAACCATTTTGAATATTTAGTTTTAAACAAAGCAAACAAAACAGAGGTACACAAATACCATGTGGATCTCCTTTCCTGTAGCAGTTCCCTGCATCAACATAATTTGTGGCACCATCATGCTTGCTACCCATAACTAAATGAAGTTGAGCTGCATCTTCAAATGCTTTACCTGCCTCTGAAAATAAGAACACATTTTTTTATTATCTGTACTTTGTTTTCATAACTTTAACATTTGCTAAAATTTACATAAGGTGTAAAAGAAAACATATATAAGTCATGTGTCCCAGAAGAAGTCCTTTTAGTCATAACATAGGCTTATTTCTTGTTTTCGTTCCTTTGAGGTATTTGAGACACTTTGTATATGTTTTTTAAACACTTTATTTTAATCCACAGTACAGGCCTTATTTTTATTTTAAAAGCTACATACAAAATAGCTATAATCCTATGCATCCTAAGTAATAAAAAGCTGCACGCTAATTTTTGTGTATTTTTATTTGAAGCTTCACATTTTCGCTACTTTGCGTGGCATAAAAATCAGTGAACTAAAGAGAGTTGCCATGGGACTGACAACTTCATCATGCAAAATAAAAGTGCAACAGAAACCAGCTCTACAGTTAGTAGCACATAAAAAGGTTTAAAGTATTGAGGTCAAAGGCTATAAGAATAAATATAGGAAGGATGATCTGACTTGTGATTTTACTTCCTGCTGCTGTCCGAGTATGGGGGAAGGTAGGTAGTGTATTGGGTAGAAAATTCCCTATTTATTTTTAGTTCTTGTCCAGATAGTAGCTAACAGCCTGCCATTTTCACTTGTCAACCACCATGGGTTTTTTCCCATGTACAGTGTGCATACACTGGACTTTTGAGTCTATCGTCCATCTCTGATAGGGTTACGTGCTTGATTTCACTTCATTGGAGACCACTAGCTGCTTGAAACGTAGATTTGTGTGTTTTTGTTATTTCTATTCGTGTTTGCCTTATTTCTCTATTCCCCAAGGTGGTGTACGCTGCACTATGTTTTTATTTTGCGCCTATCGTCACAGTGCATCTGACTTTGACATGCATTTTATGTAAAAATCTGCTTCCTCCTGCATTCTCTAAGGGTTTTTTTTCCGAGAGGTAGCAGCCGGTGCTGTGATGGGGAGAGAACACAGCATTTCGCATTGTGCACCGTGTAACTTAACCACTAGGCCATGTCATCCCTGAAAGTGGGTTTCAAACACCCGTCGTTTTATGCTTTCATCTTGAGAGGTGTCTTACCTCTCTGCTTTAGTGGCCTCCTTATACTCTGGCGGAGTGAAATTGAGACAAGATTGTAAAACTAATAATGTAATTTAAACAACCAAAACACTTACGTGTCCATTTTTTTACCATTTTGAACGCATTTGCAGCTCTGGTATACAATTCACAAGCTTCCTCTTGTTTTGAACCTCCTCCACTATTTCAAAGATAAAGGTTTTCAAAGATGTAAAATTCATTATCAGATCAGCAAGGCATTTAAACAAACAAAAGAGGTCAAAGATAAAGCAACGATTCATAACTGGCTGCCTGTGTCAGGGTCAGCAAACCCTCCTACAAGTGGTGACCCTGGAAATAGGCTGCACTTGTGTTGTCTGGCTAAAAAAATAGGCATCGCAGGGGGAAGACACACCCAGTCATAAAAATGTAACTGGATGTATTGGACTGAAAGGTGCAGATATCGCAGTTCTTTTCAGGATGAACACCAAAGACAAAGAACAAACAACCAAAAAACGTTTACAAAAAAAACTGCATACTACTGCAGTAAGCTTCTTCATTTTTTTCGTTGTTCTTTCTCAAACTCCTGCTACCAAGCCCTGAATAGGGCTTTGCAATTAGCAGGGTGTTGTTTGGAGAATGGAATGCGCTGCATCGTAGTTTACAGCTAGACTGCAATATTTGCACCTTTAGGTCTGATACATCCGACTTCAGCAAGACATTTTTTAGCACTGAGTTAGTCTTCCCTCTTTGATCCCTTCTCCTTAGCCAGACTGCCCTGTTGCAGCCTATTATCCAGGATCACCACGCGGAGGTGTAGAAGGGTCTTGGCAGACCTGGATCGCTGGCCCTGATGTTAGCAGTCAGCTATGGGTCGCTAACCGCTACAGCTCATACAGTGCTCAGTGTCTTGATCCCACTGAAGTAAGTTGTTATTTGCAAATGCCCACAATGAGTAGGTTACTCTTTTGTGCGCCTTGAGATTGCGTGTTTTGTTTCACATTTTCAGTTAGTATTTTATTAAGACTTTTTGCAACTTTTATAGCATTACTTAACTTTTGCCATAAAAGCTTTCCTTACAGGGAAGTCCTTCAGTTTAGCTATTTCATATTTTCTTTGGTTGTTTTTTTTTAATATTTATGTTCAAGAAGCACAGTTAGCCAAACTGGTCAAGAAATTTTGCCCAAAATTCAAAATTATACTTAGCCAAACACACCATGATTTTGTCTTCTTGTATCCTTTTCACAGAATATGAAGCATAGGAGAAATGCGCATGGTTGAATGATTTCTTAACTGAACGTATTTATACTGGTTAAGAAGACTCCACAGTCTGTTAACAACCAGTTTTTTTTTGGAGGGTGATTTAACCGATGTGCGAGTCCATCTTTATAGAATCAAACACTAGAGCTAAGTAGACCCACAGACAGTTAGGCGCCATCTATAGCTGCTCTTAACAAACCACCTGGGGAAAGGTTCAAATAAATTGGGTAGGTTTTTAACATGAATTTTGTCCAGACAGCGGCAATTAAGCCTACTCTTTACTATTTCCAACTGCCAACGAATTTTTAACGTGCTCGACACTGAAGAAGAGAGTCCGATCTCCCTACCCTGGGAATTTTTACCAGAAGATTCACGTGAACAAAATGTTGGTCTCCACAGTGATTCAAACACGCGACCTCCGGGGCACCCGAGGCGGACACTTTACCTCAAGACCACTGAGGGCAGCGGACTGAATCCCTGGTAAGACATATGTTGTTTTTCTGTTGTGGATGAAATAAACAAAAATAGCCTGCACAGGATGTGGCGACTGGCATTAATGGCAGTGGTGAAGCCTAGGGCAACAAACTACAGACGCCCTTTTTCCTCCTTTAGGAAATGCTGAATGTGTAACTGTGTTCATGTAGCGATGGTTTTTGCTAGCCACTCGTAAGTCAATTTAATATACTTTCATACTAAAGGTCTAAATACTTGATACAAAATACAGTAACAATTAGTCAAAGTCAAAGCAGTATATAATTATAAGGCAAGGCTAAGCCTGCCTAAGGCATTCTATGCTATGGATGATATCTTATTTTATCTATTCTTCCTGTGTTCAGCTCAGGCGGCTACGACACCTTACCCGTGACTAATACATACTAATTAACCAAACCAACAGCTTCATCCTAACAATAACTAACATCACCTTGCCTCCAATCTTCAAAGTTTGAATCAAACTTACCCAAATAATGACGAAAACACTTTTTTGGACGATTTCAACTTTTTCTCTGCCTCCGCGATCAACATGACTCCTTTCTGCTCTTGATCCGCCATATCGTTATGTTAACTTACAATAAATGTGTGTGTTCAAATAAATGTGGATTGCTATTTATGATAAATTACACAGCAGACAACAAATATGAGACTGCAACTATAGGTGGACTGCTATTTATGGCAAATTACAGCACACCACAACGACATGATAACAAACAAGACTTTTTGTAGATCCAATTCCGGTTGTGAAAGCTTCCGCCCTATTATACAAAGGGAACTAACAACAATAATTAAAAGGAACCGGTGGGAGTGCGGTTAGAATAGCATGCAAGCTCATAGTCCGAATGTCAGAGAATGAGCCCCGGTAAGAACCGAGTTGGATTATAAAGGGATTCAATACATGTACACTGTGCGGGGATTGTCGAGGCAATTTATATTTGTTATTAAGCTCTATACCCCTCTCCCCGCAAGTCTCCTCCTGAACCCCAGCTTCCATCATCAACTCAGAAAAAACATTAAATAAGCTTGATGATTTAAATAAAAAACATCCCTCCCTTACTTCTTTTTGAGACTGGACTTGTTATTCTCTCCTTGAGTGCAATATTGGTCGTTTGATTTTTTTATAAAAGTTCTGTATTAGTTTAACTATTGTTCTACCCACCTTAAGATCTTCCAAAATGAGTGGAAGTTTGTGTCAAAGGCCTTTTCAAAGAATAACGCAGTCATAGAGCTATACCCTTCCTGTTCGACCGCTCTCTGTCTCTATGTCTTTCTCTGTCTCCATGTCTCCATTTCTTCCTCTATCTTGATATTAGAGTTATCTTGCTGCCGAAGACGGGTGTGTCGGATCGAAAGGTGCAAAAATTGCAGTCAAGCTGTAAACTAGCGACACAGCGCATTATGTTCTCTGGACTACATACTGCTCAGGGCTTGGTAGCGGGCGATTGAGAACGAACGCAGATGAAGAAGCAGCAGAAGTAGAGCTATCGTACGATATTGATTACAAACAACTGCATTCTATTTTTTTTTTAAATTGAGATTACCACCGATGATGTATAATCCATAGGACTTATGCCTCCGTGTCACTGCTACTCGCTTGTATATTAGGTACAGGGCGCAAGGTTAGCTGTTCAAAAGGAATAGCCTGAAGTCTTACACCAAGGTGAGTAAGACCACAATTTTGAATCTCCTGTTCGATAACTGCTGCGCCCTTAACATTGGCTCAGAACAAGATATGCAGTCCATCATGACTGAGTTTTCAGTGGCGTGGAATAACTCTGGTCTCACGATCAAGACTAGCAAAATGAAGAAACTCTTTCAGACTGCTCATGGGAAGCCGTACATCGAACCAACCATTAATATACAGAACTAACGTCTCCAGGAATATAGCTTCAGTGCCTTTACCAGAGAGACGAATTTTAGCTCATGTCAACAGCAAGATTGCAAAGGCGAGCTCTGCGTTTGGGAGGCTGCCATAAGCGTTTGGAGCCGACAAGGCATCAGTGTCATCACCACGGTAAAAGTGTATCGTGCGATAGTATTATCCATTCTGCTGCATGTCTGCGAAACATCAATAGTGTGTAGTAGACACTCCAAACAGTTAACTAGTTTTCATTTGAGCTATTTGCGTAGACTGCTCAGAATCAGATGGCAGAACAAAGTGTTTAGCTCTGAAATTCTTTGCACTTCACACGTGTTGAACATCCAATACGCTTCAGTAAAAAAAACCCAGTTAATGGGGACGGCACATGTTATATGCATGCCCGATGAACGGCTCTCCAAGCAGCTTAACGTTTTAATACTGGATTAGAAGACTCATCAGTCTGTAGACACCCAGTCACATTTGCATTACCCTGCTTTTAAAGCTATGCACATCCAATTTATTCTTAAATGCATTAACTGTCTCTGCCTCCACTACCTCCTGGGGTAATGCATTTCAAGCATTCACCACTCTCTGGCTAAAAAAATATTTCCTAATATCTAACTGGACCGTTCTTTAATTAATTTGTATCTGTGGCCTCTTGTTCTCTTAACTTAACTTAACGTCTTTATACTGGTTTATAAGACCCTACAGAGTCTGTATACAACCAGTTACATTTACATCACCTTGCTCTAAAAGCTATTTGCATCCAGTTTATTCTTAAATGCATTAACTGTCCCTGTCTCCACTACCTCCCCTGGCAATGCATTCCAAGCAGACACCACTCTCTGACTAAAAAAATATTTCCTAATATATAATCTGGACCTCTCTTTAGTCAGCTTGTAGATATGCTTTCTTGTTATTGTGGGAGTGGCCGTATTGTAAAAAACTTGTTATAGTCTAATTTATCCATTCCTCTGATCATCTTATAAACCTGTATTAACTGTATTAAGTCACCGCGAATTCTTCTCTCTTCTAGACACAGTATTCCAATCTAGGTCTAACTAATGCTTTAGACAGTTTGACTATCACTTCCTTGCTCCTATGTTTAATATTTCTTTTTATCATACCTAAAATTGCATTTGCCTTTTTCACTGCTACCTTCACTTGCTCACTTCTCGTTGGTGGTTGTATTTGTGAAAAACTTGTTACAGTCTAATTTAACCTTTCCTGTGATTATCTTATAAACCTGTATTAAGTCACTTCGAATTCTTCTGTTTTCTAGACACTGTAGACCGGTTTTTCTGAGTCTTTCCTTGTAACCGTCATTCTGGAATTCCACTATCAGTTTTGTCGCTCTTCTTTGTATAATTTCCAGCATGTTTATATCTCCTCTACGATAAGGACTTCACACCTGTACACAGTACTCCAATCTAGGTCTAACTAATGCTTTATACATCGAGGAGGCTCAGAGAAAGCCTGCCACCTGAAAGAACAGAACGTACGACTCCACAGCCGACTCCTCACACGTGTGTCCAGTGCAGCAGAGTTTGACGTACCAGGATTGGTCTTTACAATCATATTAGAACACATCTCGCAGCAAAAGTGTGATGCTGTTGTCATCCTCATTTACGATTAGGAACTATATTTGAAAAATTGTGTTCAAACGATGAAAAAGTAATTACTGGAGTGTTTTCTTGCTACTCTGAAGAGTTCAATGGGTGTATCAACTTTTACTGCTATTTTATTATATAGAATTGGGTTTAGTGCAATGTCAAATTCTTCTCTTGTTATTGACAAATTCTTCTCTTGTTATTGACAAATTCTTCTCTTGTTATTGACAAATTCTTCTCTTGTTATTGACAAATTCTTCTCTTGTTATTGACAAATTCTTCTCTTGTTATTGACAAATTCTTCTCTTGTTATTGACAAATTCTTCTCTTGTTATTGACAAATTCTTCTCTTGTTATTGACAAATTCTTCTCTTGTTATTGACAAATTCTTCTCTTGTTATTGACAAATTCTTCTCTTCCAAATTAGGCTCATTACGCCTAACAAATGGCAGAAAAATAACACTGGCAGTGGCAACTGGAAAATTCTCAAGCAATTTCAAAGCGGAGGCAGAGGCACTGAAGGCTGCAGTAGAAGCAATGCTGACGGGCGAAAGCAATGAAAGCCAGATAGTCCTGTTTACAGATGCCCTGTCCGTGGTTACAGCACTAAAAAGCCAGAAAAATACTGAACTTAATGATTTAAGAGCACTACTCTGTCAACTATGACAGCAGTCCGCACCAAAAAGAGTAGTGGTACAGTGGGTTCCATCCCACTGTAACATTCAAGGCAACGAGGAGGCAGACAGACTGGCAAAAGACGATGCAAGATTACCACAACCAGATTCTAGTGTGACCTACGAAGAGTCCAAATGGTTTATTAGGGCCAGATACATGGCCAAATGGGAAACAGAGCATACTGGCTACACAAAAAATGATGCCTATTACCAGTTGAGCAGAAGAGAGCAGGTCGTGGTCTTCCGACTCCCCACAGGCCACAACAGACTGAGGTACCATCTATTCAATAAACTGAAGATAGGTGGCACTGACGAATGCATCTGTGGTACAGGGAAAATGACCGCCGAACATATGCTGCAAAATTGCCCGACATACGAGGACCAGAGAAAGCACATGTGGCCATCACCAGTGCCAACACTAGACAAGCTCTATGGCAGTATCGACAGCCTCAGAATGACAGCTGCTTTCTTCGAACAAATACAAGTTGACGTCTGACAGCGTACGAAGAAGAAGAAGAAGAAGAAGACTCATTACAAATTTGGTCAACTTGAATGTTGTAGTATTCATAATAATACAGGTCTGTTGCCTATTCTCTCAAACTCTCCATTGTATTCTGTGACTGAAGAGATATATGCCATCATTAAACTTTAGGTGGATGAGCATTTCTTCATATATGTTGATGCCTTTATCTTCCCAATTTTGTTTTCTAAAGAATTTTCAAAGAGCCGCTATGAAGTGTTTAAGGGAGATTGTATCACCTTGATGAACGAAGTGTTGTAACGTTATGTCCGATATCCGGTAAAATGGAATAATCTCTGCTGATCAGGCCTTATGTATCTCTTTTATCAGCTGGGCATACGTTTCTTCCATACCCTGATTTGCATTTATCACTGCAGTTATTTCAGTGCAGTAACAGGCTCTATCGAAGCCCACAAACACAAGATATAGAGGTATATACTTCCCGTGCCCTCTCCGTTTACTTGTTAATTGTGTGAATGTTGTCAGTGTTGAGTAGCCCCCCTTTTTGCTCTCGAGTTTAATGTTGATAAAATTGCTTCTCTAATACGTTCACAATCACGTGCACGTGGATGAAAGTAAATAGGTCGGACTGTAGTTTGCCAGTTTTTCTACCTACTATTTTAATTAATCAAAATTGTTTTTGATGTTTTCCATTTGTCAGGGATTTTACCTTCACTAACCAATTTATTTAATAATTTAGCAAGCTGTAGTGTTCGTGTTTCCCTTCTATAGTGATTCCATCTAGTCCTACGGTTTTTTCTTCTTCATATTTCAAGTGTTTGCCTGCATGCATCATCTTTTCCGTTTCGACATTCTGCATCTACACACATTCTATATTTCGTGCTTTTTTGTTGACTACAGCCTTTGATTCGAAGAGGTCGGTGTAATATCTCTCTTACTCTATTTCCGATTTATCCATCATGATGTAATATCTCTCTCACTCTATTTCCGATTTATCCATCATGATGTAATATCACTCTCACTCTTCCGATTTATCCATCATGGTCGAGCCGTTTTCATTCTTTAAAGATGGCATACGCCATTTTGACGGATGAAGATAGTTTTTATATTTGGTGATGCTATTTTTTTTACCTCGGCTGCTTTGAAAAGGTTTTGCAATATATGCTGCTTAGTCTACTTTGAGTCTGTGACATATCTGCGCGTTCAGCTCGTATAGCCTGATCGTATTGAATAGGTCACTCGTTGCCTTTGAGCCTTCTCCTAGTCGTAATATTTTATTGTTTTTGGGTGTCAGCTGACTGTCAGGTAACCTGACTGTATTTTGTTGATTTGATTTGGGAAGCACCAGGTCCACATTTTCGAAGCAACTTTCTGGCAGTTGGTGTTCATGACAATTATTTTGTGCATGTCAGAAAAGACAGTTAAGCGCTGTCCTTAAATTTCTTGTGTAGAAAAAAATCCAAAGTAAATCACTCGATTGGCTGCTTCGGTCCGACACTCGCATTAAAGTATCTCCTATTATGATGATTTTTTTAATAGGACGGTTGTTGTAGCAGTTGTTTTAACATTTCATACAAAATAACAATATTGTCATGGACAAACCCTCTGTGATGCGCATATCACTGCATGCTGAGGAGTGGATTTGCCTGATTACTGACTTTTAGTTTTAGTGCTGCAATTCTGGAGCTGACAATTTGACAAATTGAACATTTGGTGCATAGCATTGACAACAAAAAAGCTAACTCCATCGATGTGATATTGTCCATCTCCATTGCTAGTGTGGATTTCGCCCTCAACGTCAAGCCATTTGAAGTGCCATTCAGTCTGAGCACGGGTTTCGCTGAGTCCAATGATGTCGTGGTTCAGATATTTCGGTTCTGTTCTGTTCCTAAGAATCTACATCACTGTACTTCGGGCATACACACAGATGCCCATTTGCGATGGTTGTGGATACTGACGGTTTTTTTCAGCTCGTTGGTTGTACACATGTCTGCACAATTTCTCTTACGCACCAGTCCGCTCGAACCTTATTCGAAATCAAAGATCTGCAGTATATGAATAGCTGATTCATTTATTGGGGGGGGGGGGGGGGGTCGTCATCTAACAGGCGGTCCTGATAAACTTCAAATTGTTAGTCCTATCCATATCCTATGTACCCGTAATTGGTGCATGCGAAGATGTTTTATCAGCTTTTCGTTTGTCTGTAACCCCAAAATAACCATGACCGTAGATTCTTACCAACCTCTTCAGGTTTGATACCTCAATATATGCCATCCACTCATGCCTTTGCCAGTCCATCTGTACCTTCTAAATCAAGGATTGGGATTATGAGTCTGAAACGATGCCTGTCTCTGTTAAAGAAGTCCGAGATAGTAATCGTATAGACGCTGTCACTGCTTCTATCTCTATTCTCTAATTGGAGGATTCTCAACATGAACCGCTCTGCTCAACGAAGACTAGTCCTCTCACTCCAGTCGAGAAGCCCCAACTATATATCTCACTTCGTAGAACCGATCAATCGGTACGTATAATGCCGTCACTATACTGCATGGTAACATTTATAAGTTTGTTAATATCGAGCTTTGCTCTCCCGTTACACGACTCTCTACATTGAGTGGCATATTACTAGATTGTCAGATATTTAAGACTTTCAGTTAGTTCTTTGCTGCATGTATTAAATTCCACTTCTGGTGATACTATTAGACTTGCTTCTATTCGTGTTTTGTCCATGTAAATGTTGAACAGCAGTTATAAAAGCACATAACCCTGTCGTACTCTTGTGGTCATTACAAAAGCAAGTGGAATTCTAATTCTAATTACATTTGTTATTTAAATGGTACAGTACTTTGACATTATCAAATATTTGACCTTGTATTTCATAGTCCTCTAATATTGTCGAGGATGTAGTCATATCTACTCTTTCAAAAGCTTTCCCATGATCTATATCATAGGCGTCTCAGTGTCTGTAGACCACACTGTCTCCCGTATATCGACACTGTCTGCTATGATTGTAAAGGCCGATCCTGATCTAGAAATGTTGTTTAAATCATTCTCATGTTATATTGCTCTTTCGCTAAATTGTGTTAACTTCCGTACGGAATCCAAATCTATTATTAAGTTGGAAAATTCCTTTAATTATCATCTTTATAAAATATTTAGATTGTTTTCCCATTCTTAAATTATTCACACTCATTCAGCAGGTCTATTGGTTTGCAGAGGTCACAATTATTTTCAACTAAATGATAGTGGGGCTCGGGATCAAGAGGCTGAGCGACCAATAGCTGACTGCTAGCGTCAAGGCTTGTGAACCAGAGCTGACAAAACACTTCTACACCTCCACGCGGTGATCCTGGATAACAGGATGCAACAGAGCAGACTGGTTAAGGAGAAGGGATCGAAGAGGGAAGGCTAACCCGATACTTAAAAAATGCCTGCTGAAGTCGGATGTGTCGGACCGAAAAGTGTAAATATCGCAGTCGAGCTGTAAACTACGACACAACGCATTCCGTTCTACGGACTATATTCTGCCACTTAGACCCTTTTCAGGACTTGGTAGCGGGAGACTGAGAACGAAGTCGTCAATTCATCATTGGGCTCAGTATAATTCAGCACTGCTAAAGAGTTTAGTTTTGAGTGTTAGTTCATTTTTAAAATAGTATACGCGCCTTGTTTTAACCCCTTCCGTGTCCGGAGTACCTTGTCATATATCATTTGTCAACTGTTCTGCCTCGCATATTGCCCTGTCGCTCCCCTCAACATATCATCCCTATTGCATGTTTCCAGAAGGTTTGAGTATTACATCCGGCGGTTTGGGTCTTGTGCTGCTCCTCAGCCGCATATCTCATCATCCCTGCACTCCCTCATGCTGAAGTTTGATGCACTGAGCCGATAGGCGCAAAATCCCCCCCCCCCCTCCCCCCACATCTTTTTTAGTTCTTCCTGCATCGTGATGTACCAGGTCGGATGTTATTTTGTGACTTTCGTGTTGCGAAAAGTCAAGTCGTGTCCAGGCACAGATTCCTCCCATAGTTCCATCCAGGGGACCTGGATTAGTTCATGTCTTTATTAGATGCGGTGTTTTTCAGGGACACGTTTGTAGGGACTGTGTTGACTATAAGAAACTTTGTTTAGATTTCAGTATTGTACACGGCACTTGGTGTACATACATAGGGCGCCTTGGGTTGTTTACCTGTTTATCTCTTTTCATTTCTGATGCTACACTTCTCCGTGTCTCAGATGATGCTACGCCGATTATGGAGTATATTTTTCCAGCTATAGTAGGTTTTAAATACCATGTTACGATTCGGCCAGTCTCATTTATTGCTGTGTCAATAAGTTTGACATGTGCAGTTTTTTTTTCCTTCAAAACTGACGCAGCGTGCCCGGCAACGTAGAATCACACGACAATTGTTAATGTTCGGAGAACAGCTGACTATGCTCTCCATACTGTGCTAGTCAATTTTCGAATGATATCTATCGCGTGTATCTTCCGTTTTGTTTCTATGAATTGTGTCGCACAGGACAGTGTATGATCCAACTTTACATCCATATTTTTGAGAAAGGACTGTCCTTGCGACTTGATTTGTAGTTTTATTTTTTGCCTTTCTGTTTCTGCATATACTTGGGCTTTGTTGTGTTAAAAAAAGATGATTGTATTAGTAAAATACGACAAGGATATCAATGGCGCCTGTCCGTCTTTATTTATTTTCTTCAAATCCATTTTCTTGGGCAGTGACTATTGTGTCATCGACATAGACAGATTGAAATTCCTTACCTCTGTGTCTAAAGATTGGTCGTTGTTATACATATTATATAAAAGATGCATTTGATGAGGTTGATCAGGCTCCATTCCGCTACTATACAATATAATTGTCAGCTGCATCTGGAGGCTTTTAGTAACTTATGTTGCACTTCGATCGTTAAAAGTCACTCCCGTGAACTGTTGCGTTCATATTCACCCTCGATTAGTTGTGCCAGGTTAAGGATTTGGCTAGAACATGATTTTCTAGGTCTGACATAGACTTGTTTCTTGATAAGCTTCTCTATCAAGGGGAAAATACGGTTCTGGATCATTCTTCCAAAACCCTGTACATATGACTTAGCAGCGACATCCGGTCGGAAATTCTTGGTTTTTTTTTTTGGTCTTAGTCCAGGGAGATTTTCTCCAGATTTTAGGGATTTGCATAGATTCGATGCATATACTAAAAAAAAAGCTTTAGCAGTAATTTTTGGTCTCTGGTCCAAAGTTTTAAAAATGTCACCTGTCCTCAAATCATCATGGCCAACTGCTTTGTTGTCTTTCATTTGAGAACTTGAATTTCTATATTGAGAAGCGTGTTACCAGTAAGTCATTATTATTTTCACAATTCTATTAACTTACCTTGGCTTAACATTTTTATCCTGGTTTAGAAGACTCCACAGTCTGTTTAGAACCAATTTCTTGGAGGGTGGTTTGCTCTGTTTTAATGGTTGTTTTCTCAATTAAGCAGTAATTGATGGCAGTAACATGAATTTCGCAAGCGGGAGTGCTCCTTGGGTCGTTAGTTAATTTTGTTGTGAGTTTCCAGGCTTTTCGACTGCTTGCTTCCATGTCCAAGTCTTCCACAAGGTGATTGTATTTTTATGTTTTCGAGTCTGAAATTGGCATGTAGTAGTTCTTCCCTAATCTACATGGTCTCCAACTACAAATAGTAGTTTGTATTGCACCTTTACTGTCTTTGAGTATTCTTTAAGGCTTTTAACACAGCATCTGGAAGCGAAAAATGATCAGATTCAGGCGAAACATGCTGATCAAGACCCAGAATCACATCATCGCTCGTGTTCCTGGAAACATGCTTATCACATCAGTTTGGTTAACGAGATGGGGATCGACGCTGTAATTCACAGAGTGATGAGATTACTAGAAGCCTCGCATTGCTGATTGCACTACAGTCAGAAGGATACTTGTTCACCTTCTCAATTAGCTTCAAACAACACTAGCAGCAAGAAGAATCATTCTTCAATATTTTACCTGTCGGTTCTTTTCCGTATTTTGTGTATGATTTTGTCTATTTCGTAATTTAGACGAGAGCTTCGTCACAATGGCAGGGTGTTTAGACCACAAGTTAATCGCAATTTCTCCTCACATCCGTGCTTTCTAAGATCTTAAGAGTCGATAAGGAAAAGAGAAGGCAATCAAAACCCATAAAGAAAAGATCGAATACAACAGTAAGTTATAAATGGTTTAGCTGACGCTTTCTGAGACAAGGCGGGACCAGAGAACTGTCTCAAACTGGGGGAAAGGGGCGGGAAAAGGGGAAAGTGATTGAAAACTCCGTTTGTGCTATTCCGTTAGTTATACGAACCTGTCCGTAGAAAACAAACGCGTAAATATATTCTAGTTCATCATCTCATAATATAACAAATTTGTGCAATATTATTAATTAACACCTGTTGTTAGTTTCACTGTTTAGATTACTGCTTTGCTTTTGGAGACTTACAATAATGCGAAGACACAAACATGCCAGTTCTAGCAAATTATGAATTTAAACATTAATAGCAAGAAAATGGCGGCCTTCTAAGGAGGCAGTCACCGGCATTTAAACAGAGATTCGTTCACAATCAGCATCTTTGCACAACAAACATGTAAATATTGCAATATTTGCTAATTATGTTCTCAACTATCAGATTAATTTAGCCCGTGCATGTCAAATTCGATACAATCAACGCAATTTACACGTTTAGGTATGTGCATCGCGCGATTTCCCACCGTCTGTCTGTCTCAGAGTGTAGATTCGAAGAAGTCTTCTAGTTTTATTTCAGAAGTTGAAACATTTAGTCGATGTTGTCTTCGATTACATAAACGAATGAAGCATAATAAACTTCCAAACACCTAATCAGTATTTTGATCGGTAATGTAAATAGCTGTTTATCAGCAAAAGCTGCAAATTTGTAGAAATGAGGAAACATGCATTTCTCTGATTTCATTTGAGATTGAAGTCTTTTGGTTCTACAGTTCTTTGAAAGCTGCACGTTACAATTAGTCTACAATGATTACATTTTTTGGAAAATAAATTGTAATAAACTGTTACTGCATAAATAATATGATAATAAACTATTCAGTTATTCAGTCACCTCTTGAGTACCTCGAAACAAATAACCAGTTTGCAGTTTACTATTATTTCTAAGTATTACTATTAGTATAATTTAGCTTTACAAATCGTGAAGGCGAAAGATTTATACAACAGTCTACAGTACTACACTCAGTGTAACACTGTACAGTAATAATTATGACTGTACAGAGTACTGCATACAGTGTTGTGTACAGTAACATATTTGAAATAATAGTAGATTAATTGGCTCACATTTATTTCGTATTCACATTTATTTTTACATAGTTGATTTATAGACTAGATATATAGATCTAAATACTATTTATATTCCCAAATCTTGCGCGAGAAAAAAAAATACTTGCCCACCCTTTATCTAATTAATTGGCAGACTTAGTATTTGAATTTGTACTATTAGTATTAGCCATAATAGAAACCCAACTACTTGCTGAATGCTCTTATTCTTTGTGTCCGTCACATAACACACCAGATCATAAATTTATGAGGAAAGATATGTAAATCGGCAAACTCCAAACTTTTCTGAAATGTCATGCAGTTATTTAAAACTTTGAAAAAAACAACTTACGTCTTCATAATGGTTTAGACGTCTCTGCAGAGTCTGTATACAACTAGTTTTACTTACATTTCCTTGCTCTAAAATCTATGTGCATCCAATCTATTCTTAAATGCATTAATTATCCATGCCTCTACTACTTCCCGTGGCAATGCATTCCAAGCGTTCATCACACTCTGGCTAAAAAAAATATTTTCTAATATCTAATCTGGACCTCTCTTTAGTCAACTTGTAGCTATGCCCTCTTGTTATTGTGGGTGGCTGTATTTTAAAAAAACTTGTTATAGTCTAATTTATCCATTCCTCTGATCATCTTATAAATCTGTATTAAGTCACCACAAATTCTTCTCTCTTCTAGACACTGAAGGCCAGTTTTTCTTAGTTTTTCCTCATAACTATAATTCTGGAATCCCACTATCAGCTTTGTTGCTCTTTTTTGTATTCATTCCAGCATGTATATCACCTCTAAAATAAGGACTCTACACCTACACACGTTATTCCAATCTAGGTCTAACTAATGCTTTGTACAGTTTGACAATCACTTCCTTACTCATATGTTTGATATTTTCTTTTTATCATACCTAACATTGCATTTGTCTTTTTCACTGCTACATAGATTTGTTCACTCACTTTACCTGTATGATCTATTATAACCCAGAGGTCCCTTTTCTTTTCTATCATTCTAATATTGTTCTCGCCCATTCTGTAATTATATTCCATATTGGACCTACCCATATGGATGACTCTACATTTATCTACATTAAACTCCATTTGCCAGCTCTGACCATTTTGAATTTGATCTAAATCCAACCTCAATATATCCACTTCTGCTTTAGGTGAGACACTACTGCATAGTTTTGTGTCATCATCGAATTTTGCAATCATGGATCTCATATCAATGTCCAGACTAAACAATTTGGGAACTGGGAAACTAAAGCGGAGAAACTTTGCAGAAATAGCCAAAGCAAAGATGCACGAAGATCCCATAAACGCACTAACAACACCAAAACCCATCACTACTGTACGAAAACCTACTTGGAGGCAGGATATATTTCCAGAGGTGGTAGAAAATATACCAGGTATTGCAAACAAAAATTGCCAGACTGAAAAAGAAAGGAGAGACACTACCCTAAGCTTCATAACGAAAAGCTACCCAAGCATGGACTGGACCCATGCATACACCGACGGTTCTGTAACAAACACTACACAGAACGGAGGGGCAGGAGCATTCCTGAACCTACCAAATGGCAGAAAAATAACTCTGTCATTCGCTACTGGTAAGTACACAAGCAATTTCAGAGCGGAGGCAGAGGCACTGAGGGCGGCAGTGGAAGAAATGGTAACACACAGTGAAAATGAGAGCCATATAGTCCTGCTGACAGATGCTCTCGCCGTAGTCACAGCGCTAAAAAGCCAGAAAAACACTGAGCTTAATGACTTAAGAGCAGCACTATGCAAACTGTGCCAGCAGTCCGCACCAAAAAGGGTAGTGGTACAGTGGGTTCCGTCGCACTGCAACATCCAAGGCAACGAGGAGGCAGACAGACTGGCAAAAGAAGGTGCAAGGCTACCACAAACAGATACCAGTATCACGTACGAAGAGTCAAAACGGCTTATCAAAGCCAGATACATGACCAAATGGGAAACCGAACATACTGGTTACACCAAAAACGATGCCTATTACCAGTTGAACCGAAGAGAGCAGGTCGTTGTCTTCAGACTTCGCACTGGCCACAACAGACTGAGGTACCACCTATTCAACAAATTGAAGATAGGGTGTACCGACGAATGCCCGTGCGGTACTGGTAAAATGACCACTGAACATCTGCTGCAGAACTGCCCGACATACGAGGATCAGAGAGAGCAGATGTGGCCATTGCCAGTGGAACTGCAAGACAAGCTCTATGGTAGTGGCGAGAGTCTCAGGATGACCGCCGCTTTTTTCGAAAAAATAATGGTTACTGTCTGACTGTGTACGCAGAAGAAGAAGAAGATATCAATGTCCAAATCATTTATATATATCAAGAACAAAATTGGTCCCAAAACCGAGCCCTGTGGCACTCCACTTTTTACTTCACAACACTCAGAGTACTCATTATTTATGCCCACTCTGTGCCTTCTTCACGTTAACTAATTTTCAATCCATTTGGCAACTTCCCCACCTATTCCATGTGATTTTAACTTTCGAAATAATCTTTGATTAGGTACTCTATCAAAGGCCTTTGCAAAATCTAGATAAATAACATACACCGGCTTCCCATTATCGATCATTTTAGTAACCACCTCCATGAATTCTAATAGATTTGTTAAGCACGATCTCCCTCTAGTAAACCAATGATGACTATTTCTGAATAGATTAAACTTGTATCAATGCATTACAATGTTTTCTTTGATTATTGACTAACAATTTACAATGCTTGTTGAAACTCACGTGTCTATAGTTTGCTGGATCTGATTTTTTGCCCTTTTCAGTACTGTTATAATTTCTTTTGAACGAATAATTAACAAAAAGCTTTCCCTAACACATCACTTGCATGAAGGTAAGATTGACGTGGCATGTATCCAAGAAACGCACCTCAACAGCAACCATAAATTCTCAATCAGAGGATACCAGACCTTCTGTCTGGATAG
This sequence comes from Ariolimax columbianus, assembly GCA_036924085.1. Classification (NCBI taxonomy): domain Eukaryota; kingdom Metazoa; phylum Mollusca; class Gastropoda; order Stylommatophora; family Arionidae; genus Ariolimax; species Ariolimax columbianus. The sequence goes on along the minus strand of JAVGWX010000013.1, from coordinate 25,260,466 downwards.
AGAAGGTCACAAAGGAGGGGTTCTGATACTGACACGTAACTGCATACCGAGTAGCGCGGTAGCTGTCAATCATACCGGACAAGCAGAAATTGTAGGAGTTTACATAATGGCTCAAGAGACGAAGATCCGCATCTTCAACCTGTACGGACCACCAAACAAAGACCTGTCGCTCTCGAGTATGGAAGTCAAAGACTCTGACTGCATAGTAGCTGGAGACTTCAACAGCCACTCGGAGAGATGGGGATACTCGGACACAGACAGCAGAGGTGACGAAGTGGAAGATTGGGAGATAGACACAAATCTCTATCTAATCAATAGGCCGGAGGATAGCCCTAGCTTCTATTCTAGAACATGGCATACCACCTCTACTCCAGACTTGGCCTTTTCCACGGTGGACATTCACCACAAAATAGACCGCCAGGTGCTAAACCAATTGGCAGGTAGCGACCACAGGCCAATTAGGCTAGAAGTTGATATGGAAGTAGGCCCACAGGAAACAAAACCGCTCCCACGTTGGAATTACAAACGAGCCGACTGGGACAGATTTGCAATTCTGACAGATGGGCTGTGTGAAACCATCAACACACGGAATAACAAAATGAAGCCCATGGTGGAAAGCCTAAGCAAAGCAATAATGCAAGCTGCCACTGAAACCATCCAAAGAGGGGCAAGGAAAAATTATAAGCCCTATAGGAATGATGAATTGCAGAAAGCGGAAGATGAAGTCACAAATGCTAGGAACATGGCAGAGAGAGAACAATCTATGGAGGCAAATATCGCCCTCAAAGCCACCACGGCGAAATACAAATACACTCTAAACAAAACAACAAGAGAAAGCTGGAAAAACAAAACAGAAAGCCTCAATTTAGACAAAGAAGGGAACAAACTATGGAAGTTAGTCAGATCCATGAATGACGAAACTCCATCAAACAAAAAAATTACAATCAAGCAGGGTGACAACATGCTCACTGGAAAAAAAGCAGCAAACTCCTTTGTTGAACATTATGCCAGAGCAAACCACATTGATGTCCCTGCAGATAGGCATACAGACATTAGTGAAGAGCAAAAGGGGCACGACAACATCAATATGGCACCAGAAGAGCATATGATGGCAAAACTAACAATGAATGAAATGGAAGAGGCCATGAGAATGTTAAAGAAAAGGAAATCTCCCGGAAAAGACGGGATAACAAACGAAATGCTGATGGGGCTGGGCCAAACAGCAAAGAGGAAATTACTATCAGTCCTGAACCAAAGCTGGAAAAGGGATATTGTACCCCAGGCATGGAAAGACGCAGTACTTGTACCAGTACCAAAGAAAGGAAAAGATAAAACAGATCCAAATGGATACAGGCCTATCATCCTACTGAGCTGTGTAGGCAAACTGATGGAACGTATAATAAACGCCAGACTGATGTGGCATCTGGAAGAAAAAAATATACTAATTCCACAGCAAGCCGGCTTTAGACAGCACAGATCCACTGAGGATCAGGTCACCCTCATAGCCCAGGAAATAGAAGATGCCTACCAGGAGCAAAAACACACAGTAGCGGTTTGGGTGGACCTAGAAAAGGCATTTGACAAAGTTTGGAAAGAGGGACTACGAAGAAGTGAAGTTTGTGGAAAAATGTACAAATGGATCAGTCACTACCTCAAAAACAGAACAGCCAGAGTTCAAATACAAGGGCAGATGAGCAAAAAGGTGACACTAGAGCAAGGAGTACCCCAAGGAGGAGTACTGTCACCCACACTCTTCCTGGTGTATATAAATAACATAATAGAGAATATGCCAAGAAGAATCCATAGCTCAATGTTTGCAGACGATCTGGCTATGTGGACCTCTGAAAAGAATCTCACCATAGCATGTAATCGGATGCAGCAGGCCCTAACATCGCTGGAAGAGTGGGCGAACTCATGGCTGGTCAAAATAAACGAGGAAAAAAACGACATGTACGATATTCTCGCTATCAAACAAACCCCAAAACACCAAATTAAGTCTTAACGGCAAATACCTGCAGCCAAACAACAACCCAAACTACCTGGGAGTCACATTTGATCGGCGCATGACATGGAAAAGTCAGATCGAGAGAAACCGAATTAGAGCCAGAGAAAGAATGGCAATCATGAGGAAACTTGCAGGCACAAGCTGGGGAGCAGACGAAAGTATACTAAAGAAATTGTTCACTGGAAGAGTGAGACCAGTTCTCGAGTATGGCATTGCGGCATGGACAACAGCAGCAAAGGCGAACTTCGATAAAATTAGCAAACTCCAAAACCAAGCCATGAGAGTTATAACAGGAGGCATGAAGTCAACGCCAATTGTAGAACTTGAAAAGATTACAAAACTGCAATCCATGACCGACAGATGAGACTGCAGATCCCAGCAGCAAGCAGAGAAACTCAGAAGACTGACTGACCATCCAATGCACCAGAGACTACAACATTTTGGAAATGGGAAACTAAAGCGGAGAAACTTTGCAGAAATAGCCAAAGCAAAGATGCACGAAGACCCCATGAACGCACTAACAACACCAAAGCCCATCCCTACTGTACGAAAACCTACCTGGAGGCAGCATATATTTCCAGAGGTGGTAGAAAATAAACCAGGTATTGGAAACAAAAACTGCCAGACTGAAAAAGAAAGAAGAGATACAACCCTGAGGTACATAACGAAAAACTACCCAAGCATGGACTGGACCCATGCATACACCGACGGTTCTGTAACAAACACAACACAGAACGGAGGGGTAGGGGCATTCCTGAGCCCACCAAATGGCAGAAACATAATACTGTCATTGGCTACTGGAAAATACACAAGCAATTTCAGAGGCACTGAGGGCGGCAGTGGAAGAAATGGTCACGGGTAAATGGAATGAAAGCCATATAGTCCTGCTTACAGATGCCCTGGCCGAAGTCACAGCACTAAAAAGCCAGAAAAATACTGAACTTAATGATTTAAGAGCAGTACTCTGTCAACTATGCCAACAGTCCGTACCAAAAAGAGTAGTGGTACAGTTAGTTCCATCCCACTGCAACATCCAAGGCAATGAGGAGGCAGACAGACTGGCAAAAGAAGGTGCAAGACTACCACAACCAGATACTAGTATGACATACGAAGAGTCAAAACGGCTTATTAGAGCTAGATTCATGACCAAATCGGAAACAGAACATACTGGCTACACAAAAAACGATGCCTATTACCAGTTGAACAGAAGAGAGCAGGTGGTGGTCTTCAGACTTCGCACTGGCCACAATAGACTGAGGTACCACCTATTCAACAAATTGAAGATAGGTGGCACTGACGAATGCTCGTGTGGTACAGGGAAAATGACTTTGCTGCAAAACTGCCCGACATACGAGGACCAGAGAGAGCAGATGTGGCCATCACCAGTGGCAACACTAGACAAGCTCTATGGCAGTGTCGACAGCCTCAGGATGACCGCTGCTTTTTTCGAAAAAATAAAGGTCGACGTCTGACAGCGTAAGAAGAAGAAGAAAAAGAATAATAATTATTCTTGCATGATTGAGTTATATGAGTTTCATATTATTGTCTGTGTTTTTAATCACTTCTTGTTTTTTTTTTCATTCTAACCAGAATCACAATTTTCTAGGGGCAAGTCTATTTTATGCTTGATTTTCTATATTAATGTGCTTAGTTTTAGTGCCAATTTCAACAGTTTATTTGATGAGTTGCTTCTTGAGCCACACCAAAGTGAAAACTGACCTCCTCAGCATTACCTTTTATGGATAGGGCATTGGGCATGACAGGGTAGAATTTCTTTGCAGCCAAATATATAAGTATTATGTTGAGCAGACTGTTCTGAAATGCAATTAAGGTCCGACTTAACATAGTTCTTCTTGAGCTCTGGTCATAACACTTGAGTTGCCATAACTCTTTTCCTGTAAGTAGCTAGGTGCTTTTTTTTTAACTCCCCACTCTTCTCCTTGTCTTGCTTAGTTATTAGTTATTTTTTCTAGATAGTATGCCTTATCCATCTCTACATTCTCTTTTTAATCTTCATCCGTACTGGTTGTTGTTATGTTTCTTGCTACAGGCCTGTGGTTATTACATCTTACCATCTAATAAGATGTATGCTGTAGTGGTGAAGGTGTGCTTCCTTGATGTAGTAGCCCCATTGTCATTACTGACTAGGATGATGCGACCTTGGAGGGGTAACTCTCTACTGAGTTTTTCGTTTCCTTTCTCCTTGCGGCATTGTTGTCTCACTTCTCCACGCTGCAAGAGCTCCTTTTCAATCAGCATGAGGTGGCTCTTTAGGGTACAGGGTACATCTCTGCTTGGATCGGTATGTAGCTTCATCTTCCCAGGATGTAAGACTATGTTAGGACAACTCGCCTAAAGTATTATAGGTTAGGTTAGGGCAGACCACCCAAATCTTTCAAAACAAAATTGGTTATGAAAACATTAACAGTAGAGCAAAAGCAAACAGCCTTAGGAAAGGAAGGGCCTTAGGAAACGAGAACAATGACGCAGAGGAGTGAAAGCCACAAAGAAGCTCCACGGCTGACTGCCCTTTTGAATACAAAGAAAAAAACCAATATAGTGACATGGAATGTTTGAACAATGTACCAGGCAGGGAAAACAGCACAGATAACTGAAGATATGAGAAATTACAACCTGGCAGTGCTAGGACTGTGCGAAACAAGAGAGACACAATCAGAAATGAAGAGACTGACAACTGGAGAAATATTAATTTATTCAGGAAACGAGAGAACTGATGTCAAACACATAAAAAGAGTGGAACTGATGCTTTACAGCGAGGCACATAAAACACTCATAATGCGGGAGGCTATTACCAAAAGAATTATAAGCGCAAGCTTTAGAATTAGGAACAAAAACAGCAATATCAACAAAATTCAGTGCTATGCCTCAACTAACAAATGTCTTACAACAAGTTGGAAGAGGTCCTTGACACACAGAAACAGAAAGATCTCTTAATATTAATGGAAGAATTCAATGATAAAGTGGGAGCAGATAGACAACCTGGATTACGAACAGATTATGGGAAGACAAGGAATGTGACAGATGAACAAAAATGGATAAATGTTTGCAGAGCTATGCACGCTACACAAAATGGTAATTTAAGGAAGCATGTTTCCACACAAGAAGGTGCATAAGGTCACAGGGTGATCACCAGACCACGTAACTGAAAACCAGATTGACCACATCTGTGTTAATCAAGCGTTCAGAAATACAACAAGATGTAGCGGTAAAGGGAGGTGCAGGTGCAGCCTCAGACTACCATATGTTGCTGGGGATCTTACAGCTCAAACTAAGAGCTCAAGGAAAACAAGATATAATATACATCTTGTACAAGATCAGGAAAGAAAGGTAAAATATAGTATAAAACTTAATAACAGATACCAAGAGCTATATGAGAATGAGGAGATGGACATTTATAATATATGGGAACAGGATCAAGAGATGTGGAATAACAAATGTTAAAAAAACTAGGGTTCAAGAGAATCCAACACAAGGAATGGATCACAGCAGAGACATTAAAATAGAAAAAAGGAAAAAGTAAAAGCGATGCGCAACAATTGCCGATCCCAAATCACTAAAGCAGAAGCACAGAGAAATTATATACTATTGCAGAAAAAGAGGTCAAGACATGTATAAGGAAAAATACAAAGGAATATATTGACAAGTTGGTATAGGAGGCAGAAAAGGCAGCAGAGAAGGGAAATATGAGATCTCTGCTCATTAACAAAGAAAATGGCAAATAAACATATACAGAACGACAAACTGATCAAAGATAGATCAGGCAAGATATTGGCATCATTGTAGGAACAACAGAAATGAAGGGTTGATTATTTAAAAAGAAAAGTCTTAACCCTCCACCCCAAGAAACACCAAACATCCTACCAGTAGAGGAGACTATGGACTTGAACTGCAACCCACCATGTAAGATAGAAATTCAAATGACCATTACTAAACTCAATAAAGGGAAAGCAGAAGGAATAGCAACAGAAACTATAATGGCAGATATAGATAAGGCCACAGATACATTGTAAGGATTATTCTAGACAATATCAGAGGAAGATAGAGTGCCCACATAATGGAAAGGAGGACATCTGATTAAACTGCCAAAGAAGGAGACCTGGTAGGTTACAGCAGTTATAGGGGGATTACATTGCTGTTAGTGCCAGGCAAGATATTCAACAGAATGAAGACCTCTGGAAAAGGAGCAACAACAATTAAGTGCAGAAAATGGGGCTGGATATGACATATGCTTATTAAAATACAGTAAACCTTAAAGATAAGCTCAATACTGTACAACAAAAAGAAATACATGTATAGTAAAATTTAAAAAAAATAAGCAGTGTAATCACAAGCGAAACACTTGAACAATGTTTATCTGATGCACTATGCACGACTTTGGAAAACACTTACTGTTTATAAATATTAAATTCAATAGTTTATTGTAAAGTATATATATTTCATGATATTGCTACTCTGATAACAATATCAATGTTTATTAATATTATTTATATCATAAAGTAAATATTGCACTTTTGCCTTCGCTGAAATACTCCACATGACCGGTTCATTCTAGTGATCTAGAGCCGCTGTAAGCTCTAGCCATGGAGAAAGAAAATTGCAGTCACCACTGGGAGATGGAAAGACTATGGGAAACAACCCAGAATATATAACACAAGCCGGCCTGCTGAAGACGGAGTGTGTTAGCTACAGCGTAGACAACGGGAGGAATTAGGACACACACATCTACAGGCATGGTTATGCATCAATCGAAAGTAACTTTATGGCGAATTTCCTATTGGCCTTACAACCGGGAAGGATCGAATCTGGGTCCTTAGCCTCAAAAGGACTTGACCAAGCAACTGGTGCCTCTGCTAATCTAATAGTCAAGGTAAGGCAGAGTAGTGCAACTGGCCAACCAACCCACTGCCTTACAGTGGTTCAATGAAATGCTGAAGGAATAAGGAACAAAAAGCTGGAGATGCAAGAATTTTTCAGAAAGTACATCGACATAATCTGCAACCAAGATACATACCAAAAGATTCTTCATTTATTGATATGAATACTTGCGCAAAGAGAATCAAAGGGGGAATTTTGACATTGGTGAAAACCTCAATCCCAGCCATAGAGACAGCGATCTGGAGAAGATGAGCTTGAATGCCTCACAATTAAGCCACTCCTGCCTGAGAGTGATACGACAATCATAAACTGTTACAGCCCTCTAGGTGCAACTCTAGATATATATTAAGGTGAAATTAGAAGGGTAAAGACACCTCATTGTAGATGACTACCATCCATTCACTAAGCTAGGAAAATGAGACAACAGATAAGAGGAGGGGAGATTGAAGACTGGATGATGACAAACAAACTCATCCTCATGAACCAACGACAAGCCAACCTACATGGAAGAAAGTGAGCGCATCAGATCTTGTCAAGGCAACCAATGACATACACCACCCTCACTACAAGAACAGTGAACAGCCAATAGGGAGGAAATGACCATGTGGCAATCACTCTCACAATCACTTGAATAGGAAGTAAGGGCTATAACTTCAAAAAGGCAAACTGGGCCATTTTTTAAGAAACAGTTGATCAGCTTTGTCAAAACATCACCAGAGCAAACAACATAAACAAAAAGGTAGGCAGTATTAGTGACACCATCATTCAAGCTGCAAAGGCATCAATCCCACGTGGTAAATGATGAGACTACAAACCTTACTGGAGCAACATATTGGAGAAAACTGCATTGTGACCTCGGTGAAGAAAGGAAAACCATGGAGCTGAACCCTACAGTTGAAAATACACAGACATAACAATAAAACATGACTTCGACAAACAGAAGAAGGCTGAAACACAAGGAGCTGGCACGAAAAGACAAGTTGCCTCAGCATGGACAAAGAAGCAAGCAGGCTGTGGAACCTGACAAAAATTCTTAAAGGAGCAACAAAAGCAAGATCCTTCATGACTGTTAAATGGAAATAGAAAACACTACATAGGAAAGATGGCTGCAAACATCCTGGCAGACTGGAACTAAGAAAGCATCACAACACTCACAAGAACAAAGTCAAGCAGTCCAAACAGATATTAAAAATAATTTGAAGCACCGAAACCCATGCATATATATTATCACTATTTGCATGGATATTTGTTTTGTCATTGGCTAACTTTCATTTCCGGAGTCTTCATTTTCATTTTCATGCACTGTTTATTGCTCTGTAGTGTTCTTACAATCTTATTTATTATGGTAAAAGTTTATTTAATAGTGATACAACTTAATACAAAGTATTTTAAAAGAAAATATCTTCATAATCAAACAAAAATAAATAATGTAAAGTAACAGTCTATTATTGTCTTTCTCCAGCTTCGTTATAGCCAATATATACATAATATATTCTTTTAGTTGCTAATTTCCGCTATCAGACACAGAATATGAAATACATTTATTGGTTTATTCTGAATTAGTGAGTGGTATTTTCTAATTCATCACCTGAACACCTGGGAACAGAATCGTATTCACTCATATTTCCTGTATCATAAAATATTTAGAAAGGTTTCCAAAGCTGTCTTTCAAATTCAGTACCGGTATGCTACCCGCACTTGGCAAGGCGTGCACATCCAAGTGTTTTGGAGCCTTCTTCCCTAGATGGGTTTATTTGTTATTTTACCCGACCATGTCAGCATGTGTCACCAACAATTACTACTATATGGCGAAGACTCATTTAGAGACGCCATGCTCGCTCAGTCGTGCGAATCAGTGAGCTGTCATCAACAGTGTATGTAAAGTAAAAGCTGCATTGCCCCTGATGTCTTTTATGTCAGATGTCTAAATATTGGACGGGGAATGTGATAGCCGTCTCTTTTGATATTTGAAATACCCAGTTCTTTATTTGATAGTCCTGTATTGTTGTGTACTACTTGATACAAGTTACCAAAATATTAATAAGCAAGTGACATTGCTGCCTTACTCAGTGTCATTTATTTAAAATGAGGAACAAGCAATTTTAAAGCACAAGTGAGAGGCGAAAAGTGTTACTGGAAACAGGTTTATTTCCTTTTTCATACAACACATGGCTGGTCTTTCTGAAAAAAACTTTGAAGGCCATAGAACTAAATGACAGAATAAGTGTTGAAAATCAATACTTTTAGAAGTAGAGAATAGAACTAAATGACAGAATAGTGTTAAAATCAATACTTAGTTCAGAAGTAGACAATAGAACTAAATGACATAATAAGTGTTAAAAATCATTACTTAGTTCAGAAGTAGACAATAGAATTAAATGACAGAATAAATGTTTTTAAACCACTTTGTACCATCTGAGGATAGTTTTTGATGCCTTGCCTTCAAAGACTCAAAACATTATTTTCACAGATTCAATGTCAGTTCTTCAAGCAATATAAGTTACTCGTCATTGTAGACCTGACCTTATCAAAATATCTCTAGACATTGACCACATTATCACTTCTGGTGCTGTCAAAATAGTTTCTGCAGTGAATCCCTGGACACTCAAACATACCTAGCAATGACACTGCAAACATACTAGCAAAGAAGGGATCAAAACAAAAGCCACACAAAGAAACTTGGCTGAACAGGTGGGACATGAGGACGGAGGTCTACAGACATATGGCAAGCCCCAGTCCAAATGACAGTGTAAATCAACTCACAAGGAAAGATCAGAGCACCATTTTCTGACTGAGAACCCAACACATCCCACTAAAAAAGCACTTGAACAGAATTCAACCACAACACACTCCTGAGCGCCATCTGTGTATACATCCATATAAAACCATTGATCATCATCTCTTTGACTGCTCATCCATCAATGATTTTAGGAAAATGCTTCTTCCTCCACTGCCAGATACATGGAACACTTTGTATGCCACTAGACAACAGCTGATAAACACGTGCTGATACCATTACATGGCATTAGGCTGGATGCTGCTGGATCCATAACAACAACAGAATAAGTGTCAAAAATCAATACTTTGTTCAGAAGTTATTAGTATACATAAATGAAAAAGGGAACATCACAAATGCAGGTGAAGTATAGCTTTACTGAACATTCAGAGTACACCATATATGTGGTAATTAGCATATGTTTGCTACATTAAGATAGAATTTGCATATATATAAACAACATATTACTTTACTGCTCATCCAATTTGAGGCAGTTTATTATGTAGTTTTCCTAATGTGATTTGTTTTTTTTTTTCTTCAGACATTAATTTTTTTTCATGGATTCCAAAACTGACAAGGGTGCAGGGGATTCACCTGAAGATCCTTCTACCTTTGCTTCTACTTCTGGTAAAAAGGTAATTGAAAGAATTTACTTTTATTTTAGTACATGCTTAGTTCAATGGTGTCTTTACCCATAGGCATAGAAAAGTATTATGGGATTTAAAATAAAAATTTAAAAGTTTTTATATCGAGATGTTTCAAACCTGTCTAGGACTCTGAAACACTTGGCATTTGACACCTTGCAGAGTGTGCAAAACCTAGTAAATGTGGTCTAATAGCAGATATGGCTGTCAGGGATAAAGTGTTAGACACACTTCATTGTACTAGACCACAACTCACTTTACTTTATTTTAAAGAAACCTTGAGTAGAAACCCAGATATTGTAAAACAAGTTATAAAATAGCATATAACATGTATCCTTAGGTGTTCAGAATAATGAGGTTCACCGATGGCCAGTTACATGTGGTTATTATTAAATTACATCTTTTACACTCTTAACCAAACAGCAAGGGAGAGCTGGAAAAACAAAACGGAAAGCCTCAACCTGGACAAAGAAGGGAACAAGCTATGGAAGCTAGTCAGAGCCATGAACGACGAAACCCCGTCAAACAAACAAATTACCATCAAGCAGGGCGAAAACTTGCTCACTGGTAAGAAAGCCGCAAACGCTTTTGTCAATCACTATGCCAGAGCAAACCACATCGAGGTCCCTGCAGATAGGCATACAGACATTAGTGAAGAGCAAAAGGGGCACGACAACATTAATACGGCATCTGAAGAGCATATGATGGCCAAATTAACAATGAGCGAAATGGAAGAGGCCATGAGAACATTAAAGAAAGGGAAATCTCCCGGAAAAGACGGGATAACAAACGAAATGCTGATGGGGCTGGGCCAAACAGCGAAGAGGAAACTGCTATCGGTCCTGAACCAAAGCTGGAAAAGGGGAATTGTACCCCAGGCATGGAAAGACGCAGTACTTGTACCAGTACCAAAAACAGGAAAGGACAAAACAGATCCAAATGGATACAGGCCCATCAGCCTACTGAGCTGTGTCGGCAAGCTGATGGAACGTATGATAAACACCAGACTGATGTGGCATCTGGAAGAAAAACGAATACTAATTCCACAGCAAGCCGGCTTTAGACAGCACAGATCCACTGAGGACCAGGTCATCCTCATAGCCCAGGAAATAGAAGATGCCTACCAGGCACAGAAACACACAGTAGAGGTTTGGGTGGACCTGGAAAAGGCATTTGACAAAGTCTGGAAAGATGGACTTAAAGTCAAGCTAAGAAGAAGTGATGTTTGTGGGAAAATGTACAAGTGGATCAACCACTACCTCAAAAACAGAACGGCCAGAGTCCAAGTACAAGGGCAGATGAGCAAAAAGGTGACACTTGAGCAGGGAGTACCCCAAGGGGGAGTACTGTCACCCACACTCTTCCTGGTGTATATAAACGACATTACAGAGAATATACCAAGAAGAGTCCATAGCTCAATGTTTGCAGACGATCTGGCTATGTGGACCTCTGAAAAGAATCTCACCATAGCAAGAGTGGGCGAACTCATGGCTGGTCAAAATAAACGAGGAGAAAACCACATGCACAATATTCTCGCTTTCATTAAAACCCCAAAATACCAAATTAAGTCTAAATGGCAAATTCCTGCAGCCAAACGACAACCCAACCTATCTGGGAGTCACATTTGATCGGCGCATGACATGGAAAAGTCAGATTGAGAGAAACCGAATGAAAGCCAGAGAAAGAATGGCAATCATGAGGAAACTTGCTGGCACAAGCTGGGGAGCAGACGAAGGCATACTAAAGAAACTGTACACTGGAAGAGTGAGACCAGTTCTCGAGTATGGCATTGCGGCATGGACAACAGCAGCGAAGGCGAACTTCGATAAAGTTAGCGAACTTCAAAACCAAGCCATGAGAGTTATAACAGGAGGCATGAAGTCAACGCCAATTGTAGAACTTGAAAAGATTACAAAACTGCAATCCATGACCGATAGAAGAGACTGCAGAGCCCAGCTGCAGTCAGAGAAACTCCGAAGACTGACTGACCATCCAATGCACCAGAGACTAAACAATTTGGGAAATGGGAAACTAAAGCGGAGATACTTTGCAGAAATAGCCAAAGCAAAGATGCACGAAGATCCCATAAACGCACTAACAACACCAAAACCCATCACTACTGTACGAAAACCTAGCTGGAGGCAGGATATATTTCCAGAGGTGGTAGAAAATATACCAGGTATTGGAAACAAAAACTGCCAGACTGAAAAAGAAAGGAGAGATACTACCCTAAGCTTTATATCGAAAAACTACCCAATCATGGACTGGACCCATGCATACACCGACGGTTCTGTAACAAACACTACACAGAACGGAGGGGCAGGAGCATTCCTGAACCTACCAAATGGCAGAAAAATAACAGTCATTCGCTACTGGTAAGTACACAAGCAATTTCAGAGCTGAGGCAGAGGCACTGAGGGCGGCAGTGGAAGAAATGGTGACACACAAAGAAAATGAAAGCCATATAGTCCTGCTTACAGATGCTCTCGCCGTAGTCACAGCGCTAAAAAGCCAGAAAAACATTGAGCTTAATGACTTAAGAGCAGTACTCTGCAAACTGTGCCACCAGTCCGCACCAAAAAGGGTAGTGGTACAGTGGGTCCCATCACACTGCAACATCCAAGGCAACGAGGAGGCAGACAGACTGGCAAAAGAAGGTGCAAGACTACCACAAACAGATACTAGTATGACGTACGAAGAGTCAAAACGGCTTATCAAAGCCAGATACATGACTAAATGGGAAACCGAACATACTGGTTACACCAAAAACGATGCCTATTACCAGTTGAACAGAAGAGAGCAGGTCGTTGTCTTCAGACTTCGCACTGGCCACAATAGACTGAGGTACCACCTATTCAACAAATCAAAGATAGGTGGTACCGACGAATGCCCGTGCGGTACCGGTAAAATGACCGTTGAACATCTGCTGCAGAACTGCCCGACATACGAGGATCAGAGAGAGCTGATGTGGCCATCACCAGTGGAACTGCAAGACAAGCTCTATGGCAGTGTCGACAGTCTCAGGATGACCGCTGCTTTTTTCGAAAAAATAATGGTTACTGTCTGACTGCGTACGAAGAAGAAGAAAAAGAAGAAATTACATCTTTGCTTCAAATTCTTTTATGACATATAAATGTACTCCTTAATAAGTAACATAATTTGAAATCACTCTCAGCGTAAATCCAGAGGTTCAGATGTGGAGCCCAGGACACCCTTAAAGCGCCAGCGGGTCCCGGTGTCAAGGTTCCAGTCTCCACTAGAAGAATTGGAGGCAAAGTTTAAAGTGGAGAAAGAAGAGAAGAAGAAGGATGACAATGTTACACTGTACAAGAAGGGAGCATTTTTGGCAGTGCGTGGTGCAGAAGGTACTAACACTTTGCTTTTAATATAACTTTGTTTAGCATTTGTTAATGTTTTCATTGCATTGCCAACATTGTAATGTGGAAAAAGAAGCATGGAGAATTACAAAAACAAAAGAGACACTTTAGTCTTCTTCAGCCTTCCTCCTGAAAATGACATTGCTACATTGTGTTGTAGTTTACAGTGAGGCTGCAATATCTGCCCCTTTTGTCCCAGCACTTTCAGTACAGCATTTTTTGGATTGGGTTTGTCTTCCCACTTTGATCCCTCTTCTCTTAGCAAGGATGCATGGGTGCAGTTTGGTGCCAGGACTGCCTTTGGAGATGGAATAAGGTCATGGTCAGCTATGTTTCGCTGGCTCTTAGAAACAACCACTGGCTGCTGTCAGCTCAAATACTGCTGTGTTTTCGGCCCCCAAAAGAAAAAGATTTTAAAAAATGGGTTCTTCTTCTTATAACATTTGGCATGGCTTCGTTCATTCTAAATCTCCCGATACCAAGCCCTGAAAAGGGCTTTGCAAGTAGCAGAATGTCATCCAGAGAACGCAATGTGATGTGTTGTAGTTTCTTGACTCCGATATATTTGCACCTTTTGGTCCAACACATCTGACTTCGGCAGGCATTTTTTTAATGCCGGGTTAGCCTTCCCTCTTTGATCCCTTCTCTTTAGCCAGTCTGCTTTATTGCAGCCTGTTATCCAGGATCACTGTGTGAGATGTAGAAGGGTCTTCACAGCTCTGACGCTAGTAGTCAGCATTGGGGCGCTGACTGCTGCAGTTCATGCACTGATCAGTGTCCTGATCCCCTTAGATCTTTTGACAATGACTGCCAAATAGTCAGTGACCATTGCACCTTACCATAGGCAGCAACCAACTTCCTCCACTTCACTTTTAATGTGTGTATACATAGTGAATACAATAGAGTAGGACTAAAATAGTATGATAAAAAAATCACTAAACTGTTTTAAAGAACCAGACAAACAACAGTGGACCCGGAGGTGAATAATAGATGCTGGTATTTGTTGACAAGTTAATACACAAGGCAGTTTCTGTTCCAGAATCCGCTGGACTAAAGAAATACACGGGGACAAAAATTCTTGTGGAGACGAGGGCTGTGATACAGATAAGATAAGGAAGAAATGGTGAGAACTGGAACGGGTGACTCAGGACAGGAGAACATGGCACATATTTGTTTTGACGACTTTAGCTCCCTGGGGATTTAATTTGATTTGTTAAAATAATATGTCCAACTATATACTCTGTGTGTTATTGGGGCCTGAAAAGGGAGCAAAAAATAATACAGTAACCTGCCACGCATGTTGTAAGAGGTGATTAATTATGCAAAGTTGGGCATGGGGCTCATCCTAGATTACCTATAAGCCACACACAAACAATAAAGAAGACCTCTATATCCCATGCTAGGAGAAGAGTGAGCAAGTGAAGTGAGAAGTAATATGTATGTTTCCTTTATAGTTACTAATCCTAATGCACCAAGTGTAGCACATTTACAATGTAGCTCTTGACCAGGCTTGTTTTACTATTCAACAGTACATTATGATGAATATGAATTTCTACCCTATACTGACTGATGTTTGTCTTTGCTGTTTGCTCTGTGAGATTGCTAACTTTCTCTTGTTCTTTCTTTTGACATTTTCCTCATTGTGGATATATCTCCTTTCCTATATAGGTGGAAATGTATGTTTTGCTTACTCTTCATTATTAATGTACAAACCCCTTAATTGGCTTCTTTGACTTGAATACTTGAATCCTGGTACTCAATCAGGCAGGGTTATTTGATGCCAGTTAGCCAAAAGCTGCTTGAATCTGCCCGTTCTTGGCCTTGGGAGTACCATGATGGTCCAAAAGCATTGTGCAGCTCATATTGTGGGTGAGAGGTCACATGAGTGATTGTAGTTTTATGGCCACCAGAAAAACTCCCTCTTCATCTATCTATTGTCAGTGACATGGACCACATGGTTGGCCCATCTGTACTTTTGTATTGATGTAGAGTCAACATCCTCAAATTCGGTTTGATCACTCACGGATGTCGGTGTTTCGAATATGGTTTCTTAGGGAGATATTTAGGACTCTACGCTCCATTGCTCTTTCGGTTTATTCAGAGCTTCTCTTCATCTGATTTGCGTAGACTCTAAACCTCACACACACATAACATAACTGGAATAACCATGCTATTGAAGGTGTGAGAGCCCTGGCCTTGACATCTGTCATGCTGGCGTATCGGTTGAAGTAAGGCCAACCTATTGCTGTCCTGCGTAAAATCTCCTTACCGCCTCTCCTGCTTTATTCAGGCCGTTTAGACTTTGTTGTGCTTCCACAATACTGTGACTGAAGATCACAATGTCGTCTGCAAAACATAAGTGTGAGAAGATCTCGCCATCTATGTTGACACCTCTATCCTACCAGTTTTGAGACCTAAAAACTTCTTCAAGCGCAGCTGTGAACAGCTTTGGGAAGATGGTATCTCCTTGTCGTACTCATATGGAAAGTGGCTTGTGAAAAAGAGAGTGATTACAGTTGAACAGCCCTCGTTTATCTTTTTTATAAGCTGAGCGTACATTTTGTCGATACCTTGGTTCCTCAAGGCATTTACCACTGCAATTATTTACAATTATTGACTTCAAGTACTCAAAATTGTTGACGATTAATTATGATAAATATTATTGCTTTATGATGAAGATTGAAATAATTTAGTTTATAAAGAGATATGCTCCCCAGTATTTTTTTATATCCTTAGATATGAATAGATAAATTTGGGATAGTAATGTAATAAATATACCACCAGTACCTAATGTATACTATCATATTACTTACAGGCTCTTTTTACCTATGTCGAACGGCCCAAAACATATACAGCAAATCAAAACGTCTGCGAATTCAGTGGTTGACTTTAGATGCACCACCCAATGTCTACAAATTTGACTATGTGGACACCACTGAAATGGAGACTGTGCTCACCGAAATTAATATGGAGAAAGTATCAAAAGATGGTTTTAAACTGCCTTCTAGTGAACAGAAAAGAGCTGAGAAAATATTAGATCGAGCAATTCGAGTTGAAAAGGGGATAGCAACTGCAGATGAGGTGGAAGAGGAGGCTATGGTGGAAATTAGAGATGAGGACGAGAGTAGTGAAGAAGGTAAGTTATTATTCATTGTTTGCTCTGGTTCAACTTCACATCCACTAATTCCTTCCAGTCATATGTTGTGTACTTATATAAATAGCAGATTTTTCAGATAATCGGATAAACATTATATATCCGCCTTAATCATTTGTTGTTACAGACCAGCAGCAGCAATCAGCCCAATGCCATGTAATGCACATGTTTCTTAATTGTTGAGCATCTAGCACTCAAAGAGATGATTAATGATTTTGTATGGGTACTAGCACTCTAGAGTGTTTTGCAGTTGGATTCTATTCAGGTGCTTATTAAGTGAAATGTATTGTATTCTTAGCCAAAAAATGGTATTCCCTATCCTTCCTTGTGAAGATTGATGCTGTTTTTTGTGTTGAGGCTTGCCATATGTCTAGACCTCCCTTATGGCCTATTTGTTCAGTCAAGTTTCCTTGTTTGCTGTTTTTATGAGATGTCTGGCTGTTTGTAGTGTGGTTGACTTGATCTCTTCTTTGCTAGTCTGTCTGCTTTGTCATTGCTAGGTGTGTTTTAGTGTCCAGGGATCCACTTCATGACTATGTTGATGACATAGTCGTGATAATAGGGTCAATGTCTAAAGTTATTTGGGTAAGATCAAAAAACTTGAAGTCTGTAAAAAAGAACAGTATTTTGGGAAAGGCATCAAAGATTGTCTTCCTATAGTACAAGGTGGCCTCTAGTTCATTGGTTTCAGCTTCATAGCTGGAGTATAGTTCCTTGAAAGCATCTGACAATTTTTCACATGGCCTGTCTGGGTATTTTATGTTGATGCCATAACTAGTTTTGACCATGGCTTTGAATGCAGATCCATCAGTATGTACATGTATCCAATCATCAGGATAGGCGTCAATAGTTCTTTTAGCTGTCCTCATAAGAGTAATTGGATCTGAACTTTTGATTAAATCATTTAGTAATTTTGTCAGTTTTTCTGGTGCTTGTGGTGGTGGTTCTTTTACTACTTTCTGTAACTCTTGTCTTCTGTTTTTTGATGATTTCACTGACATTGTGGAGTACACACTTTGTTTAATTTTGCATTTTGGTTGCCAATTTCCACAAGTCACATGTTGGGATGAACAACTTTCATTCTGCTACTTCATTTATAGTCTTTCATAGTAGCTTTATCCCTCCACAACTCAAGGGGTTTCACATTTGTATGGATTTTGCAAGCTGTTGGTTTTTACCTCATTACAGCACTAATGAAGTGTAGAGCACTGTTTGTTCTACATCCTGTCCAGGGATTCCAAGTTAGATTTGAACAAATTGTTAGAAGAGTACCGTTATACTCTGTTGCAGTGCAGAATTAAACGAAGTACAAATCTCTTTAACCTTTAGCACGCCCTTGTCCGATCCCTTCTAACCAGCTTGGCCTGCAAAAACGGTGTGCGGAAAAAAAATTATTTTTTTTGAACGGAGTCACTCCTGACAGCCATTTTTTACTGCTGACTACTCCCTCCATATATACACGATATTTTGCCGGTTAAAGTATCGTGTGTTCAATTAAAAATGGCTTTTGAACAGTTTTAATTTTGTATACGCCGTTTGGAGCAAGCCGACTTTTTGCGAAATGGGAAGTAGGTTGTTGAGAAAGATTTTTATCGCGTAGATCTGTTTATTTTGTTTGTTTAAATGAAAGAACTACGTTTGAATTGAAACTAACAGTTGTGGCGATATTGTAAACACAGTATCGATACGTTGTTGTGGTTTCCATGGTTTTCTATCGAAGCGACTAGGCCTAGTGGTCGAGTCCAAATTTTTCCCGAGATTTTCATAAATTTTCAACTTCATCTTTTTAAATCTCAAAAACTAACAAACATACAACAAAAACAATAACACCCACATGTTCGTTATGCTATTGTGTATCTACACGCCAGAAAATCATATTTATTGACAAACAAACATAAAAGTTACAAATTTTGAAAGACGACTACCACAGCGACTAATTAAGAAAATTAATTAGGTCAAATTTTTTTCACAAATTATGAAGCGTGCCTAAGGTTAATAGCTATAGATTTCTCACTGCTTTATTCTTCACATTCTGAATAGGGTGTTTTTAGACTGAGCTGTCGATCAAGTGAGATTCCAAGCTATGTGGAATGCTTCTCTATCAGTTGGTGTTCTTCTAATCTCAAATTATATATTTTGTTGCAACCTTGTGACTCTTGGCTCTATAAGTCTCCATTTGGCCTTTGTGCCCCACTCCTTAATATCATATTACAGGTGGGGACGGCGTAGCCTAGTGGTTAAGTGCTGGGTTCGATCCCCATCACATCACCGGCTGTTACCCCGGGGAAGCAGACCCTTACATAAAATGCATACTGAAGTCGGATGCACTGGGCCGACAGGCACAAAATAAAAACTACAGTGCAACGCACACCGTCTTGGGGATTAGAGAAATAAGGCGAAAGCAAAAAAAAAAAAAAAAAAAAAAATTACAGGTCATCAGCATATAGTGCTTTTTCAGCGTTGATCTGATCATACATCATTGATGTAGATCAGGTGATGAATACAATTTGGCGATAAGTCTTGCGGTAATCCTTCTTTAGAAAAGAGTGAATGCTGCTGCTTTTAAATTGTTGCTCAGTCTGGAAATACTTTATTCAGTTGTTAAGCTTACCATGAATTCCCATGTTAATAATCTTCATCAGATCTTTTCTCCAAACACAATTGTAAGCCTGTTGTTAATCAAAGAATATGTCCATTGTATGTTTATTGTTCATTATTTATTCTTTGGGCCAGCCTAAAAAGCTGGTCTTCTGTTCAAACTGCTGATTCTGAACCTTGTTTGTTCCTGGCATACAGTGTTATATATCTCAATGAACCAATAGACATTTGTTAATCATTGCTAATTTATCCAGGTATGATGTTAGGAAGAATTTCAGATAGCTTCTATGTTCATTTGGAGATTTTTTTGTTTTTCGATATTGGCATTACATGTACATTATTCTATACTTTTGGTAGCTCCCATTTCTCTATGTCAAGTTGATAAATTTAAGAACAGCTTCTTTTCCAGGTGTTTCATGGTGGAGTAATATTTCATTATGAGTCTTATCTGGTCCTTAATCATTTAAGTTTGTCACTGATGACTATCTTTTGGACATAACTATTGTTTTTTTTTCAAAATTGCCACTTAATTTCTTTTATGATTTCCATTTGGCATTCAGTTTTGCTGCAGTACCACTGCTTATAATCTATTTTGTAATACGTCACTAAATTCAGATAAGATTGATTGATAAAACATGTTAGACTTGGTATTTTGGTGCTAAATCTATAAAATAAAATAAACAATTTTTTGTGCTACATTTCCAACCTATTTTCTTCAGATTCAACTCATTGCCTCCATTTAGTTATTTGTCTTTTGCTTTGATTATGTTTATGTCATGTTCTGTCTTTTCTTTCATTTGGTGAACGTTTTCAAAACATTTGAGCTTGTTTAGACTTAAAAAAACTTGTACAATTTATATAGTTCTTAATCATCATTTTCTAGAAATAATATGATATTCTTTCTATATAATGTTAAGTGTATTCTAATCTCTGAATTTTTAAGGAAGTGTGATTGATTGTAGTTGAATAGTAAATGTCAAATTATTTATAAATGCTTTTTTTGTTTAAAACAGAAGATGACCCATCACCCAAGACAAGTTCTCGTGGTGAAAGGAAATCAACACCTAGAGGTAATGAACAATGTTTTTGTTTTTTAAGTTCGCCTTGTTTTTCTATTCCCCAAGGCAGTATGTGTTGTATTGCGGTTTTTATTTTGCGCCTGTTAGTCCAGTGCAACCGAATTCAGCATGCATTTTATGTAAAGGTCTTCTTCCCCCTGTATTTTCTAAAGATTTGCATCCTCGGAGTAACGGTCGGTGCTGTGATGGGGATCGAACCCAGCATGTTATGGTTGTGAGCCGTGTCACTTAACTACTAGCCTACTCTGTCCCCAATGAAACAATGAACAATTTTTAAAAAACGATTTTAATATTTAAATTAGTAGAGTTCTATCTGAGATGTGTATTGCTTTGCTTCAAATTTTTAAAATGAAACAATTAAAAATTGAAGCAAAGCAATACACATCTCAGATAAAACTCTACTAATTTAAATATTAAAATCATTGTTAAAAAAAATGGGACGCTGCAGTTTGGTATGATTCAATCTTTGTTTCATTAACCCTTTCCAGTCTTAGTAGATTTGTGTATTTCAGTCCAGGGCAAGTGCCTCAACTCGTTAAAATTTTCAGTATTGACCAGTCACCTCAGGCTCATTAGTAATGCGTCTCAACTTTGATATCTGTATCAGAATCTCCATTATGTCAACATTTTCTATAACATTAACATGAATGTCATATTAAGAATCACTTCTACAATTTCTGCCATTATTAAGTACATTTCTCATATTCCGCAGCCATCTGATGAAATGGCAAAAGTCAAGATTTTCACAGATTAGAGACAGAACTTTGAAAACTTGTAAATGTCCTTAAATAAACACTAGTGACACAATTTTGGCTTCAAATGAAACTAATATTTGACACGGTTGTTAAGAACATGGAAGTTTTTGTTTTGTGCAAAGTTAGCGCACCGGTGGATCCAGTGACCATTACTGGGGAGGAAATATTATTACCTCCATGCATGACAAATATGACAAAAGAGGATTTGGCATGGGATTAACAGTATCATTATGTTAAACAGATTGCTACAGAAACCACCACTACAAGAGCACAGATAGTGCTTTGGGGCAGGATTCTATCTGAAGGACCATCTATAGTGGTGTCCCTATACTTAAAAATGAGCGAATTTAATATATATAGTTATTGCCTACACTTATATTTCTAAAAATGTCAATAAATATTTGATCTTAATTTGGAATATATATATGTGTGATGTTTTAACATCTGTGTTTTTTTTCCCCTTAACAGTTCCTAAATACCAAAATAATCAATAAATTATCAAACATGTTGTGAAAGGTGACTAAAGCGTTTAGTGCATGAGACTAGCAATCTCCATCTTGGTAAGTAAGAAACCACCACAACATGGGCACATGAAGTACTTGACACCTACAGGCCAACTAGAATAGTGTCACATTTTATGGAGTGTAAAACTAAAGAAGAAATACGAGGAGCATTCAAATCAAACCGGGACTTTTTGTTCTAGTGCTGCCTAAATAGCCGGAACTTTTTGTTCTAGTTCTGCCTGAATAGGTTATAGCGTGCTGAACTACTATCATTAGTTAGGGCCACTTGTGTCCTATTACTGCTACTATCACGTGACAGATAAATAAAAATGGCGGACAACACTGTTAGTACTTGTATGGAACAGCGTGTTGTGATGAAGCTTCTTGTGAAAGAAGGCGTGAAATCTGCGGAAATTTACAGAAGACTGCAATCACAAAATGGTGATGAGACACTCAGCCCCAGTAAGACTTTTAAATGGTGTAAACGTTTTAGAGCAGCCCATACATCCATCATGCTCCTGCAAGATAACGCTCGACCTCATACCGCTCACTGCACAATGTGCCATCTGCAGCAACTCGACTGATTTCCACATCCACCTTACAGACCCAGACCTCGCTCGAAGCGATTTCCACCTGTTTGGACCCCTTAAAGAATTCCTGGGAGGTCAGTATGTCAGCACTGAAAACGGAGTGAAACAGACTTCCCTGGATTGGTTAGGCTTCCCTGGATTGGTTAGGCTGCCCTGGATTGGTTCAGACATACTGACAAATCTTTCTACCCTGAAGCTTTTCAAGCATTACTTAAACGCTGGGATTGCATAAATATTGCAGGAGATTATATAGAAATGTAAATGGCATTTTGACTACTTGAAACCCTTTTATTTTTTAATTTCAAAAAATGTTCCAATTTGACTTGAACACCCCTTGTAAGTTTTATTGTTGAAGTGTCGTGAATAACAGTGTGTCTAGGATGGGGCTTGAGTTACAGCTCTTCTCATGTAGTATACATCTAAGATTGACTCTTGCTTCATGTTATCTCAAACTTCTGACTTGTCTTTGTCACTCCTCTTCTACCATGAGGTGGTCTTTTTCTTTTTTGTTGTTGATTACTTATAGTTGCTTTCAGGATCTGGTGGCAGACTCCATTCACCTCTTTATGACACATCTAGCATGCTATTCTTTCTCTTATGTACTCCACTTTTTGGCCTCAGGTAACAGAAGGGTGCATCTCACACTTCATGGAGTAGATGTCTTGAATTTACTGTTTATCTCACACTTTAGGGAGGATATCTGAGGTTGACTGTTTTTTTGTTTACCTCACTTTATGGATTATAAATATAGGATTAATTATTATTTTAAAGACTTATCTCACACTTTATGGATTAGATATTTAGGGTTAACAGTTATTTTAAATGTTTATCTCATCCTTTATGGATTAGATATAGAGCGATAACAGTTATTTTAAATGTTTATATCACACTTTATGGATTAAATATATAGGGATAAGTTATTTTAACCTGTACCCGTCCGCATTAAATTTTTGAAAATTTTTCACATTTTTCAATTTTGCAACTTTCAAAAATTGTAACTGTTCTGTTTGTTGGTCAATAAATATGATTTTCTTGTGTTTAGAGACACAATTGAATAAAGAACTTGTTGATGTTATTGTTGTTGTTGTGTGTTTGTTAGTTTCTGAGATACAAGAAGATGAATGTGAAATTTTTTGAAAACATTTAAATATTTGGACTCGCCCGACTAGGCCTAGTCGCTCCGATAGAAAACCATGGAAACCATAACAAAGAATCGATACTGTGTTTACAATATCGACACAACTGTTAGTTTCCAATTCAAGTGTAGTTCTTTCATCTAAACAAATAAAATAAACATATTTACAAGATAAAGATCTTTCCCAACAACCTACTTCACCTTTCCCCAAAAAGTCGGCCTGCTCCATTCGGCGAAAAAAAAAAATAAATCGTTCAAAAGCCATTTGTAATCTAACATTCGATACTTTTACCGACAAAAAGCGTGTGTAGATGAACGTGACGAATCCAGCAGTATAAAAATGGCTATCGGTAGGGTCTCGTTACTTAGAGAAAAAAAATGTCAAAAAATTTTTTTTTTTAAAGTGTGACGAGCTGGGCGTATCAGACGGCCTGGGGAGTGATAAAGGTTAAATGTTTATCTCACACTTTATGGATTAGATATAAAGGGATAAGTTATTTTAAGTGTTTATTTCACACTTTAAGGAGAATATCTAATATAATTATTTGTTCATGTTTATCTCACACTTTGTTTAGGAGATATCTATATACTGGTTTATCCATGTTTATCTCACATTTCATGTAGTTGATATCCTGAGTTTTCTGGGTTTTTTTCTCCTTGTTTATCTTATATATCATGAAGTAAAAATACTGGCTGTAAAATATTTTGGTGCTACCAGACTTATTACATGTTTAGTCAAATAATGACTTTGTCTTGTCCAGAATTACAATATCACAGGATCGTTATTTTCATTGTTGTTGTTGCTTATGCCACTTATACTTGAGTACTCTTGATGACTTTCTTAAGTGGCTGTTTACAGTGCTCATGAACCCACAATGCCAACAATTTCTTCAATTGTTTCACTGCGTGAATAAGTTGCTCTAGAGGATTATAAGCTTGTTATTCTTGTGCATTATTTTATCAACATTGTTCATAATTTGGTGTTTCATTAGAAGGTGCTAAACTATCTGACCGACGCTCACCAGACAATGAATCTCATCTATTTTCTCCTAAATTATTAGTATTTTACACTTTTTTGTGTGCTCTCCCTGGCACAGATACTGCACTACACTTAAAGCTAATGGGCACACATAAATTATTATAATTATTGATGGGAAATATCACTGTATGTAATGCTATATAACATGTTAAACATTAAGGGAACATTCACAACAAAACTAACCTGAATATAAACAAGTCTTGTCATCGGTATAATTCCACCGACAATGTGGCGCAAAAAATTAAAAGAAGTGCATAGTTTGTTGAATTGAGACAAGTTAACACGTTTAAATACATTGGTACATACATAACATCAGATGGAAGATGCAATTACGAAATAGAATGCTGAATAGCCCAAGCAAAATCGGTCTTCCAGACCATGAAAGGAATATTGTGCAACAAAACCTTGTCGCTGGAGCTGATAAAGAGAGTCCTTGGATGCTAAGTGCAACCAGTACTGACATATGGCAGTGAATCATGAACGATTAGCAAACAAGCACTTAGATCTTTGGAAGCAACGGAGATGTGGTTTTACAGAAGAATGCTGCAGATCTCATGAATTGCAAAGAAGACTAATGATACAGTATTTGAGGAGGCACAAACACAATGACAACTCACTGCAAGGATCAGAATAAGAGTCATTCTTTGTTTTGTTGACATGTTATGAGAAGAGACGTCTTGGAGTATGTCGTGCCAGCGGGAAAGCAAGACAGAGGAAGGCCGAGAGATGATGCTGGACAGCCTGGGAGTATGGCACGGGCGACAATCAACAGAGTTGGTAAACGACACACATGATGGAAATGGATGGAGGTCCATGATCGTCAACGTCAACCAGCAGGGCATCTGATGATGATGATATTGTGTGTTAGGACTCTCCGGCATTGCTATGTGTCACAGAATTATAATTGTTTATATTAATGGGGTGGAAAACTAAAATATACTGATCGGGCTTGTTAGTCGGGGTAGGCAAAACATACTGGCCAAGACCCTCACCTCAGCTTCCTAGTACCTCTCCTTGGAAACGAGCTGTTTTCATGGCAGCCTGGCTAATGAGGTGAGGTATTGATGTGATCCCTGTAGTAGTGAGCGACACGCAGATGAATCCAAGCATAGCACAGCCGCCTGGAGGACCCTGACCCAATGCTCTGGGTGTGAGGAAAGCTACTGTAACTCGCCACTTAACGTCCTTTTCAGGTCGCACAAAAGAGTAAAAGTAAAGTAAAGTATCCCATAGCATTACTGCCGTAGGGGTGTGAGGTGTTAGCGATCTCACATTTCAACATTAAAGGCTCGGCTATATGAGGGCGGTAGCCATCTCCTCTCCCTCGCCGCTTTTACTTCCCGGACTGAACCGGTACCCATTTAAGGCTGGGTCGACCCGGGAGCCATTGCGGTCTGAAAAAAACATTACCGCCTCAACTGGGGAATGAACCCAGGACCACTCAGGTGCGAAGCCAGCGCGCTAACCACTGCGCTACGCGGCTCATTGTGGGCATTCGCAAACAACAAACAATATTATAAATTTCTTAAGGGAATTTTGAAAAGTATATATAAATTTATACACACACATACATATACATGCATAATAAGGTTGATGGAACAGCTTCATATTTGTTTGCCAAATGGCAAATACTCAGTTCTTTAAGTATGGTGTGTTTAAAACTGTATTTTCTTTTTTTTTTTTAAATTAGGAAAGAAAACAAAATCTCCTAATCCAGGGCACAAGAAAAAAGGGAAAGGTAAGCATCTATAAGTACTTGATTCGTTTTGTCATTTGCCTTGTTTCATAAGACAATGAGCAGTGTACTATATTTTGCACCTTATGGCACAGTGCATTTGACTCCAGCACTCATTTTTAAAATGGGTTAACTTCCTAAAGGAATATGGGTTCTCTGGCTTGTGAATTTGAACACATGCAAGTTTAGTAAGGGAGTTATGCCACTAACTACTTGGCTAACCTCCTCCCCAGACCCTAATTTAATATAAATGGCACACTGGTTTATACTGAGTTTGTTTGTCATATGAGACAATTTTGATTGTGTATTTATAAAATAAACAACAGGCCAATCACCTGTTTGTTTGCACACTCGATTGCAAGTATATACCATGACCTCTACACTCATATGGTAGTGAGGAGTGACTTAAGTGAAGTGAACATTTATAAATAAACGTTATTAGTATTTCTTTATCTTGGTGTTCTTTGTGAACTAACATCAGCTTTAGTAGATACTATTTCATGCAATTTAATCACATCTGTTTCGTAAAAAGCTTTTTCTTAATTCAGCTTTGACTTCAGCAGCACAGTTTAGTTATCTTCTCTATTCTAATAGGTACCAGTGCTGGAACTCAACTGGCTATGTTGAGCATGCTATTTAGTCTTTTCGTATTTTGTACTGACTGGTATAGACAATCATGTCTTTTCACAACTTCTTGTTTCTAGTGTTAACCTATACTGGGATTGATTTTCTCACAAACCATGATGTTAACACTATTATGTACTTTCTTGTCTTTGTCATACTATTTTGTTTTGTCCAGCAATTTTCTTTTTGTTTCAAAGTGTTCTCTAACCCTACTCTTCCCATAATTTATGTTATTGAGCGTTCTATAGCCCTACTTAATGTAACATCTTTGTACTGTTTTAGAAAACTCTGCAGTCTGTATAGAACCAGTTTCTAGGAGTGTAGTTGACCGATGTGCAGGTCCATCTTAGTAGACTCAAACACTAGAGCAAAGTAGACTTGCAGCCTGTTATGCGCTATCTATGCTGCTTTTAACAATCCACCTAACCACGGCCGGTTTTGTGCCATGTTACACAGTCGTCTCTTACAACATGCTCTCTGAGGGGCAGTGGTGCTATTCTTGTTTTTTCCATACACAAACACCTCGGCAGACCACTTGGATACTCTTCTCATAATTTATGTTATAGAGGGTTCTCTAACTTTACTCTTCTCATAATTTGTTATGTTACAGTGTTCTTTTTTGGCATTTGCCCTGAAAATGACGTGCATAGATACGAGGCTGCGACATATCTGGTTTTGGTTGGCTTTTTTTTAAATACCAGGTTTGTCTTGCTACTGTGATCCCTATTCTCTTAGCTGGACTACACTAGTGCAGTCTGTTTCCAGGGCCGCAACATGGAGGTAGAATAGGGTTTTGGTCAGCTGTTGTTCGCTGACCCTGATGCAAGCATCCAGCAATGAGTTACCGTCGGCTTATTCACTATTCTATATCTTCAATCCCACATACAGTGTTCTAACCCTACTTTTCTCATAATTTATGTTCCAGGGTGTTCTCTAATCCTACTCTTTTCATGCTTTGTTAGATTACAGTATGTTTTGACACTACACTTCTCATAATTTTTGTTGGTATTCTAATCTTACTCTCCTTATAGTGATGTGTATAATAAACTTACCATCCAGTATTGACTTCCCCCAGCACATCTTCATTAGTCTGTGTAGCAATCCATTGGATACCAAAAAATTGTTGTTCTATGGAATCACATCTATTTGGCCTCATGTGGTCCTATATATTGTTTATTTATATCCATGAGTTGCTTTCATATGACAGAATAAACTCTATGTAACACTGAAGAGCTTTTTATTTGCTAGCATTGACAGACTTGTTGGTTAGGATGTCATTCATTTTCTGGAAAGTTTTTTGTTTCTGTGAAAGATTATAGATAATTTGATGTTTTTCTGTTTAAGTATCTTCTTTTGAAACTGATGATGTGTCGTACTTTACAGCAAGGCTACGATATCTGGGCCATTTGACCTGACACATCAGATTTCAGCTGACTTTTTTGGGTGTTGGGTTTGTCACTGCGAACCATTTTTTCCTAGTCAAACTACAGGTCTAGCACCTGGAGACAGAATATGGTCAGGTGGTCAGCTCTGGTTTGTTGACCTCTGATGCAAACAAACGACTATGAGTCGCTGACTGCTGTCAGCTCATTCACTGTGCTGCACCTACAGCCCTGATCAGGGTGGTGGTGATGTTGGTGGTTTTCATATAAGAACCCTGTTTTGAAAGCATGTGAGCATGTAATATTGTCTGCAAATAGATCAATGTCAGCCACTCAAATACATCAATGGAAATATAGTTAATACCGGGGGGATGGCGTGGTTAAGTGGCACGGCTCACAACCAGAAGGTGCTGGGTTCGATCCCCATCACAGCACCGGCCGTTACCCCGGGGAAGCAAACTCTTAGAAAATGCAGGAGGAAGCAGACCCTTACATAAAATGCATGCTGAAGTCGGATGCACTGGGCCGACAGGCGCAAAATAAAAACCACAGTGTAACGCACACACGCTTTGGGGAATAGATAAATAAGGCGAACGCAAAAAAAAAAAAAAATTGTTATTACCCATCGCGAAGCGAGGGTGATCACAACATCAGACGATTTTGTCTTAATAATGTGATGTGCGCTGTATTTGGATTATATTGAGCAAGAATATGCGCTGGTCATCAATCTCACTCTTATCCCGAGTTACCTTGGATCAGTGGCAAGACTATTGGTCAAGGCGACTGGATGTAACTCGGGATGCATGCACTCTGGTCTTGACTTCCCGTGAGACCAGGGGTTGCTTGAAACTTGCAGGATTCGATCGCCCACCGTTTCCGTTCATCGCTGTGAGTGGAAATATATAACCGTATTTATTACCAAACAAATTTTGATTTGTATTTGTGAAACAATTTCACTTAGAAACTTGAAAGCCACTTTTGAACCATAAACAATTGTAGGTACATTTTCTTCATTTTCAGAAGTAGTTTCCAAACAGAAGGACAAAGGCAAGGCAGGAAAGCAAAAAGGAAAGGGTGACAAGAAGAAAGGACCTGACAGAAATTTGAAACCAAATCACAAAATAAAGATCTTTGAGAAGGACCCCTTCTTTGAGACTAAGTAAGTTAATTTAAATAAACGTTTAACCTTTAGTACGCCATGACGTCAGGAAAAAATTTTTTTTGTACCGAATTAAATTACATTTATTTCTCACTCTGATAGTCGATTTTCAAAATTTGTAACTTTTCTGTTTGTTTGTCAATAAATAGGATTTCTTGTGTGTACAAACACAATTGAATAAAGAACTTATGGGTGTTTTTGTTGTGTGTTTGTTAGTTTCTGAGTTACAAACAGATGAAGTTATACAAATTTCTGAAAAAAATTTGGACTCGACCACTAGGCCTAGTCGCTCCGATAGAAAACCATGGAAACCACAACAACGTATCGATACTGTGTTTACAATATCTACACAACTGTTAGTTTCCAATTCAAACGTAGTTCTTTCATTTAAACAAACAAAATAAACAGATCTACTCGATAAAGATCTTTCCCAACAACCTACTTCCCCTTTCGCAAAAAGTCGGTTTGCTCCAAACGGTGTATACAAAATTAAAACTGTTCAAAAGCCATTTGTTATCGAACATACGATACTTTAACCGGCAAAATATTGTGTATATACGGAGGACGTATTCAGCAGTAAAAAATGGCTGTCGGGAGTGACTCCGTAAAAAAAAAATCCTTTTCCGCACACCGTTTTTGTAGGCCGAGTTGGTCGGCTAGTACTTGACCATGGAGTGTTAAAGGTTAAGTATCAGTTTCGCTGAACAGCTGGAACACTTCAAAACAACTGACCTTGCCTTCAGATCTTCATATAGTCTAGTCTATCAAAATTCATACGGGTATCTAGGGGACGGGTGTGGTTAAGTGGCATGGCTCACAATCTAAAGGTGCTGGGTTCGATCCCCATCACAGCATTGGACGTTACCCCTGGGAAGCAAACCCGTAGAAAATGCAGGAGGAAGCAGACCCTTACATAAAATGAACGCTGAAGTTGGATGCACTGGGCCGACAGGCGCAAAATAAAATCCACAGTGCCGCGCAAAATAAAATCCACAGTGCAACGTGCACCGCCTTTAGAATTAGAGAAATAAGGCACCAAACAAACAAAAAATTGTTACCTAATTAAGTTAACCTTAACCATACCAGATTAAAAAATTACGTCTTTTTCCTGCAGTTGCTTTATTTTTCAGCATGTCACCACATGGTTGTTGATTTTGACATACTAAAATTTTAAAAAAAGTTGAAACTCTGCAATCAAATGAGCAGTATGTTCAGCCATTTCTATGGCAGTAACCTGGTAGTTTATATACGATAAAGCGATGACCCTGGAGCTGATGGCGTTCTGCCATACATGGTAAGAAACGCACTTGTCACAATTTCACGACCGTGGTACGGTGAAGGTTCAGGAGGACACATCTGTAATGAATGAAATTGGTACCCAGTCTCAGAAAAGCTGAGAACAGAAAAAGGTAGTTCTATAGCAAACTTCATTGTATGAGACCACAGCTTGTTCATTAGGTGGACTGGCCAGTTATCTTCTTCACTGCCTTTCTCTTCCCTAACTGTAAGCGAATATATCCATTTACAGCTTGTTTTACTCTAGCGTTCAGGTAACAGGAATTGAACCTTGTTCCTTTGCAATGAAAAGCAAGTGCTTTACCACTACCCTGATTAGACCTAGTACAATGAAGTCTCTAACACTTTATCTTCACCGACAGTGTCCGTTACTAGATTGTCTCTATCTTTTTTTTTCCACAACAGATTAGATGGCATGAACTTCAGTACTTCCACTTTGTAAATTAATTAATTAATTTGTTTTTGAATTAGCATTCCTATGCACTGTTGTAAATCTGAAAATGGGGGAATTAACGGATACTGGACTCTCTCAAGGCCCCGCACGTTGGTGGAGGGGGTAAGCTCACCAGGGCTCCTCAGAATTGTTAGTTCACTCATCATTTCATACCATCAACCTCATAATTCTTCTCCTGTGGTCAAGACGGAGCCATATACATTCAGATTTCTGCCCGTGGTGGGAAGGAGAGCCACAGAACCCCCATTACTTTTATCTAGATATAATCGCTTATGGAAGCTGATTAATACTAATAATAAGAGTAGACTTTTCTTTCCACCCAATTTATCTATGTGGGATCTGCAAAGGGATTAAATGAATATGTGTAGCATAATCCTAGGTAAATGTTCATCACACGCACACACAATGACCATCAGTTGAAAGCTAATGATTTCTATTTTACAACTATCTGTACAGTGAAAAAATTCCAGAAGTGTCTCCGCTGTTGAACTCAAAGTTGGTGTTCCGTGCTATCAACACAGGGAATGTTGAGGCCTTGACAGATTTGTTGGCAAGGACTGAGGGAATAACCACTGTGAGCAAAATATTTACAAAGTCATCAATTTGAGATTTATAAATAGGTGTTCATAACTTTATATTGACAATGAGGATTCACCTTTTTTTGTCCAAGTGAAGCATAGGATTACCACTACAGCTGGTTCCTTTACATGGTATCTTTATTAAACCTTTTAGACTTCTCTGCCCTGGAGGCATGCAGAACGAGAAAAAAAGCATATAGTTCATCAATAAGTCTGATGGCTCCCTGTGCTAGTCATACGAGGAAGAGGTAGCGATCAGGTGGAAGGAGCACTACACGAATGCTCTTAACCACCCACCAGCAACTGTCTGCTGAATATCAGGATAACCAAGTTGAAGTCCTTGCTGCTATTACCGAAACTCGGAAATAGATGAAGCGGCAGGCCCAGATCACATCCCACCTGAGCTGTTGAAACACGCCATGGACCCAATCAGCTATGCCCTTCATCATTTATTCCTGCAAGTATAGAGAATGGGACACATCCCGGTCGACTGGTGCGATAGAATCATCTTCTCCCTGTACTAAGGCAAGGGGAGTCACAAAGACTGCAGTAATTACATGCCTATAACACTACTCTAGGTTCAGAGGAAGGTGTTTGCCCACGTGCTGCTGGCTAGACTAAGCCCCTATTGAGCACAAAACGCCGCCCAGAACAGTCTGGCTTCACACCGGGTCGTTCAACAACTGACACTATCCTTGCTCCGCGCCTCCTCACCGAACTACACTGCACCTTCAATTGCCCCTTGTACGCTGCATGCGTGGACTTGAAGTCCGCCTTCGACTCAGTTGATCAGCCGACTTTATGCATAGCTTTGTAATGGATTTCTTCTTCTCTATTCAACTCCTTCTGGCATGTAGAAGCCTATGTTAAAGCACTTTGTGTACTGTTGCAGTTTCTTTAGCAATGTGTTTTGCATGATGAGGTTGCCAGCCAAATGCACACCCCTCCGTAGTCACCTTTTACAACATACATAGATATGCAGTGGGCCTATTCTTTCATCCCCAATATGGGACTCCAGGATCCACACAAGAGACTGTAATATATTTAATAATAATTTTAATATCGCTCCATTTGTTGAAGCCTAGGTAGAACACTGCATTTGCGTTATCTAACCAGGTCTTAGGAAAGCCTTATTCGTCATTTGCAGTGCGGTTTCATAGTAATTCTTTTTAACGATGGGGCTGTTTTCTTTTATTTCCAGTAAATATTTGCTTCTAGAAGCTACTACATGGAGCTTTTCACAAATTATATTTCTACCGCCTGTATGCTTGCGGATTGTGAAGTCATCACCTCTTACAGTTTTCCATAATGTAGTTTTACAGATATTGTCATTGCTTTTTCTCAGCGACATTTTCTTAGCGTCAATGCTTCTTTAGAATCCAACATTGTATACAATTCTCGTTCAATAACTTCTTTGACAAAGCTGTCTACTTTCTGTTTTTCTTTCTTGGTCTTCGATAGTATTTGTATAAAGCCTGTCATATTCTAGTGTCCAGGTTGAGAAAGACCTTTCGCTGATATCCAGGGCACGCATTGTTCTTTTTTCTGGGTTTGAAATATAACGATACTGACTCCCATGTTTAGCCTCACGTGAGAAATATTTATTCAATTTTATTGCTGCTTTTTAGTGTAACTTTCAATGCCATTCAAATAATAAAGACACTGTATATCTCTGTTATGCCTTTACATATTGATAAGAATTGTGAAGTGGTACTCTAAATCTTGATACTTTCAATGCAATATTAGCATTTACGATTTTCTGTACATGTGCTATATGTGGGTTCATGGAGGACCTTTCCCACACAGTGCCATAGATTACTGTAACATTATTTAAATGCTATCCAGCAAATACATACATCTTTGTATATACATGAAATAAGCTAAAGTGTCCCCTAATTACTTTAAATGAATGAAAAAATGTGACATAATGAATCTTACAACTAAAAATATATATTTTAATCAATGTATATTTCATAATTGCTGAGATATATTATTTTCAAGATGAGTACGTATTTTCAAACGCACTATAAAATGCTCACATATATCTAGAGCAGAAAATATATTTAAACTATGCTGTTTTTGTTCTATTTCATTTGTAAACACAAAATAGTTTGAGATCATGCGTTCAGCATCGGATCGCAGAAATGCAATGGATTTTGCTGGTCAGCAAGAGAAGCATGAAATTATCAAAATATTGACTGAGGAATATTTTGACGCTGACTTGAAGCAGAAGAGAAAAAGGAAACCTCCTCCAGAGTCTATTATCACTGCCACAGGCACAGGAATGTAAGTAATCTGTTTGGAATGTGATGTTTTATTAATGGTTTTGTAACTATGGGGAAAAGAAATGTGCTAAAAGATTAATACACCTATAAAATGAAATAGAAAGAATTAAAGATGTGAACTTCATGGATGAATTTTGTCATACAGGCAAGGGCTCTAGGACAATGTTTACTTAACTTAAAGTCTTTATATTAGTTTAAAAGACTCTGCAGAGTCTGTATACAACCAGTTTCATTTACATCTCCTTGCTCTAAAATCTATGCGCATACAATCTATTCTTAAATGCTTTGATTGTCCCTGTCTCCACTACTTTCTGTGGCAATGCATTCCAAGCATTCACCATTTTCTGACAAAAAAATTGTTTCCTAGTATCTGTTGTGGACCATTCTTTAGTTAATTTGTAGCTATGCCCTCTTGTTCTTGAAGGTGGTTGTATTTTGAAAAACTTGTTATAGTCAATTTATCCTTTCCCTTGATATCTTATAAACCTAAATTAAGTCACCTCGAATTCTTCTCTTTTCTAGACACTGTAACCCGGTTGTTCTGAGTCTTTCCTTATAACTAATTTTGGAATCCCACTACCAGATTTGTTGCTCTTTTTTTGTATTCTTTCCAGCATGTTTATATCCTCTCTATGATAAGGACTCCTCACCTTTACACAGTACTCCAATCTAGGTCTAACCAATGCTTTACACAGTTTGACATTTCCTTGCTCCTATGTTTAATATTTCTTTTTATCATACCTAACATTCTGTAATTATGTTCCATATTGAATCTACCCATGTGGAAGACTGTACATTTATCTATATTAAACTTTATTTGCCAGCTCACAGACCATTCTCAAATTTTATCTAAATCCGACCTCAATATATCCACTTTTGCTTTAGATGAGACACTACGTCATAATTTTGTATCATCTGCGAATTTTGCAATAATGGATCCGATATCAATGTTCAAATGCTTTAGATATATCAAGAACAAAATTGGTCCAAAAACTGAGCCGTGTGCCACTCCACTTTTTACTTCACCCCACTCAGTATAAGCTTTTCATTATTATTTCCTAGTAATGTTAATGGCATTAAAGAATTGATCTCTTACAAAAATGGATTGGCGTCGCACCTTGGCCATCAGGTGTTCCAGTCTACCTCATTATAAATAGGTAACCTGATTAATATTTAGCTAAGACAAGGCAGCAACAAAGGCAATATAACAAAAACAAGCAAAAAACAAAAATGGTCTTTAACATTTCATCCTGATAGCAGACACATCCTGATAACAGTCTCTGTTATAGTAAAATAGAAAATAATATTTTTAAAATTTGTATCTTTCTTTTTTGTTTAAAAAAAATTAATGATAAGCTTTAATACAGATGTATTTTTACTGTATTTGTATTATTGAGCACTGTTTTATGTTTCTTTGTTTCTTTCAGCTACAACCCATTTTCCCTTGGAATTCACAACATCAGAGCTCTGAATATGAGTAGGGGAGGCAAGGAAGGCAATAATGCTTTCATACATGTAAGAAATCCTCACTCTTTTATTTCCAAAATGGAGTTGGGGTGGACAGTGTTTTTCTCTAAGTGCCATATGACCAAAATTGCAGCCTCATTGCTATGTGTATATCACGTTTTGATTGGAAGTTTTGTTTAGTACAAATTTGAAGTAGTTTAATAATTCATGTATGTAAATTTTGCAATGCTAGAATGGAGACAGGGATATACAGTTTGAAGAAACATCACCAGAGAACAATATATTTTGGGGAATTTATTATCTGTTTCTAAGACAACTTATTACACACATGAGTAGCTAGTTGTCTATCGCAAGTGATGATATCATCATATGTTTTTTTGTTTTTTTATGGTGTAACTTGCGCTGCGCTGCGTTTGAATTATAGTGATGAAACCACTGCGCTGCTCATCAACCTCACTCTCTCGTCCCGAGCTACCTTGCACCAGTGGCAAAATAATCAATGGACGACTGGAGGTAACTCAGAATTCAAGCACTCTGATCCTACCTCCTTAAGACCAGTTTTACTCCACCGTTTCCAATCATTGTTTGAGAGACGAGTGCCTTACCTCTCGACTACAGGGACACATGAGTAAGTCAGTAATTCCCTGGGCTGTCCATGACCACGGTTGTTGGTAGAGTTACAGGCTGTATACAGGGGAGATGGAGTGGAGATGATGTGTCTCATGTCAGATATTTTGCTGCCACCTTGGAAACGACTCAGTGGGGACTTGCTGGTCTCGAGGTAAGATGTTCGCTTCGGGTGCCGGAGGTCGAGTGTTTGAATCACAGTGGAGACTGGGATTTTTTTCACATTGATCTTCTAGTAAAAATTCCCCTGATCTCTGGGTAGTGAGATTGAACTCCCGTGTTCTGTGTTGAGCACGATAAAAATTCCTTGGCAGTTGGAAACCGAAAAGAGTAGGCTTAACCTTTAGCACGCCACGGTCGAGTGCTACTCGACTCACTAGGCCTACAAAAACGGTGTACGGAAAAATTTTTTTATTTTTTATACGGAGTCACTCCCAACAGCCATTTTTTACTGCTGAATACATGCTCCATATATACACGATATTTTGCCGGTTAAAGTATCGTATGTGCGATTACAAATGGCTTTTGAACAGTTTTAATTTTGTATACGCCGTTTGGAGCAAGCCGACTTTTTGCGAAAGGGGAAGTAGGTTGTTGGGAAAGATCTTTATCGAGTAGATTTTTTAATTTTGTTTGTTTAAATGAAAGAACTACGTTTGAATTGGAAACTAACAGTTGTGTCGATATTGTAAACACAGTATCGATACGTTGTTATGGTTTCCATGGTTTTCTATCGAAGCGACTAGGCCTAGTGGTCGAGCCCAAATATTTTCCGAGATTTTCATAAATTTTCAACTTCAACTTTTTGTATCTCAAAAACTAACAAACACACAACAACAACAATAACACCCACATGTTTGTTATCCTATTGTGTGTCTACACGCCAGAAAATCATATTTATTGACAAACAAACATAAAAATTAAAAATTTTGAAAAACGACTACCACAGCGACTAATTAAGAAAATTAATTAGGTCAAATATTTTTCAAAAAGAATCTGGCGTGCTAAAGGTTAAAAGCCGCTGCCCGCACAAAATTAAAAATCTACCCAAGTTATTTGTACTTTTCCCCATGTGGTTTGTTAAAAGCAACTATAGATGGCGCCTAACTGGCTGCGGGTCTACTTAGCTCTCGTGTTTGAGTCTATCAAGATGGACTCGTACAACTGTAAAAATCACCCTCCAAAAAACTGGTTGCATGCAGACTCTGTAGAATCTTCTAAACCAGTATAAAGATGTGAAGACTTCATGTTATCGTGGCCTTTTCCCACCTCTGGTTTTCGTTGGGAGCTCTATGCTTCATTTGGAATGGAAAGTCAAATCATCATTATCTGCTAACCTCGCTATCCCGCTATTTCTGCCACATTTGAAACATTTTGTATTATGAAATGGTGTCGCTATAGCTGAGTGATGCTCACCTCTAAAGAAATGAACTAGCGGGAACTGTGGATTGTTCGAGTCTCACAAGTTTTAAGCATCCTCTAGTCTCGAGGGATGTGATATCTGCACCAATTTTTATAGAATATAAAAACTATGTCCTCATGCTGTACGCGTAAAAGAACCCCAGACAGTTGAAAAATGAAAAGAATTTGCACTTCATGATCAACTTCTTTGTCATTCGCTAAGGTGAACTTTTAGTGCACCAAATTGATTGGGGCTATAAGATGGGTGTTCAAGAAATTTGTCAGCCTAGTTGGTAAATTTTCTCCTTGGTTAATCAAACTGTATGTGGTCTGATATTGTCATGATGAAGTAGTACTTCTCTAGTCAGCAGGCCTGGATTTTTTATTTGAATTACATCCTGAAGCATCAACAGAATTTCAGAATATGATACAGCATTCTCATTGTCACTGTTCTTCTGAAAATTGGTTAACAACACTCCATTAGAATCCCAAAACACTCTGAGCATAATGTTCCATTCTGATGGCGTAACCTTGAATTTCTTGCCCGAAGGTGAAGGATTTTTCCTTTATATTGAAGCACGCTTTGATTTAAGTTGGTAGTTATGCACCATGATTTGTCCCCAGTAACAATCATGTTCAGGATGTCTTCTCCTTTATCTGCACACAGAGACGCTGCAAGGACAGGCCCATTTGTTTTTTTGTGTGCGTGTGTGTTTGTCAGTCAGTAGTCTGGATACCCACTGTAAGCACACGTTCGGAAATTAAAACAATCATGTATTATGGTGTAGGCTAAACCATGTGTACACTCTATTATTTTATCATTATCGGCTCGATTTATCTCTATCACCTGCCACACAGATGCTTCTGTTGCAATCTCAAGACCCACAGATCGGGTTTCATCAGCAATTTTTAGCACACATGAGAAAATGTATCGACCTAATTATGCACCACTTTGCGTGATAAACACTGCTCACCGTAAACATGAAGCATTTCCTTATGAATATCCTATGTAGAAAATCCTTTTGTTAAAAGCAAATTCTGAACAGCACACTATTCTGTGATTGTACACTCGTAAGTGCAGGTGCCATTTTGAACCTGAGCAGCGCACATTCATGCGACACCTAGCGTCTGCTACGTACAGTAAGCACAAAGTTGGATATTGCTGCCACCCAATGACACATTTAGAAACTACCAACTGCATTTATCAGCTATTCTATCAGTCTGTGACATGCTTACTGATTTACCGTTGTATTAAAAAGTCTTGTCAAACACTACAATTATTGTTTTTCTACAGGATGCCATTGAAGGAACCGTCAGTGTTGCCTGTATTAAAAACTGGATGGAGCACGGTGTTTCTATTGACACAATGGAAACGTTTTTGCTAGCTCTATCAGTTGCTGAGAAAACAACAACTGACCAACAGGTAAAGTGAAAAAGAAATAAACATATTTTTGTAATGAAAAATGTATTTGAAATCAATTTTTGTATTTAACATATTGAGCACAAACAGGGTAGGTTAAAAAAAAAAGGATAAACAACCCAATGAACAAAATTATTAACAAAAAAACCACCTGCGATAATGGTTCAGTACAGTTCAAGTGCCATCTCCACAGCGAATGTTGCCAAAAATGGATCTTTAACCTTACGCACTCCACATTATTTTTGAAAAAAATTTGACCTAATTAATTTTCTTAATTAGTCGCTGTGGTAGTCGTCTTTCAAAATTTGTAACTTTTATGTTTGTTTGTCAATAAATATGATTTTCTGGTGTGTAGATACACAATAGCATAACGAACATGTGGGTGTTATTGTTTTTGTTGTATGTTTGTTAGTTTTTGAGATTTAAAAAGATGAAGTTGAAAATTTATGAAAATCTCGGGAAAAATTTGGACTCGACCACTAGGCCTAGTCGCTTCGATAGAAAACCATGGAAACCACAACAACGTATCGATACTGTGTTTACAATATCGCCACAACTGTTAGTTTCCAATTCAAACGTAGTTCTTTCATTTAAACAAACAAAATAAACAGATCTACGCGATAAAAATCTTTCTCAACAACCTACTTCCCCTTTCGCAAAAAGTCGGCTTGCTCCAAACGGCGTATACAAAATTAAAACTGTTCAAAAGCCATTTGTAATCGAACACACGATACTTTAACCGGCAAAATATCGTGTATATATGGAGGGCGTAGTCAGCAGTAAAAAATGGCTGTCAGGAGTGACTCCGTTCAAAAAAAAAAAATTTTTTTCCGCACACCGTTTTTGCAGGCCGAGCTGGTTAGAAGAGATCGGACAAGGGCGTGCTACAGGTTAATGTTCTCTATCTCTTATCTGGGAGACCTTGCCTTGTCCATTTTTTTATGTTATCCTCTCACATATAGCAATGTTCACCAATAACACATTTGCCCTACACCTTTCCTTCTAGTATTGTTTTCAGATAGGTGTAATGTCTTTTGATGTGACCAAAATATCTTAACTGCCTGACTCTGATTTTGTTCATTAATTTTCTTAGCACCCCTAACTTTTCTCAAGAGTTCATTATTTTGTTTTCATTTCATTCATGAGATTCGCCCCCATTCTACGAAGCGTGTTCAAATGAAATACGCTCCAGTGGATTTATTACAAACATATGAAAGGAACATCAACAGGTGTGGCAGAATTAAACAAAGCAATTGTGATGAAGCAAGCAAGTGTGCACCGGAGTTCGTTACAAAAAGACGCCATAGGCATGCATACACGCATCCGACTGCTGGGGTAGACGTCGGATGCCTTCCGAGACAAATGACTTTGGTTGCTCATTGAACCATTTGGTCACTGAGGCCATGATGTCTGCCTTGGAATTGAATCGTTGTCCCTTCATAAATTTTTCTAAGGGCCCGAACAAATGAAAGTAATATGATGACATATCAGGGCTAAGTGTGGCAGAACTTCCCACCTTTTCCCTAATAATGCGTCCTACACAATGTTCGTGACATGAGGATGAGCATTGTTGTGCAACAGAATCACATCCTCGAAAGCATGCTGGTTAGTTTATTCTTGATGGCTATATGCAGAATGTTTAGAGTGTCTTTGTAGTGAGTGGCATTGATATTCATGTCAGGCTCTTTGAAGTCTGTCAATAGAAGCCCTTCATGGCAAAAAATATGCAGAGACCTGTGATTTGAATTTTTTTTGAGTTTTGCTGATCCGGGATGCTTTCATTGCACGTGAACACACCTTCTGATACTTCAGTTTCTTCCTAACCACCATTTGAACTGTCCCAAGCAACACAGCAAATTTTTCTGCTAGCAAACGTAAGCTTCGATGGCGGTCCACCCGTATTGCTGCATCAATATCGGCGATGGCTTCTTTTGTCGCTACAATATGCGCCTGACCTGGTCAGGGAAGATCTTTAGTTAACTGTCCTTTCCGGAACATTCCTGACCAGTCCATCACTGTTGTCTTCGGCATTCTGTGATGAATATAGACTGGTTGACATCCTTCAGCTGTTAGGAACTGATCAACCCTGGATGGATTCCGTATCGCGCCATCCATTTTCTCCTCGTGCGTATGTCCACGTGGTGCACACAGGTAGGTTTAATTTGAGCACGCCTCTTATATATCCGCATTTCAAAGGCACCAATTTTCTTCTCAAACTGTTTGTCCATTGTCCATGTTTTTACATTTTACATTAAAGACAAGTATACATAACACTTTGCCACTCATGTTTAATTTGTGAGTTACTTGTTTAGATGTCAATATATGATACATGTTGCTGAAAACAGATTTAGCCATCCCTATTCACTTCTCTCTGGTATTATTTTTTAAAGATAGGAGATGATCTTGATCTGTTCCAATATTTAGTCATCTATTTCTATCTGGTGAATGTAGAGTAAATTTTGAATCTAATTAATCTAATAATCATATTTGTTGTTTCTTACTGTTAGTGTTTAACCTTATGATTCCCATTTTACAAAATTACGTCAATTTCCGTGCAAATAGCACACTGCCTTGGGGCAATAGAGGAATAAGACGAACGCAAAAAAAAAAAAAATAAAGAGCAATATGTTCAGCCGTATCTATGGCATTAGCCCCAAAGTTTAAATACGATTAATCGACCCTAGAGCTGGCGGCGTGCAACGCCAGTGGAACAGAAGCAAATCGTCATAATCTCACGCCATTGGGCCGGAAAAGGTTAATCCAGATTCCTGAATTGTTTTTTCCTTGAATGACCGATTCTTTAAGTTCTTCTTCGCTTTTCAGCTCACAGAACTGTGTCATCCGCATACCTGAGATTATTTAATGATACTCTAGGGATAATGAGTCTTAGGCATTTCCACCATCTATCGACAAATGAGATCTGTGTAAATGTTAAACAGACGAGCGAACAGGAGATCCGTGTCACACTCCTCTTTTTACATCTATACATAGTGAGTAAAGCCTGCCAGTGGCAGTTTGCTTCCAGTATAGGTTACTGAGTATTCTTGTGTCTTTTCAATCCATACCTATGTTTTCTAGACATATAATTAATTTCTTACGCTAGACTTTACTAAAGACCAATTTGTAGTCAGTAAAACACATATATATATTTTGTTTCTTTTACTTCTGCATATTATTCTGCTAGTGTCCTAATACAGAATATTGCTTCTCTTATTCTGCTGTCATAATGTTTTTATGATGTGTGGGACTTGATCACCTACCGTTTCCATTATCACATTGAGGGCCATTGTCTTACATCTCGACCACAGCGACCCCATAATACAATGTACTTGAATGCAGTGAACAGGTTTTATTTTTTTATTTCACCCTGATCTAAAGAAAAGGTAGGCCTTATCAGGGTTTGAACTTAGTCTCTAATTAAGAGACCACTACTCTTAACCATTCAGCCACCTGTTACTCATAATGTGGTTATTGACTAGTATGTTTAGAATATTCTGGCTTGAGTTATGTTGTTACTACATCTCATACTGAGAAGGTTATTTCTTTTATCTGG
This sequence comes from Ariolimax columbianus, assembly GCA_036924085.1. NCBI lineage: Eukaryota > Metazoa > Mollusca > Gastropoda > Stylommatophora > Arionidae > Ariolimax > Ariolimax columbianus. The sequence continues at coordinate 25,217,934 of JAVGWX010000013.1, read as the reverse complement.
AAAGCACTCTGGCAGGATTTGCTGTTATTGTCAATAATTATTTGAGCTGTTTTGTTTTGAAATGTTAATGATTATAATGGTCTTTCCAGTTACATCATGTGATTTCCCATATAAACTCAGCTGTGAGCCGAGGTCATCGTCATCTGGCAGCTAAATATGTAACGGAGGCTGAAAAACTGGGAGGCTACGGATTTAACTTCTTACACAAGGAGGTGAGCTTGACAGTTTTTGTTCATTTGACTTGTTTTGTAAGGGGGAAGAATACAGTAACAATAGTATAATTACTTTACTAGTGTAAACATTAGTTACATTTCAAAAGCACAAATAATTCAAGGCAATTTTATGTAGTTAAAAAGTTATGGAAAAATAATATTACAGGAAACATCCGATGTTATTAAAATAAATGTGGAAATTAAGCGTCTTGGCGCATTTGTTGTATCGCCTAGGTCGTTCTCAATGTTTCCGCCCAATACAACAGTATCGGCTTGACATTGCAGTTGGCTATCTGTGACAAAAGTACCAGATCACCTGTGTAATCCAGCCCCTTCAATTATGACCATTGTGTCTACTGAATACCAATTCTCTTTCCATTGTTTGATGTCATCATCCAATCTATAGACAACAAGAACAGAAAGGGTCAGAGAAAGTATCCCTGTCTTTACCCTAAAAGTGTCACTCCCTGCTCCTGAATGTACCACATAATTTATATGCATTCAATCAAAACTATTCAGCATCCTGATGAGTACAAGTCAGATATCACAATCCTATCCTGAGCCATCCATTACAGTTCTTTGTGTTTTGCTGGACTATTTTATGTTTGTATCGAGCTCTCTTCTTGTGAGGCTTGATCTCCCTTCACCTATCGAGTTCACTTCTTGTATGTCTTGGTCTCCCTTCACCTATCAAGTAATATTCTCCTTGAATGTCTTTGTCTCCCTTTACATATCAATTTATCTTCTCCTTGTATGTCTTGGTCTCCCTTCACCTATCAAGCTATCTTCTCCTTGTATATTTTGGTCGCATTTCACCAGTTTGAGAGATTTTCATAGAAGAAAATGGGTAAGCCAGCTGCACAAATTCATTATGACTTTCTCTATCACATCTATGGTCCTCTGTAGTCTTTGTTGATTGAGATGTATTCTTGCTTGTGATTATTGATCTGTGTTTGTTTTTGCGTCCAATAGTTTCTACAGAATGAGGCAGCTGACTTCATGTCCAACCTTTCTTTGTTGTCTCATCACATGCCTGGCAGGCTACAGTGTTACTATGGTGTGTTTTCCTTTCAGGCCTTGGCATCACACAGATGGTTTACATGTACATAGCTGATTAATAATTCCACATTTCACACATGCAGGTACTGAGCTTTGAAAAAGAAGACCTCAGAGACATAATTTTGGCAGCATCTGTTCGCAAGAAGCCTTTCTCAAATGATGCGGTAAGTTCTAGTAGCATGTTATTTTTTCAGAAATAAAGCTGATCAGAAAATGTTAACTGAGAAATCATTTGTGAACAGCTATGTGCATGACAAATTGTAATGAAATGGATGCCATGTTAATCAACATTAATAACCATTTGAACCCTGACCACACAGATGCAAAAACCCATTCCCTGGGCTTCTGAATAAATAACGAACAAAGCATGCACATAAGCAATGTTATTTGGACAAAATCATTTCATCGCCATTTATTCATCTGCCCTTGGAACATAGTGAAGCATGAAATGCTCTCCAAATGTTCTTATTCTGTGCCGTATTTAAGACAAATCGAGTCCTACTGAATTGGCTTCCTCCACGTTCGTTCCTCACCAGGTGTTCCTTGACCTTCACACGCCTCCCTTTCCCTGTGGGCTCCAATCCAGCTCATATCTTGTTATGATGTCCGTCATCTTTCTGAGGGTGTCTCCTATTCATCCCTACTTTCTCTCCCCAATTTCCTGCTGTATTTGCTGTTGCTACATTCTTTCCTATAGATCTATAATTACCATTACCTCTGGCCATCTAAACACAAAGCATGTGATGAAGACACTTGTTAACCATGTGACAGAACCATGTGCTTCATTTTAATTGTTCTATTTAACAATGATTGTACATGTAGACATAGGTCTGAATATATTTGCAGGATATTAATCTGTATCAAATTTATTTGATACATTACATGGGATACACTACTATCCACATCTGATTCCCCTGAGAGACCAGGAACTGGACTATCTAGCTTGATCATAATCCAATTCACACATTTCGTCACTCAAGTGATCATTGGATTCAATTTTGATGTCTCTTCGTAAAAATGAACATCTAAATTAAATTTGTCAGACTCAAAATCACTGAGCACAAGTTCAAAAGTTTGTTCTGTTGTTAGCCTTTAAGAACCACCATTTCACTGATTTTCAACACACCTGTATAAAATGTCAATTACTCAAATGGGGGCTCAGTGGACTCAGGTTCGAATCACGGTGAAGACTGAGATTTTTTCACATCATATTTTTGGTAATAATTCCCCTGATCTCTGGGTAGGGAGATCGGACTCTCGTATTCAGTGTCGAGCACGTTCAAAATCCTTTGGTAGTTAGAAATAAAAAAGAGTAGGCTTTTATTGGCCGATGCCTGGAAAACAAAAAATTCTAGTAAAAAGTCTACCCAAATTATTTGTACCTCCCCCAGGTCTAGTAAGCCACAGGAAGTTTTAAGATACCTACTACGTATAGCCAGAGCTTTTGGCTACCTGGCAACAGACATTGACATACCTGTTTGAATACCAGGATTCCTAGAAGTCCAAGTATTACTCAAATTATAGATGCTGCCACTTTAATGTACTCTCCATATAAGACATGTGTACCTCAGGAAGTCATAATTTGACATACATTTCCACGTCTGGCTTTCCGAAATAAGTAGGTTTGTCAGACCGAGATATAGGGCTCTCGAAGAATGAATTATTTACACATGGACCACAATTTTAAATCTTGTGTTCGAAGGGTTAAATGTATTTTTCTGTTTTTATATTTAAACAGTTACAACAAAGATGGGGCAGAATGATTCTCCTATATGTATTCTGGAGATATTTTAATCAGAGAGAAAAGAATAGGACCACTGCACCTTACTTAACCTTTAACACCGCCTTTTTTAATTAAAAAAATTTGACCTAATTAATTTCAGAATTTCTCGCTATAGTAGTCGACTTTCAAAATTTGTAACTTTACTGTTTGTTTGTCAATAAATATGATTTTCTTGTGTGGAGGGACAATTGAATAACGAACATGTGGGTGTTATTGTTTTTGTGTTTTTTAGTTTCTGAGTTACAAAAAGATGAAGTTGAAAATTTATGAAAATCTTGGAAAAGATTTGGACTCAACCGCTAGGCCTAGTCGCTCGGATAGAAAACCGTGGAAACTACAACAATGTATTGATACTGTGTTTACACTATCGACACAACTGTTAGTTTCCAATTCAAACGTAGTTCTGTCATTTAAACAAACAAAATAAACAGATCTACTCGATAAAGATCGTTCCCAACAACCTACTTCACCTTTCGCAAAAAGTCGGCTTGCTTCAAACGGCGTATACATAATTAAAACTGTTCAAAAGCCATTTGTAATCGAACATACGAAACTTTAACCGGCAAAATATTGTGTACATGTGGGAGACGTATTCAGCAGTAAAAAATGGCTGTCGGGAGTGACTCTGTTAAAAAAAATAAAAAAATTTCACACACCGTTATTGTAGGCCGAGTTGGTCCTCTAGGGTAGGACAAGGGTGTGCTAAAGGATAAAATTTTATAAAATGCAACTCAGCAGGGTTGTACATTGGGCTGCCAAATTCATCATGAACTACAGCAAGAATGCCAGCTGTGGTGGTTGCATAATGATCCTTTCAGGGCAGAATGTATAAATGATAATGACATAATAAAAATGTTTCTAGTAACATGTTATTTGAGAACTATATACACACTTCATGTTCACAGATCACACCTTTGCACTGTGCAGCGATAAATCCAAATGTGAAATACCTCACTCGACTTCTTTCAATTGAGCCAGATATTAATATTCAAACACAAACTCGTGCTCGACCCATCCATTTTGCAGCAGCTTGTGAAGGATCAGCACCACTTGAGTTTCTTCTGAAAAGGTAAACATGTCCTTCAAGGACAGACATAGTAGCTAACTGGTACTAACACAACGAATACACTGGTGAGTATACAGAGACAATGTCCCAGGAGAATATTTTTTGCCAATGGTTCAGTAAAAGTTAAAATTTCCCATAAAGTTAGAGGCATGTAAAGCAAAACTGTTTGAACTATGCAGTTGATATGCTGGCAAGACCATGTAATTGTTATTGTTGTTTTCTTTGCGAAATTTTGGTTTAGGGACATAAACTATAATTTAGGAGATGACAGATGTTGGAGCGATCCTTTAATTTGTACAGTAATGGTGTAACATCGAGGCACACACAAACAAACAAACCCACCCCCTCCCAAATGTGATTTTACAGTGCCAACAATTCTATCAGATAATAAACATTTACATTCTTAATGTTCTTGTAGAAATGCGGGCCCAGGAGATGCAGATAGCAAGGGTGACTTACCCATTCACTATGCTGCTCGGAGTGGCCGCTCAAAAAACATTGATGTTCTTGTCAAACATGCCAAGACAGTTGGTAAGCTTTTTCATTATTTTTGTATCTCTCAGGTGTCTGTTTTCATGCTTCAGCATGCAGATTTATTCCTTGCTTTCCTTTGTGATGTATTGTGCTCATTGACATCACACATGGAAAGTTCTGCCATTACTGAAACAACTTGAAACATGTATTAAATAGAAAGATGGAATGTTTAATAAGAGTATAGTATATAACAAAATATAATTCTAATTTTGGTGGGACATTTATAATTTCATAATTTATAACACATTTCAGATTCAGAAGAATTGCTGAATGACAAATGGGGTATTGGCATGATAAACAGGCCAAATCGTTTAGCATTTTGTCCAATACACTTGGCTGTTGCAGAGGGTCATTTGGTATGTATTGTCATGTCTTACAATTATTGTAGAACCCAGCCTTAAGTTAAATTCACATAAAAACATCTTTTTCTTTGTTATATGGTCTAGCTGCTAGCTTTTGGAACCTCTCACAGTGTCATTTTCTCAGTTCTTATCTAAAATATAGTATTTTAATTTATTTCAATTATTCATCTGTCATTGTGTACTGGTTACTTATACATCTTGTTTATGTTTTATTTATTTTGTGCAGGATTATTCCTTGCTAAAGAAATTAATGGCATTATGTAAATGGACAATTGTTTTTCATATCCAGAGCATCTCTGTTTTATAAAATAATCATTTTGATGTACTTTTAAACAAAAATATTGTGAATTCAGCTATTATCGCAAAACAAACAATATAATAAATCCGAATGGAGCTTTCCGGTAATCTATTTTGGACAGTGGTTGAAAAAGCCCAACTGTTAATTTTACTCTCAAAATTCGATACTCAACAGACAACACAATTATATTCAATATTTCAAGAAAGCCGTTGTTAATGCTGATATTTCAAGTCCTTTGCATGTCTAAGTATTAAAACTGATAAGACCAATGCATTTCATCTAATAGTTCTGCTGCTGAAGATGAATGTGTCTGACCAAAAGGTGCAAATATTGCAGCCAAGCTGTAAACCAGCGACATCGCATTCCGTTCTCTGGACTATATCCTGCTACTTGCAAAACCCTGTTCAGGGCTTGGTAGTGGGAGTTTGAGAACCAACACAGAAGAAGAATCAGAATCTCATAGTTTCTTTCTCATTCTCTCCTCTTTCTCTCTCTCTCAACCTCTCTTTGAACCTCTCTCTCTGTCAATCTCTCCCACTCTCTCTCAACCTATCTCTTTCTCTCTCTCTTTCTCTCAACCTCTCTCTCACCCTCTCTCTCTCTGCCAGTCTCTTTCTCTCTCTCAACCTCTCTCTGTCTCTCAACCTCTCTCTGTCTCTCAACCTCTCTCTGTCTCTCAACCTCTCTCTCTTTCTCTCACACAAAAAACTGTTCACATACCCATTTTGTCCTCTAGTATGGTTGTCATTGGCCTTGAGTACATATCTTTATCAGTGAGAATTGACATGTATTTAGTGTAACTTAACTAATTAAGTTATTTCCACTCTGAAGGATGCATTGCGCACACTGATCAAACATGGTGCTGATGTAAATAAGCAACTATCTGCGGGAAGGGACAAGCTAACACCACTTATGATTGCAGCACAGAGAGGAGATTTGAATATTGCAAGGCAGCTTCTTCAAAGTGGAGCATCAGTAGAGTTTTTAGGTAAGAAATATTATGTTAACCTTTACCACTCTGCATACAAAATTGGCGCAATTTTCCCTGCTGCTTCGTTATTTTTCAGCAAGTCACATTTTTAACAGTGGTTGTAGTGACTTGTAGACTTTGAGAAACGAACATTTTATTTGACAGTATATTGATATGATTTGTTTGTGAGTAAAGAAATAAATGAATAAAGAATTTGCTGGTGTTTTTGTTGTGTGTGTGCTAGTTTCTGAGATACAAGAAGATAAAGGTGGCAATTTTGAAAAACAGCACAAACAATAACTAACCTGCCTTGGGAGTCCCTTGATTGAAAAAAAAAAAATTGTTGACAACGGATTACCGATGTTTACCGTAATGGCTGTACCTGTCCCATTCAACTATAAATGTAATTATTGTATCTACATAACCAATCTAAACAGATGAACTTCAGAAAAATCGGTTGCTGCAGAAACTTGACTCCCACATTCTCAACAATGGGTGAATTTTCAAATCCAAACGAAAAACATAAATCGTTTCCAAACGCCTAAATCTAATTTCAAAATCACCATTGTTGGTATCTATCCGTACATTACGGAAGTCGGAACTCTCTACAATTTAAGGGCAGTATTGTTCAGATTATTTATACATAGCCGCACGTTTTTAATATGATTAAAATTGCAACGTTATGCAATTTTCCCTTGTCAGCTACTTTGGGGCAACGCATGCCCCGTAAAGGTTAAATTATCAGTTTCATTTTCTGAAAAGTGTTTTGTCGTTCATCTATGCAATGTCATTTGACAGTGAAAATGAGGTGAGCTCTCATGTGTTATATAGGGCCAACCCATTGCCACATTTGACAGCCTGTGTAAAAAATTTTTTTGGTGGTTTTTTTAAAAATGTGTGTGTGCGTCTTACATATTCCCCAAGGCAGTGTGCGTTGTACTATGTTATTTTGCGCCTGTCAGTCCAGTGCATCCGACTTGCAGCATGTTTTTTGTGTAAAGGTCTGCTTCCTCCTTCATTTTCTAAGGGTTTGCTTTCCCTGTGTAATGACCGGTGCTGTGATGGGGAGCGAACCCAGCACCTTTGAGTTGTGAGCCGTTTCACTTAACCACTAGACCATGCCGTCCCCGTAAAAGTGTTTGAAATCGATGTATATCATGCCATCATTCTAACTACCCATCTCTGCGCTTGCGAGACCTGTGCGATGTATAGCAGTCATGCCAGTAGGCTCAATGACTTCCACATGGGCTGTCTGCGCCTGCTGCTCACTGACCAGCTACTGGGAGAACAGGGTCCCCAACTAATAGTGCTCCAACGTGCAAAACTCCCAGGCATGCATACTCTGTTGCAAAGAGCCCAGATTCAGTGGACTAGATGTGTTGTTCACATGCCTGCCGAGGCAACTCCTTTATGGTGCACTAAAGACAGACAAGTGTTGATAGGCAGGCAGAACAGAAGATAAAAAGATTAGCTAAAGACATCCATATTGATGTTGCTTCATGGGAGTCGCTTACATTGGGCTGCTCAGCCTGGCACTCTGTAATCACGCAAGGTGCTCATTTGGCTTAGGAGAAAACCTCAGATGCAGTGAGGGAGAATCGACCTGCCCGAAAGATCATCACATAGGACACCCCAGTTACCAACACAGTCCACATGCCCCCCTCATGTAGTAGTATGTTAGAATGTGCAGATTCAGGATATGACTGTACAGCTACATGCAGACCAATACCGGTCACGTCTGTCTATGCAAATCTGGTGCTGTCGCAATCTTCGTTCACAAAGTGCAACTACCACTACTAGGAACAATCCTGTAATTATATCGCTTAGTCGCTTTTCTTTAACCATAGGGCGACCTTGCTCCAACTGGAGAGACTTTCTTTTCACCCTGTCACCTTGGAGTGAATAAGCTATCAACCAACTCTCTCCAAGTAGACCAGTTCTCTGCTATTTTCTTCAGTTATTTCTAGTTTCTCCCTGTTTTTATTGTATCTGCCTCTAGGTTCCCTTCTCTGTGTATTCTTTACCTTTTTTATGCAAGTTTCATGACAGATTGTCAGATGACACTGGCATGGGGCTTACTAGAGAGTATAAAAGATATATAATTGCGATGCATGTTTGTAGTATATGTTCCCTTCATCCATTGACTTAATTTGTCTTAGTAACTTATTTTCCACCCTGGAATGTGGAGGTCTTATTTTCAGATCTTATAGCTTCTACAGGGAGGGATATTTTGTATCATGCCCAACCCTCCAATATGCCTGGCAGGCTCCATTGCTACTATTCTTTGTTCCCCATCCAAGCACTAGTAACATATGGATGCTATCCTGTAATATAGAAGGAAAATAATTAACAATCAATAAAGAAACAAAAGTGCTGTTGGCAGTAAAATAAAATTATTTCATAGGAAATTGATAAGAATCTCATGGACAGCTAAAAAGACTAGTGAACAAAAACAATATGTGGAAGCAGTCAGCTTTTTTTAAATATTTGACATGAGGAGGATTAGAGCACATTTGGTGACATGGACAAGACAACAAGCAAATGCAACTGAAGAGTTTAACATCATGGTATAAAAGAAACCAACAGTAGAATTGATAGACTGTTGACAGAAAGTTGGGGAAATCTATGATTTGCATGTCAATTGGCACAACACATGATAATAATGTTGACCAGTGTTCTGGCCCCAATGCAGTGTACAATTGTTGGCTTTTCTTTTGTAATTTTTGTGTTCGTGAAGTTGAAAAAATATTTTAAAAAGCATAAAGTTGTTAGCACCCCAACAATCACTAACAGTTCATATGATTCCACTCACAAGTTACAAAACACCTGGTATTGGTATTAACTGTGAAAGAGCAAACAGCTCAGTAGTCCTAGTTAATCAACAACAATCCTTTGTCGCTGAACAATAGCCTTCAGGTTTTGCAAGAATATAAAAAATATATTGATTAAATTTTCAGACAAGAAGAAACGCTCAGCACTATCTCATGCTATCATCAATGGAAGTACAAATGTTGCATCATACCTACTGTATTTGGGAGCTGATCCAAATCGTGTGGATTCATCCAACAACACTTTAGTGCATTATGCAGCTGCCTACGGATGGTATTTCTGCCTCAAATTGCTCATTAAAGATGCAGGAGCTAAGCCAGATGAACCAAATGACTGGCAGGTAAGTAAAACCTGTTTTGTTTTAAGGTTTTGACATTTTTCTCAAAAAAGAACAGTTATGGCTGTTTTTATTGACTAAGAGAATTTTGTATTTGACATTTAAAAAAAATTAAACAAAAAACGCAATGTCTACAAATTATATATTTGTCAATTGATAACTACAGCTTTGTTGCTCATCTTTGTACCTTTGAGCTGGGAAGGTTTTATTTTCTGTTTCTTGAAGTTTATCATTTCTACAGGCTGGTGTAGAAACTGTAAACTGTAAACCCAATATTTGTATCTTACGATATGCCCAGCACGTTACAATCACTTAATTATTATATTTTTTCTATTTCCCTTTGCAACGTCAAGCCAAAGTGATTTCTATTTTGCCATCTTGACTTCTCCCTATGAGACTAGAGTTACTTTGGCTACATATAGACTCCTAGAAACATGCTTTCTTACAGCAGCTTGGTTAACGAAGTAGGGATTGACACTGATCCTTGTAGTGGAGAGTTTACTGAGAAACATTGCATTCTACTACAACCAGGACACATGTTCATATTCTTCATTTCCTCTCAGAATAGTTAAAAAGATGAAGTTGAAAATTTATGAAAATCTCTGGAAAAATTTGGACTCGACCACTAGGCCTAGTCGCTTCGATAGAAAACCATGGAAACCACAACAACGTACTGTGTTTACAATATCGCCACAACTGTTAGTTTCAATTCAAACGTAGTTCTTTCATTTAAACAAACAAAATAAACAGATCTACGCGATAAAAATCTTTCTCAACAACCTACTTCCCCTTTCGCAAAAGTCGGCTTGCTCCAAACGGCGTATACAAAATTAAAACTGTTCAAAAGCCATTTGAAATCGAACACACGATACTTTAACCGGCAAAATATCGTGTATATATGGAGGGCGTAGTCAGCAGTAAAAAATGGCTGTCAGGAGTGACTCCGTTCAAAAAAAATTTTTTTTTTCCGCACACCGTTTTTGTAGGCCGAGCTGGTTAGAAGAGACCGGACAAGGGCGTGCTAAAGGTTAAGAGCCACTGTAACATGCTACCAAAGAAACTCTGCATGAGTAGCTTCAAAACAACAAATGTTACATGAAAAATACTTATCAATTGTCTATTGCAATTGTTGATGGTGACATTGTTAGGATAGAGAGATTTTTGCAAATCCTCTAAGGCAGTACTCTTCAACCTCTTTATACCTGGCACCCAGCTTTCGCGAGGGTAAATTTCCCTTACCGCACCAAAATCTAAATTTATGAAAATTCCACGACCTTGCTCAGAATCTGTATTTTGGATGTTTTGAATCATCATGTAGCATGTTCTTTGCAGAACATTGCTTCAATCACAGCCTGTCTGAATGAAACTTGATCTCTTTACAAATCTCCAGCCTGCTTCCAGTCATGCCCAAGCATTTCTTGACATCTCAAGATGCCATTGCCTTCTTGATCTGCCTCTGGCTCTCTTGCCCAGCACCATACCTTCCATTACCGTTTTCTCAAGACTGTTGTGTCTTTTGAAGTGGCCAAATTATTAAAATTTGTTGTTTATGATGACATTTTTTAACCAGCTCTCCTCTATGCCCAACTCTTGTCGAATATCTGCATTCCTCTTTTTTCGGTATATAGTATTCTGAAGACCTTTCTGTAAGATTTAGACTCAAAGGACTTGAGGGTTGGGTAACTGTCCATGTTTCACAGCCTAATGCTGCCACGGCAAAAACACAGGTTCTCAAAATTTGCACTTTTGTTTGTGGCTGATGTTCTGCAATTGTTTCCTCAGGTTGTATTTTTAATACAGCGTGTAATTATTCTGCTACCTTACACCTGAAAGCTAAAATCGTCCACTAGTGGGCGATAACGCACAGGTTGAAGAGCACTGATCTAAGGTCTGACACATGACTTACACTTTGATTAGATTTAAGTAAGGCAGATTTGCGCCATCATCAACCACACACATTCATTGAACAAATTTTGTTCACTCTGGTTTACTCCGAGCGATGCAGCTTGGATAGGAATTTCATTACAAGTGCACATAATCACGGGATTTCGTGGCGAAGTGGTAACGCCGTCGGCCTCGTAATCAGGTGGTGTGGGGTACGACTCCGAACTCCGCCGTCTTTTTCACGGGTGCTTGATGCGGAGTCCCCTGAATCTCGTAGTCGCCCCCTACTCGTTTTGTCCTTGACTTGTCACTGGGGTCAGGCGGCACGAGACGGGAGAGTTTGGATAAAAAGTAGCGCAGTTAATCCTTACTAAAAATAGCGCTAGCAAAATAAATTATGCCATCATCGTCTATGAGGGATGGTAGCCTTTGCTTTTTGCACATAATCAACTTGAGGGCCTATTCAGTTTTAAATGAGCAACAATTTTTATATTGTTATAACATTGTTATATTTGCAGACAACTCCTGTCAATATTGCCTTCCTGAAGGGTAACCATGGACTAGTGGAAATGCTTTTCAATCACAAGGGTGTGGATATCAACTTTCAAACCAACACTGGTAATTTATTTGTAAATCATGACAGCAATAAAATGTTACATGAATAAATTACAATTATGTATAATTTCCTTGCATCTTGTCTGTGTTTGTACTTCTATTCTTATCATTATCTAAAACTGAACTTTGTATCTCAAGTTATGTAATTTATATTCATTTTTATTTAAGATACTTAAATTAGTACAGCTTCCAAACTATCCTAGGGGCAGTCAATTACAAGTCAACAAGAGGGTAACGGAGGCAGAGGGACAAAAGTAGTGAAATCAATAACACTGCTAAAACCTGGCTAGCTGATCAGGAAAGAAATGGCCAATACCAACAGCCTAGACCCCTTCAGCACCAGCATGACTGCATGCGGGTGACTTCAGTGGACATAAACAATCCACTGGTCACTTTGTGACAAGACTACATGACTGGAGAAATGGTTGGGACCTGCACAAAATTAACTACGTTGTTGTGGAATGGGTCGCTTATGAAGATAATGATGACTTAAATTCAGTAGCCATTAGTTTAGTACATATTTTCGGAATCAAGATTCTGTGCAGTACATGAGCCGCAGCGGTCAGTGACCCAAAGGTGACTGCTAACGCCAGAATCAGCGAACCAAAACTACAACTCCACGTGGCGATCCTGGATAACAGGTTGCAATACAGCAGACTGGCTAAGGAGTAGAAATTGTAAAGGGAAGGCTAACTCAGTACCTAATATGCCTGCTGAAGTCGGATGTGTTGGACCAAAGGAGCAAATATCACAGTCAAGCTGTAAGCTACGACACAACGTATTCCGTTCTCCAGACAACATCCTGCTACTTGCAAAGCTCTTTTCAGGGCTTGGTAGCAGGAGTTTGAGAACAAATGAAGAAGAAGATGTATGTATTTTCTAAAATAGTATTCAATATTCTATTAAAAGTAGTTGTAAACACATGTATAGGCTTCATCTGTCTGCTTCACCACTGCACGTGTGGACTGAACGAATAAACTACAGAGAATGTGTTACAGGACTGTCCTCTGCATAGCCAGTTGTGGAAGACTCATTGACCAAATAACTGAACAGTATTCTCAAAGTTGTATGAATATAGACAGGAGCTCCAGACAACTGTGGAGTTCATCACAGGAACTCGTAAGGCAGTTGAAGTTTCAGTTAAATCAACATTTTTATGTTAACCAAAACTTTTTTGTCATTTTCTGGACATCTCTTTTGATAAACACAAAGGTTAGCTAGAAATTCCTTGCCTGCAACATCTTTCAGAAAAGTAACTGGCAGTATTCTGTAATTTTACAGCACAGATGGACTAGCATTTCAGTGTTACAGTACAGATGGGCTAGCGTTTCTGTGTTAAAGTAAAGATGGGCTAGCGTTTCAGTGGCATATTTGACTTAATAAAGTGTAATAGAAAACTGCTTTTATGTGTCAGTTTTTACTTTATTGAGACAAGTATAACTTTGAAAATAAATGTGGATAAGTCAGGTTTAATTATTTGAAATCTGGTTTAATTTTTGCCTATTTGTGTCTTGCAGTCCACTACCAGTACCACAATTACGTTTGTCAAATGTATTTTTTCTTCACAATAAAATAAATGAATATTAAACAAATTGAGCTAAAATTATTATCGAAAGACACATAATTAAATTATATATGATATGAAGTATACGTACAAAAATATATATTTGTTTCAAATGTTAAATGTCATCAATGTGGAGGGGAAAATACAACGCAAAAATCTTTTTGTATTTGCAACATCATGTGTATTTCTATGTTAATCTCTCAATAGTATTATCTCAGTCCCTTTCTTATCTATCTGAGTTGTATTGAATATCTACGTGCATATTCTCGCTTTCATTAAAACCCCAAAGTACCAAATTAAGTCTAAATGGCAAAATCCTGCAGCCAAACGACAACCCAACCTATCTGGGAGTGACATTTGATCGGCGCATGACATGGAAAAGTCAGATTGAGAGAAACCGAATGAAAGCCAGAGAAAGAATGGCAATCATGAGGAAACTTGCTGGTACAAGCTGGGGAGCAGACGAAGGCATACTAAAGAAACTGTACACTGGAAGAGTGAGACCAGTTCTCGAGTATGGCATTGCGGCATGGACAACAGCAGCGAAGGCGAACTTCGATAAAGTTAACAAACTTCAAAACCAAGCCATGAGAATTATAACAGGTGGCATGAAGTCAACGCCAATTGTAGAACTTGAAAAGATTACAAAACTGCAATCCATGACCGATAGAAGAGACTGCAGAGCCCAGCTGCAGTCAGAGAAACTCCGAAGACTGACTGACCATCCAATGCACCAGAGACTAAACAATTTGGGAAATGGGAAACTAAAGCGGAGAAACTTTGCAGAAATAGCCAAAGCAAAGATGCACGAAGATCCCATAAACGCACTAACAACACCAAAACCCATCACTACTGTACGAAAACCTACCTGGAGGCAGGATATATTTCCAGAGGTGGTAGAAAATATACCAGGTATTGGAAACAAAAACTGCCAGACTGAAAAAGAAAGGAGAGATACTACCCTAAGCTTCATAAAGAAAAGCTACCCAAGCATGGACTGGACCCATGCATACACCGACGGTTCTGTAACAAACACTACACAGAACGGAGGGGCAGGAGCATTCCTGAACCTACCAAATGGCAGAAAAATAACACTGTCATTCGCTACTGGTAAGTACACAAGCAATTTCAGAGCGGAGGCAGAGGCACTGAGGGCGGCAGTGGAAGAAATGGTGACACACAGTGAAAATGAGAGCCATATAGTCCTGCTGACAGATGCTCACGCCGTAGTCACAGCGCTAAAAAGCCAGAAAAACACAGCTCAATGACTTAAGAGCAGCACTCTGCAAACTGTGCCAGCAGACCGCACCAAAAAGGGTAGTGGTACAGTGGGTTCCGTCACACTGCAACATCCAAGGTAACGAGGAGGCAGACAGACTGGCAAAAGAAGGTGCAAGACTACCACAAACAGATACCAATATGACGTACGAAGAGTCAAAACGGCTTATCAAAGCCAGATACATGACCAAATGGGAAACCGAACATACTGGTTACACCAAAAACGATGCCTATTACCAGTTGAACCGAAGAGAGCAGGTCGTTGTCTTCAGACTTCGCACTGGCCACAACAGACTGAGGTACCACCTATTCAACAAATTGAAGATAGGGTGTACCGACGAATGCCCGTGCGGTACTGGTAAAATGACCGCTGAACATCTGCTGCAGAACTGCCCGACATACGAGGATCAGAGAGAGCAGATGTGGCCATTACCAGTGGAACTGCAAGACAAGCTCTATGGCAGTGGCGAGAGCCTCAGGATGACCGCCGCTTTTTTCGAAAAAATAATGGTTACTGTCTGGCTGCGTACGAAGAAGAAGAAGAAGAAGAATATCTACGTGCAATCCAGATACTTATGTGATCATTGATCTGATCAAATGACAATCATTTCTCAGGTCTTTAAGTCCAAATTTAATTGCACTGGAAGGACAACTTTAAAAATTAACCATGTTTGTAAATACGGACCTGTCTGAAATAAGTCATCATTACACTAAAGCTGCGCATATGCCAGATATTTTACCATCTTTAGGTCAGTCTAGTAATGTAAACGTTTACTCTAAACTAAACGGCAAAATGTCAGTGTTAAGACAGTTTTGGTGGAGATTTGTCTAATATTGCAAAGTTGATAATTTTTAAAACATACTACAATTGGCTATTGTCTTTCATTTTTATCTCTAATAGAGCATTGAGCCATTACTGCAGTTGTCCTTGCAGGAATGTGTACCATATAAATGATGTGCTCATGCAATGGCTTCTGCTATTTAGTTTTTAATGATGATATTGCCAATCCCATCCACATACAACTGTCCTTAGTCACATTTTATAACATGTATAGGTTTTTTCAAACTTGGCATTGACACTGAATGAGTGAACAGCTCGGCTTCAATAACATATATGAAAGCAGTATGCCAGCAATGATTAATCACTTTGAATGTTTTACATCGCAGGTATGACTCTGGCATGTATCGCCTGTAGCAGTCGCTTAGTGCAAGGCTTGGACACTCAGGTCACTAATTTGATCAAGACATACAAAGCTGACGCTACCATTCGAGATTATAATGGGTACAATGCTGTAAGTGAATATTTTATTTTCAATCACAAATTATGAGTTTAACTCTTAGTTTAAACCACTCTAGAAGAGTTTGATGGCACCTGAAAGATGATTTCACCTAACTACAATGTCTAAATCCCAAATAGTATGCCAGGGTATTTGTGTATTACAAGGACAAGAATAGCACCACTGTCCCACAGAGAGCGTAAGAGGCGACTAATTGTGTGACATGACATAACACCAGCCATGCTTAGGTCGTTTGTTCAGAGCAGCATAGAAGGCGTCTAACAGGCTGCGGGTCTACTTTGCTCTAGTCTTTGATTCTAGTAAGATGGACCCGCCCATAGGTTAACCACCTTCTGTGGTACTTGCCCCAATGCATCGGAAAAATAAGCTGCTCGAGCCTATACTGTTAAGCAGGAAATCCTCCTCCCGGCTACATCCCTTTTTGGGAGACATGCTTCTTGTCAGGGTTTTAAGCTTAAACAAACTAAAGATAACTTCGGACAAAGATGACGGCCTTCCGTGTGACCGGAAACAACCAATGAAAATATTCGGTTTGGAAATTGTCATACCAGACATAAATTATGATCAACCCTATATGGAGATACTCTGAGAAATAGCTGACCGCCTAAAACTGTTTATTTGTCAAGAGATTAAAATATATCATAGGGGTGTAAGCATGGTTGCTTTGTGAAAACACGGCTCAAATACTGATGAAGTTTACAACTTTTAGCAAAATATCACCTTACCATAGTGACATCAAAGTCAAAATACACTGTTTTAGAAGCTTTCTTCACAATAAATATGTAAATTTTGATTCATGAGATGTCTATTTATCAGAAAACAGACAAAACCCATAATTGATATTTTTGTCAATTTTAATGACATCAACCAGCACCTCCCCGTAATCACCGTTTCCCGGTTTACAGTTACTGTTATCAATTTCTTGCTGCACATGATTTTGTTGCCAATTATTTGACATGTTTAATATTCTTAATAATATTAACTTTATATCACTCAGCTTCATCACCTGGCAGCCAACAACATCAAGATCAAGGGCAAAGATTGGGTAAGTTGTTTAGATATGTGTGACAATCAATGAAATGAAATCATTAGTTGTGGTGTGTTTGGTTAAGTAGATTTGAATAGTATAGCTTAAAACTTAACAGCCCTTCATATGTGAATAGGATCTTAAAACATCAGTTGTTTGCAGATTTCTTCTGCGTTAATCCTGAAAAGGTGTTTGAAGACGGCGTAGGCTAGTGGTTAAGTGACACTGCTCACAATCCGAAGGTGTAGGGTTTGTTCCCCATCACAGCACCAGCTGTTACCCCGGAGAAGCAAACCTTTAGAAAATACAGGCAGAAGCAGACACTTACATAAAATGCATGCTGAAGTCGGATGCACTGGGTCAACAGGTGCAAAATAGAGACATAGTGCAACGCACACTGCCATATGGATTACAGAAATAAGGCGAATGCAAAAAAAATGGGGGGGGGGGGGGGGGTGTTGTGATGTGTCATAGGTTACAGTCAGGCTGTGATATCTGTACTTTTCAATCCGGTGTATCTGATTTAAGCACAGCATTTTTGCGTTCCTTTTTCGATCCCTAATCTCTTAGTCAGGCTGCATGGTTGAAGTCCGTTTCCAAAGCCTCCACTTAGAGGTGGCATTGTGTCTTAGTCAGTTGTCGGTCACTGACCCTGATGCAAGCATCTCATTCACTGCTGCATCTTCAGCCTCACTCATTTACAAATCTAAAGATGGTTGTAAAAAAAAAAGAATTAAGTTTATTAAAAATAAATTAGATATATGAGAAATATAATAATTTGGAAATATATGAATGAAAGTAAGAAAAAGCAAAAATTGCCACTTTTGAGGGGAACAAAATAAAAAAATGTAAATGTTTGCGGTAATTATTATACATTTATTAAAAAAAATTATAAACATTACAGAAACATTTTTTAGATACAATAATTCTCTCTCTCTTTCTCTTTTTTTCTCTTCTCAATAATTCTCTCTCTCTTTCTCTTTTTTTCTCTTCTCCTCTCCCACTAACAGTCTCACTCTGTCTCTCTTATCTTTTTTATATCTTTCTCTGTCGCACACATGTACTCAGAAATACACATGAGAGAAAGAAAGTAAGAATATAATTGCTGTATTTGAATTGATGTTCTTGAAATGTGTGCATTTGTAGGACCCTGAGGTTGATCCAGAGGCGATGCAGATCAGTGTGAAAATAGCAGAAGTCCTGATAGATGCAGGATGTGACCCCACTCATTGTACAAATGAAGGCAAGACTTCAATCATGTTGGCAATTGAACAGGTACACATTTGTACTAATCATTTAAATTAATAGCAAGACATTTATATTACGGACATTTTAGTTTTGTTGTCTCGGAGCATTTAGTTTGAATTTTCAAATAATATCTCTATTGTGAAACATGTTGATAGAGCAGCGGTCAGCGACCCATAGCTGATTGCTAGCGTCAGGGCCAGCGAACCAGAGCTGCCAAGACCCTTCTACACCTTAAAGAGGTGATCCTGGATAACAGGCTGTAATAGAGCAGATTGGCTAAGGAGAAGGGGTCGAAGAGCTAACCCAGTACTCATAAAATGCCTGCTGAAGTTGAATATGTTGGACTGAAAGGTGCAAATATCGCAGTCAAGCTGTAAACTACAACACATTCCATTTTCTGAACTACATTCCAAAAATGGAAGAAAATGAGACACTTTCATAATGTTTCCGTACATTGTTTTATTAGTGCAACAGACTGGAAATGAGAACTCTCTTATGTCTATTGTTACAAATGCAGCCTTTACTTTAGAAATTATATTCTTTCAGGTCAATGTTGAGCTGGTGAGATTTCTGGTTGAGAAAGGTGGTACAGTCTCGCCTGAGAAAAACAATGATGAAAAGACAGTTTTACACTTAATGGCTGAGCAGTGCTGTACTACAAACCTCACGCCCATGTTGAAAATACTTGCAGAGCATGTGAGTAGTGTTTCAAATATTGTCCATTTTGACTTTTCATTTGAAAAGGAATGAGTTCAAATCTCAGTCTCTGTATGTCCCAGTCTACCAGCTTTAATAAATGGGTACCTGGCTTACAGTTAAGAAAAGCAAGGCAATGAAAAAGGGAACTGGTACAATAAAACCTCTAAAAGAAGAGTCGGCTATGGTATTACCTTTATCTTTCTCCAATCAAACTTATGTATGGTCATCATAATTTGAATGCTTTAAACAAAGGTTAACAAACACACATAAATTTTCTAGTGTTCATTTACAAAAATTATCTTAGAAATTGTTAATGTGCTGAAACAAACAAAACAAAAATGATCAGTACTTACTTACTTTCCATGTCCAAGCACCATGTCATATAGCATGCATCCGAATTCAGCGGCATGGATTGCCTTGTCATTTGCCTCCAGCATGCCTCCATGTTTCTTGGAGGTTGGGGCAGGTGGTCAGGGTCCTATATTACGCAAGTCACATGTGTTGTCATCTGTGTATCCCCATTTCTTCATGTTCTTCTTGCACTGTAATACACCAAGTTGGAGTCTATTTAGTGACTTCCATGTTGTGTATGATAGATGATGTCTAGGGGCAGCATACACCTTAACCTTAGGCACGCTACATAATTTTTGAAAAAAATTTGACCTAATAAATTTTCTTAATTAGTCGCTGTGGTAGTCGTCTTTCAAAATTTGTAACTTTTATGTTTGTTTGTCAATAAATATGATTTTCTGGCGTGTAGATACACAATAGCATAACGAACATGTGGGTGTTATTTGTTTTTGTTGTATGTTTGTTAGTTTTTGAGATTTAAAAAGATGAAGTTGAAAATTTATGAAAATCTCGGGAAAAATTTGGACTCGACCACTAGGCCTAGTCGCTTCGATAGAAAACCATGGAAACCACAACAACGTATCGATACTGTGTTTACAATATCGCCACAACTGTTAGTTTCAATTCAAACGTAGTTCTTTCATTTAAACAAACAAAATAAACAGATCTACGCGATAAAAATCTTTCTCAACAACCTACTTCCCCTTTCGCAAAAAGTCGGCTTGCTCCAAACGGCGTATACAAAATTAAAACTGTTCAAAAGCCATTTGTAATCGAACACACGATACTTTAACTGGCAAAATATCGTGTATATATGGAGGACGTACTCAGCAGTAAAAAATGGCTGTCAGGAGTGAAAAAAAATAATTTTTTTCCGCACACCGTTTTTGCAGGCCGAGCTGGTTAGAAGGGATCGGACAAGGGCGTGCTTAAGGTTAAGTTCGATCTCTGGGACCTGAATCAATTCGTGTGATCACTCGATACGGCGACATCCAGGGTTACTCTGTCTGGGCTTTGTTGATTTTAGGAATCTATGTCTGGATTTAAGTCTTGTGATCTGTACCTGATGTCTAAAACATGTCGAAAATGATCACTGTGACTGTCTCATCAAACAAAATGGCACTGCTCTTTGGCTCGGTGCAGCTAACTTAATTTAGGGTTTATGTTTCTTTAGCATTTGGCTGTTCCTAAATTGCATACAAGACAGTAGGTTTGTGCCTCACTCGTTCTGGCTTAAAAGCCATCTGTCCTGTTTGGTCTGAATGACTTTGCTGGTAGTTATCCTACTGTCTGCATTGCAAATATATTATAGTTAAAAGGACACACACATACACAAGCTCCTCTTCAACAGCAAGATTGGGATATGAGAGTAGTAGTAGTATAAATAAGAAGGTATTTCAGAATATCATCGCTTTTGTTGGTGTAAATTGTCCAGACACACCCAGGAATAGATTGGGATATGAGAGTAGTAGTAGTATAAATAGGAAGATATTTCAGAATATCATCGCTTTTGTTGGTGTAAATTGTCCAGACACACCCAGGAATAGATTGGGATATGAGAGTAGTAGTAGTAGTATAAATAGGAAGATATTTCAGAATATCATCACTTTTGTTAGTGTAAATTGTCTAGACACGCCCAGGAATCTATTGAATACCAGTATAGATGTTACTGGGACCTGAAAGGGAAGCAAAAGAGGTGACTAAGGAGGATTGGACATGAGACTAACTACTCCTCGTAGAAACAATAAACCATAAGAAAAATGAAGGAAGACCTCCATACCCTATGGTAAAATAGGTAAGTCAAGTTAGATAAACAACACATCATTTTAAAATGCACAACTTTGAGGAAATGTAAGATGGTTTCTATTTGCATAATGTCCTGGAGATGTTCTTTAATCTTGTTATTTATGCAGAAACCGCTGGAGACCCCAATTGTTAAGAGCACACCTGATGTTCTGAGGGAGAATGGGAAGATCAATGCTTTAGATCATGAAACTGCAGCTGATGCTCAAAAGGAGAGTGAAACTCCTATGGAGGTGGAGTCGGGGGATAAAAAATCCTCAGGTGTGTTATTTTTTATTTTAGTTGTAAAATTGTAAGCAAACTAAGTGAATGCACATTGAAAATAGTAAAAATTATCTGATTAATGTGCAGTGGTCAATAAAAGCTACTGTTTTAGATATTCTTAAGCCAAGGTAGTGAAAGGGTTAGTGCACTGACTTCCCAGCCTAGCGATTGGGATTCAGTTCCATTTGGTGCAGGATTTCTTCAGATTGCAAAACAGCTCTCTGGGTTGACCCAGTCTTAAAAATAGGGTACCAGGACAATATGGAAAATACAGGCAGCGGTCATGATGGTGACCACATCACTCCTAGTGTGCCACCGGTCAAGACAAATATGGACCTAACACCATATCCCCAAATGCCACTCTCGCATGTGATATATTTGAAGTACTCTTTACAAATTAATGCATCCACACCAGCAAGCTGTTATTAAAACAATATACAGAAAAATCTGCAGTAGCAATGCAAAATATGAACAAAAAAAAAAACAAAACATTTTCAGTGCTCTCATCACCGTGCCAAGACATAGTCATAAATACTAAATATGTGCATCTAAAGTCAAGAGAGGAACCTGCAGTGAGCTTATCTTGCTTTTACTGTGGTATAAGCAAAGACACTTGTCAAATGATCCATGAGGACGGCGTGGGCTAGTGGTTAGGTGACACGGCTCACAACCAAAAGGTGCTGGGTTCGATCCCCGTCACAGCACCGGCCGTTACCCCGGGGAAGCAAACCCTTAGAAAATGCAGGAGGAAGCAGACCCTTACATAAAATGCATGCTGAAGTCGGATGCACTGGGCCTACAGGTGAAAAATAAAAACCACAGTGCAACGCACACCGCCTTGGGGAATAGAGAAATAAGGCGAACGCCAACAAAAAAAATGGTGCTCATTTATGTTTTATTATTTTGTGTTGTGCTAGTCTGTTAGTGTAATAATAAACATGTATGTGACCAAGAACACAACAGAAACCAATACAGTTAGAGATTATGGACAGATTATGGTCATATCCTCAGGAAAACACCTAGCAATATTACCAGACAGGCCCTGGATTGGAATCCACACTGGCAGAGAAGAGGATCGGAGTGAGACCGGAATTCATGGGAATAGGCAAGAAGACAGTCCAAAATAGAAACAATTGTTGAAGCCATCTGTTCCATGGGGAACCAGATAGAATGTGGTCAAATAAATCTAGGTTGTTCCAAAGTCTGTTTCTGTAAACAACTTGCAAAATTCCATTTCTGTCTTTGTGCAGAAGGTTCAAATGATCCAAAGACACCACATGTTAACAACATCAATGGCATAGAGGTGGTGGACACTAAGGCTGACAGTCCATCTAAAGTAGGCAGCTGTGAGAAAGAGGCAGCAAGCACACCACCATCACAGGCAGCATCACAGCAAGACACCTTGAAGAAGATGGCACAGGACAGGGACTTTCTTGGCTTTACTCCACTTCTTAGAGCTTGTTTCACCTACAAGATATTTCAGGTTAGAGGACTGTAATCTCTTAATGTTATGTTAAGTACAATCATCATCACAGCTCTCCAGGCAAACCAAATGTTTGTTTTCTTCTTCTTCTGTGTTAGCCTGACACATCCGACTTCAGCTTACTATTTCTGGGCTTGTCGTCCAACTGGGATCCCAAT